>CM023482.1:31133270-31400045 GCA_013339685.2 Hyalomma asiaticum
ATGGTGATGACGTCGCTACAGGCGCAGTTTTCTTAGCCGACATGGCGAGCAACTGCTCTGCCTGAGCCCATCTTTTCATTTGAACATAGTTCACTCTTTGTCACTTCGTCCATTCTATCACTTAGATATCATAAGAGTGGAAAAACACTTTCTTGTGCACTATAAGCAGTGTTTTCGGGAAGAGTAATGGAGGTATCATCTTTTCACAAGCTATGAAAAAGCCTCCTAATTTCAGGACAAAAGCGTTGTCCCCGTGTGTTAGCGCAGTTGGAAGGTTTGAGCACCGCCACCAGAGCCCAGCGGCTTGTGGCAGACGCGTCGTCACAGTGAAGGCCACCTTGTTAACTGGCCGGGTGAGAATAAAATTTTCACCTACCTACCTAGAGCCTCGAAAATTAATCGAAAAATTACTTTACAGTAATCAAGTACTCCCCACGTTGCCTTTCATACAGTTTTTTATTAGGGTAGTACGCATATACACAGATGATGTCGCATAAACAGTGAGGCTGTCGATAAAACGAGCTGGAAAAATCGGTACCTCCAGGTGCGTACTTCAAGTTTCCTTCAAATGTAATGGTAATGGGACACCCTACCGTGTCAAATTTCAAAGCACAGTTTGAAATTTCACAACAAAATGTGAAGTATGTAAGCTGGCAATTGTGTAATCGGTCACATGGAAAATGCAGTTGGCTTATAAGGACAGTTACTCCTTAAAGGATGTAACTGAAGCGTTACAAAATTACAGTAAAGTGTAATCGATTACAACTTATCCATTCCTCATAGCGCGTTTGCGTACAAGTCTAGTTTATATGCCTGCCATTTCCTATAAGCATGACGACAACACTTTCACTGCCACCCTTTCTTGTGTTCTCTTTTTACCTTCGAAATTAAGACACAGCACACTGTCGTCAGATCGAAGTACTGCTGCAGTTTAGTGAGTATTTCGCGCGAGACCAAAATTCACGTAGTCAACATGTATGTCTTGAATTGTACCTTTAATGCCGTGGATTAACTAACATCAAAGCTCTCGCAAGTACTAATTAATTACTCCAATAACTTACAATGTCAACTTTGTCTCAACAGTCCAGAATTCCCGTCTACTTGTGTCACGTGCCGGCTGGAACATCGATGAAGAACCTTATACACTTCGACCAGGTGAGAAATTTTTTTTTTAACAGCGAGGTTTTAGATTTTTCTGATTGTTGAGATTCAGGAAAGTAGCTGTGACTACTTATGAAGTTACTTTGAGCGTTCATTTAATTTTTACCTTGTGATATTCCTGACTGACTTTGGCACCCACAGGGCGGAGTAATTGACTGATTGATTTTTGTGGTTTAACGTCCCAAAACTGGCTCTCAGTAAGAGACGCCGTAGTGGAGGTCTCCGTAAATTTCGACCAACTGGGGTTCTTTAACGTGCACTGACATTGCCCAGCACACGGGCCTCAACATTTCGCCTCCATCGAAATGCAGCAGCCGCGGCCGGGATTCGATCCCACGACCTTCGGATCAGCAGTTGAGTGCCATGATCACTAGACCGCCGTGGCGAGGCCACAAGGCGAAGTAGGTCAGCGCGCTCAGCAGATCCATTTTGATGCACCATTTGATGTAGCTCAACAGACACAGAGGTCTAAGTGAGTTGATGCATTGAGGCCAAATGCTCAAGATTTGTTTTCACACGAATGGTACCTGGAATCGTCCAGTAAATTTCACAATAGCTTCCCGACAGGCCGCACTTTTATAAAGCACTGATCTGGGCTCTCAGTGCTAAAATGCAAATCAGAATTTATCGGTGAGTCAGGTGTTTAGGACACAAGCCTTGTTTAAAAATGGCGTACAGGGAAGAACGCGCAGAAATGAGGCACCTAGGGACATTGGCTTCAGCGCAGCCATGCTGATGTTCTGGCTGTGCGTGCCGTTGTTTACATCGGCACCCGATTTTGCGGTGAGTTCATATCGAGGTGAATAATTCCCAATTTATTAAACTAGCAGTGTTGGTTCGGGTGACTGAGAAAATTCAAATACAAGACACGACGTGACCGCTGTCGCTCTTTGCACACGTCACAGGCAAGTATGACGTGTGACTGTGCGCATCAAAAGATATTTCTTGGTTACCACGGAACGCTCTGCCTTGGATTTCGTTTGATGGCTCTCGTAAATCCAAATTCTACTTAGGAGGTGGGGGAATTACCTGTCAGTCGTGTGGTATACCACAGACGTCGAATATTTCGTTCATTAACAATACGTCCAGGGCTTACATTTAGTAGCAAAAGTGTTACGGTTTGAAATTTTTTAAGCGTGTCCCATCAAGTATCATACAATCAGGTGAGCCCACTGTAATATCTGAAGGCGACCCACAAGCGGAATCCAACCGTGGCGCCCAGTGTGCTAAGCAAGCACGCTACCAATAGGATACAGCGGCTGCTTTCACACCTAAGATATAACGAAATGAAGCTATTGCACAAGTATATGTGGTCACGGTGTTTGCTTAACGCTAATCGCTCTTCGTAAATGTGCAATAAAAGATATATATATTTTACTATCACTCGGCAAACTTTTGCCCAACTTTGCTCGATCCCGTAGGAATATTTCGACGAACGACGCCTATGACATGCGCGTCTGCGCACTGTATGGTGCATTTATCTTCGACAGAACAGATGCTCGTGGAGAGAGAGAGAGAGAGCTCTTTATTCAAAGGCAGAGAATTTAGCCGGCGTTGAAATATCGCTGACATGCTACTCTGTGTGGGGAAGGGGTTTGGGAAGAGAAAGACGAGTAGGAAGAAGTGCAAGAGACAGTGAAAAAGAAAAGAGAAAGAAAAATTGGGCTTTGTGTTTCTGACTATAATGACTAATTGCGTCCAGCGATGCTTGTAGGCTAACATGACTAACGCGCTGCTCGCGTTCCCTGGGAACGTGAGCAGAGCGAATTCATAAATACCGCACAATGGAAAATAGAATAAATGAATACCTGGGCGCTCTTTTTTTTTTTTAATAAATGTAATTGAAGGAGAGGTTGGTACCCATGTGCGACGCCGGTGTTGTGCGTACGTTAAAGAGCGAATAACACCAAGATATACTTAACATGAAAGTAGCCAATAACCTACATAAAAACAATGTTGCTTAATGTCAGAGCCGGCGCTTTCGGTGATCGCACCTGTTGTCCGTGTCAACTTTACATATGTGGCGCCCTCTATAGAACCTCTTCCGTCTTTTTCACTCACTCTTCAACTACTGCATTTCCCTTATCATCGTTTATTCAAATATTTTTTTTCTACTTAGCTCGCATACCTTTTCCCCGTTTTATTGATAACGCCGTTCATATAACAAAACATCAGTCCCCTACCACATGTACCGCGAAAGATACGTATGCGTTGTTTACTCGTCTCACTCCTCCACTTTCCTTTATACCTTTTTTTTCTCGTGGCTTGCCTTACCGTCTCCGCCGCCACTTCTCCTCTCCCTCCACCCCTCCTATTTTGGCCGCCGCCTTGAACAGCGGTCGCATTCTTAACAGCTACGGTCCCCAAAATGGGCAACCATCTAGGACCAAGTCGGTCGGCGCGCGTGTCGTTAGGCTGGCGATGACTTTCCCACGATCGCTTCGATGCGGTACACCGAACATCCCTCCCTGTCTCTCTCTCTCTCTCTCTTTCAGTGCCCCCGTGCAGCCCGTCACATGCGATTGATTACCTGTCCATCGTCGCCGCTTACGTGCATTCGAAAAAATAAAACGTGTTGGCGCCCCTCTGCTCCCTGGCATCTTACCCCACTGACTTTCCCCAACCTCTTATTAAACGGTTTCCGCCCTTTCTCCTATGCCTATATAAACGAACAGGAGGAAAATAAACACGGTCTTTATAAAGGTCAGGCCCTGACCGAAACGTTGACCAATTAACGGAATATCATTAAAGTTCTACGTCTCATACTTTGTGGGGTATATAAGGGGAGGGCAGTGGCCCTCTTCTCTAAAAACCGCACATAGACCTGAATGCTGGCTTGTTGAGTTGGAGCAAACTGTTGTTTAATCTGGAACGTTCATATAGTGAAAGTGACACATGCACACCCTAGAAAAGGGGGAATTTGTTGGCTGTTAAATGACCCTTTTCCCACCACAATCTTTTAATTACAGCTTGTGAAATCTAAGAAGTTCCAGAAGTTTGACTACGGACCGTTCTACAACAAGGATTACTATGGAAAAGTAAGTGCCCCGGTTTTGCTTACTCCGGCTGGTGTGCACCTTGGTCAACAAAATCTCATAATTCGATGTGTATATATACCAAATAAATAAATAAAGTACACATCGAATTCCCGACCTTTCTTGTTTGCTTTAAATGGCCACGATGGCGCATTATTACTTCCCGCGCATGTTTCTGTAGCTGCATGATTTTTATGCGGAGCTTGTGCCTTTTCATTGTAATATCTGAATCCTGTGAAATATTAGAAATATATGAAGCGTGCGAAAGAGTAAGAAACATCATTTCAATTGCGTTGTTGAAGTACACTGCAAAATATTAAAAAACAGAAAAGACGCCGCGGACTTTTAGAACTTTACGAAAATGTGAAGGCGAAAACCTGACCTGCTCTCGATCTGCTGCTCCCGTCGAGCCTCTGCCGCATCTTCATTCATGTCCGGTTCCCGCAGGCCGCGGTTAAGCGTTCCTCGGCGAGACATCGGTCAACTATGCTGCAAGGAGAAAGCGCTTCACCGTCATTAACACCGTATTTGTTAGTTAACCTTCAGTTTAGTGGACGGCGTACTTCCCTTTATTTTGATGGGAAACGGAAACATATTGATATGAAAAATAAAAATAAAGGAACACGCTGGCGATTCTGTCGTACTCGTGTGTTGAATGACCAGCAAACGAGGCGCTGTACACGAGGGGATTACATAACAAGAACAGTTGAGCTTTTGAGGTACGCACAAGCAAACACCACATCAGGCCTGTAATACGCTGTACACACAAAGACTGTGCAGCTGTGATATAAGCAAGTACAACCACGATGCTTTTAAGCGACCTTAAGTGCTCTCACCAACACTGACCCAACCCAACAACAGGCAGTGTGGCCATTGACTAGGCTTCTCTGTTCTGCTTTGTTACTAAGCGTGAATGCCTGAAGTGTGTGAGTGTCATGAATACTGTGATTTCCGACGCTAAAGACGCCACACAGTTCCGGAACTGCCTCTAGTTTGAAATTTCTGAAAATTAACTGCGGATGAGTAGGCGTGAGCTCTCGTCGAACTGACAGTTAATATAGTTCACACCTTTCTGTCTCCAATCAGTTACGCCTTATGCCGACTGCATTACAGCGGTAACTGTTGATGTAACTGCTGATGAAACAAGTAGAGCCATCCAATGTTCCATGAAACGCAGAAAGCTGACAGAAAAACTTTCGCGATGGGAAGTATCGCAGACCAAGGTAGGTGCCTGGGAACGGTTACTGTGAAAAAAAGAACGGTGCTATAGAATCATAGCAACCAGAACTTAAATATTACCTCCCGTATTGGAAACGGATGCTCGATGCAACTTTGTGCGCCCAGTAAGCCATACGGCGAAAAACTTTCGCGATGGGAAGTATCGCAGACCAAGGTAGGTGCCTGGGAACGGTTACTGTGAAAAAAAGAACGGTGCTATAGAATCATAGCAACCAGAACTTAAATATTACCTCCCGCATTGGAAACGGATGCTCGATGCAACTTTGTGCGCCCAGTAAGCCATACGGCGAAGACTGTACCCCCAATTCCTTGGTGACCTTTTTGTCTACCTTTTCTTACTCAGCGGAAAGTTCCGGAGTACGAGCTGGCCAACGTGCAGACCAACCTGGGGATATTCTATAGCGCCGGTGATGAGTTCGTCCCCCCGGAAGACGTTCGCGAACTTCTCACGTCGCTACAACGACACGTCAAGATGAGCCACTACATCGACGACCCCTTCTACACGCACATTCACTTCCTGGTGTCCACCACCAACGGAATCTACCTTTACAAGGAACTGCTGGGTTTTCTCCAGCGCTATGACGGCAGGGGAGCACCGTGCCCCGCTGCTTGAGGAACGCATTCGGGACACGTCGGAACTGGGCGTTTGTGATCTTTGGCAACATTGCAGACGTCATACTACCTCGAGTTAACTATTGCCGTCAGGCGCAGCGAAAGAATTTGGCTGCGAAGTTATGCCTTTAATGAAAACGGCCATGGCCAAGAAAGAGAGGTGGCAGAAATGCGAGCTGATAGCGATGGTGACAGGACCGTTTGATATCAGCGATGACACGCTTGGCACTTTACGGTAACGAACTAGAGAGCAGTGTCAATACATTTTTGGCAGCGTGCGATACTGATAACTTCGGGAAAAAACATTTCTTACGTACTACCGGACCGATGTGCTTATTTTATGCATGCTGAAGCGCAGTTGGGGTGATTGAACTCTCGCCCGTAAATAAGTTACGCACACTACGGTCGCCGCACAGCGCCGTTCGGCCTTACTTATCGCCTACGTACACATTAGGTATTGTGTAATGCGGCAATGTTTCAAACAGATATGTCTTCACACGTTGTGCATTTCGCATCTGGTGGGTGTGGTGCTTGCACAAACATTTAAAAATAAAAGCTTTCCCACGTTGACAAACAGCCGTATATGTGTTTGTTCTTCTCTTGTAACAGCAGTGTAACTTAGGGATACTGTTCCAGTCAGATACTTACTGAATATAATGAGCACGATCCATGAACATTAGGCTAGGTGCAAGCACACTTAAGCGATATGGAGCAGATATAATGACGACATTTCACGCTGCACTACGAAGGAGCCTGTTGGAAATGGTGCTCGCGCCGTGCTCTGGCTAACTCATGGGTGTCAGTATTAGGAAAATAGGTAAGTGGCAAAAGTAAGTATGTGAGACCTAATGCTGACTTAGCCGGTAGCCGTCAGAACAAGAAGCAGGACCTGATAGACAGTAGAACACGTGTTCTTGCACTCATCAGTTACTCGCATGAATTACTTGCCCTTGGGGCTTCAGCCCCCCCCCCCCCCGAAATTTTTCGTGCTCTCATACACCACCGACCAGGGGCGTCAACCGGGGGGTGGGCTTCAGCCTCCTCGCCACCCCCACCCTTGAATTTTTTTTTTCTTTTTTCGTTCTATTATACACCGCCGTCCGAAATAACCACCTTCACCGAAAACCACCCAGGATGTTGTCTACCATGTTGTTTTTTTTTTCGAGCACGACAATGCCATGGACAGTTAAAAGGTTCTGGAAGGTGGCTTTTCTGCAAAATATTTTCAACCATGCAGTTTGTGAAACAGGGTATCACTCTTTTTCTTTTTTGAACAATAAAAAGAAAATTGACTCTATTCAGATTATTCCTATTTTTACCTTACTTTCACGCAGCCGGCGTCTGCCATTGTGTTCTTCGTAACCATAGAAGGTCTACAAGGCGACGCATGCTTAAGTACATTAATTTTTTAAAGACTGCGTCCTCGGGTCTAACAGTTACTCTCCATGCAGTTACTTCTACAAGGCAACTTTTAGTCCTCACAGATCACCTCACCAGACGAATAGTCGGTCCGCTCACCCACTCCATGCGAATGATTTTTGAGCTGTTAGTCCACAGGGATTATTTGTCACATTTATTTAGCGCGAGGCGCCAATACTTTTTTTCGCGTGTTGTTTTCCGTGGTTACGAAAAATCGCGCGGAAAAGAACGCGAGAAAAAAATATTTAGCATTCCGTGCCTCACTGCTTTCGCTGTCAATGCGACAACTAAATACAAAAGTGAGACAATGAAATGTTTTATTTTTCTACATGCATATAAGATTTCTTCTTTCTTTCAGCAGATTCGCTGTCAAATGTCTAATAAATGTCAAATGTCGCGTCGAGACCAGCTCCCGACTTCATGGGTGCGGCGAAACCTAAAAGCACGCAGCACCCCAAGCTCAACCACGCATATGAGCATATAAGGCGCCACGGCTTCGCTCCTACAACGTTGAACTAACTGTGAAGCACGGCACTACCACCAGCACGCCACCGCAAACACAAACTGGGAAGACTGACTTAACAGTGCCTTTGGTTCCCTTGACAACGGTTTGCGCACGGAACATATTTCTGCACACGACCTGCACCTCCCCGTCGTTGCTGGGTGTGCTGGGTTGCTGCTCTTGCAGGCTAACTTGTTAGCACACGGCACGCATTCCTTTGTCGTTGCTCCTTCATCAGTCTAGCCGTTCATCGCGCGCGCTTATTGGGCTATATTACTCTACCTTTGGGTAAATTCGCCTTGGAGTGTGCTTAAACAAAAGTGAAAAATCGAACGCTTTGTTAGTGCGTTTCGGGGCGCACCCTGCTCTCTAATGATGGGGGGATTATAACGGGACAAAAGCACGCAGTCAAATGCACCGACACGAAGCGATTTGGCGCTTCATTTGTGCGGTCATGTCGCAGAAAAGAATATCGTCATTTTTTTCACCTGCACCAAAGCGTCCAAGCCATAACGCCAAAGCCAACAAAGATTATGCACATTATATTTTTGTACTATAACCCCTATTAACCCCTAGTATTAGTGGCGAGTAAACAAAAGTATTTCTATATACCAGGTTTCGTCGACACTTCTTTGCCATCTGTGAAAGGTTTGATTGTATGAGAGTATATTTTATCGCTCAGTTGACATGAAAACTGAATTTATATGAGTTAAAGTATGTCAAAGGGGCTCTCTGAGGAGCACCAGTGCAGAATAGAGTACGCTTGGCCACGGCAAATACACATAAGAAGACTCACTCGAGTTGCAGCGTATTGCCGCTTTTTGTTCAGGGGATCAAGAAAAATCAACCGTGGCACTACCTACTCTATTGTGCCATTTCCACTTGTACTAATAGTCATCATCAGCCTGTCTACGCCCACCGAAGAGCAAAGGCCTCTCCCAAGATCTCCAATTATCCCTGTCCTGTGCTAACTGAACCCAATTTATCCCCGCAAACTTCCTAATCTCATCTGCCCACCTAACTTTCTGCCGCCCCCTGCCATGCGTGTCTTCTCTAGGGATCCACTCTGTTACCCTTTATGACCAACGGTTGCCTTGTTTTTCAATTACATGGCCCGCCCATGCCCATTTCTTTTTCTTAATTTCTGTTAATATGTCCCTAACACGCGTTTCATCCCTAACCCACTCCCTCTCTCTTTTTGTACCTTAAGGTTACACCAACCGTTTTCCGTTCCATAGCTCGCTTCGTCGTTCACAATTTAAGCTGAACCCTCTTAGTTAGCTACAAGTTTCTGCCCCGTAGGTGGGTGCCGGTAAGATGCAGCTGTTATACACTTTCCTCTTCAGACACAATGGTAAGCTACGATTCATTATCTGACAATGCTTCCCGAAAGCACCTCCACCCCATTCTATTCCTCCTAATTACCTCAGCCTCATGATTCGGACCAGAGGTCACTACCTGGCCTAAGCAGACATTCACAATTACTACTTCCAATGCCTCGCCACCTATCTCAAATCGCTGTGCTCGCCCGAGGCTATTGAACGTCACTTAACTTTTCTGCATATTAATTTCCAGGCCTGCTGTTCTACTTCGCCTGTTTAGGTCAGTGATCATACTTTGTAATAATTATATTACAACGCATGTAATAGTACATACTTTGCATGAGCATGTACTAATAGTATGGCAGAGCAAGTCTGCTGCTTCGCCTGTGTCGCTCAGAGCAGTGCATTGACAGTCATAGGTAATCCAGCTAGCGCTCCGGTTCATTCAACCGGCGACGACCTACGCAGATGCCCGTATATTTTTAGGGGCGAAGCTCCTTAGGGCGTGGGTCTGTCCTTCCTCCGATGTAGTATGTAGCCACCTGCAGTTTTATGAAGCAGGCACGTAGCCAGGATATTCCTTTCGGGGTGGGCCCAAAAGCATCATCATCATCATCATCATCATTTATTCACCCTTAAATGCCCTGTTCAGGGTGTTACATAAGGGGGGGTTCAAAAGCATCAATAAAAGCATGGTCATTATTTTACAGTGCTTAAAAAAAACTTGCCCGCCATATACAAGGCGCTTAATTATTAGACGAGAAAGAGAACAGAGTGGAATGCAGCGAAGAGGAGCGACAAAAAGAAAAAAAAAGGCAATGCGAATTCAGGCGCCCACTTATGGATGTGCAGGAAATTAAAAAAATATTTGTCGGACGCTTTCTCTACCCAGTTCCTGACACTTTGTCTCAACTACAGGTGTGCGAGAAGTACGTGAGCACTGTATGGCAGCAATTCTTAAAAGAAAAAAATTACAGCATATCCACGGAGTGGATGATGATGAGTGGGCGAAGCTCGGGAGGTTCATCGTAGACCGTGCCGAATTCCGGATTAATTTAGTTAATGCGCACGCTACGAATCCTCATGGTTCAACTATGCACAAGTGAAATCTCCCACCGGCACTTCATTGCAAGTCAAGATCCAGTGCATATATATATATATATATATATATATATATATATATGTGTGTGTGTGTGTGTGTGTGTGTGTGTGTGTGTGTGTGTGTTGCCGGTGAACGCTTCTCCAACGCGAGCAGTCGGTATTTCTCAATCAAGAAACTCACTGCCTGCGCCAACGTTGTCTCTCGCGGGTGAGGGCGCGTTCTCCTTCTTTGCGAGCTGGTAGCGCGTTCCTCTAAGAAAGAGCGTTTCCATAGCCAACGCGCGCCTTTCGCTCTCTCTCTGTCTCTCTCTCTCACAAGACAGCAGAGGCACGCGCCGGGAGAGAGAGAGCGGCACGCGCCGAGGGCGAGCGCGTGCCGGGAGGCACGCGGGTTACGCCTGACGACTGACGCGTGACAAGGTTAGACTAAGAGGAGCTTCGCCCCTAAAATAACAGACATATCCGCGAAAACAATTTTATTGAACGACAAAGAACCCAAACACGTATGCTTTCATGGCACAAAAGATGCAGAACGCTGACATTCGTTTTAGGAAGCAATAATAAAGAATGACATTGCGAGTGGTTTTACAATACAGTAAGAGTCAATGCGAAAGAAAAAAAAGCGACCATGCAGCTTGGCCGAGAACGGTTCACGCTGCAATTTTCATGCGTCGCGGTTTCTCTGTAAACACAATGATAATTTCGTCGACACTGACCTGCATCCGGTGAATTGACATAAGAGCCAGGCCATTAGGCCGCTCTTCAGCTTCGGTTCCTCAAATACGTTTTTACTCTTTTCAGTGTCGAGAAGCTGCTTTCTGCAGCAGGTGTACTCACTGGGATCGTCGCCAATATCTTGAGTGTGTGAACGTTCGTCAAGAGGGCTTTGTCGCATTCAGCTACAGCGTGTGTCGCAGAGCGGGGAAGTTCCTCCTCTTGCAAGGCTTGCCATTTAGTTTTCCAGATTTCCTATTCACCTTTTAGCTTAACGATATGCGCTGTTGTCATATATATGAGGTAAAAATCGAAGACCGGCTGAACAGATTCAAATTTGCCCTTGCAGGCGTGCTTTTTCAAGACCCATTAACCCATTGCAAACTTTGCAGTGTTTTCCGATGGTTTGCAAAGCGCCGTTTGAGGGAGGCTTTCAGGTAATCTATCTATGGAATGAACGTGGCTCACATTACCCTTCCGCAGAACTACAAGCGACCCTGGTTACCCTGTTTCTTTACCCTTTTTTCTCCTTCCGCGACGCGGGCGCCTGCCCCCCCCCCCCACGTATGCGGCGGAAAAAGGGTGGTGGGGTTCGCAGAGGTGCCAGGGGGATTGAAAGGGTTAATGGGTCGTCGAAGCCGTCGCTTTCCATACAAGAGTCCCCTTTTCCAAGCTTTCGGTTAGCTTCCGCCGTCCGGTCGCGGAAAAAGTCTGCGTCTGCGGCAAAGCAAAGCCGTACGCGTGCATGTTCCCACGCCGCGCAGCTATCAGTTAAACAAAGCACCAGAATGCTCCCTAAGTTGCCGCCACTACGTGACTGTAAAAATGACGCCCGCAATATACCGCCTGCTAGCTTTGCAGCTACAAAGACACCGCTCCTCTCGTTAAGAAAGACATTTCCGCAGGGAATCCACCGGTGGAGTCAACGCTATCCTTTTCTGTATGTCCTGTCTTTCTTTGCACTGTTCCCTGAAGCATTCCAACTACCGAGCGCCCTGACCGTAGATGAGAATCCTCGTTTCGCGCAATATAGCCATGGTCGCTTTTGCCCAGAAAACCCGACACAACCAACCAACCACCTTCCTAAACATAATTGATGCGACGAAGAAAAGTCGCACGAAGTACGGGCAGATAACGTCGTTTTCTCTGGTTTCGAAGCCGTATGACAACATTTTGTTCGTTCTCGTAATTTCGTTTCCAACAAGCTTGTCTTACATATATTAAAATGTCCTGCGTTGCGAAGTTTACTGTCTTTTTCCGCAATCACAAAGCAGTAACTGTTTCCGATAATTGGTTTCAGTTGGTATGACCGCTGTGCCAGGAAGATTGACACGGTGGTCGCTATCTTGGGAATATTCGGTTATCGGGTTGCGATCTGTTGCAAAATTGCAGAGGCCATTCCTGTGCTTTCGAAATGCTTCTTTGAGGTTTTTCGTTTCGCCGATGCAGCTCGCATCACATATTTGTATACAGTGTCTTGGGCTCTCTCCTTCAGTGAACTGCCTTTGGCAATATGTAGAGAACATGTGTTCGTAGGCTTTTGAGTCACTCGGATGCCTTCTTTTCTGACAATAGGGGCGATGGTTTGGCTAACGCCTAGGACATATGGGAGAGTGTGGTGTTCCTGTTGCGGTGTCGATTCAGGAGCCGGACGCTGTATTCTCGGCAAGCGTAGCCGTGCTTTTGGAATGGAAGTGCTTTCGGAATAAAGGTTCTTGAATAGCTGTTCTTAGTGAGTTCCTTGACTATCGTTTGTTTTTCATTTGATTAAATGTGCACGGCGCTACTTGTACTTCGGCCTCTATACCCCTGCATTAATGGATGACTTGATGAATTTCGGTGGGGGGGGGGGGGCGTGCCCCCTGGGCCCCCCCTTGCCTACGTGCCTGTTATGAAGTGCTCACTATAGATGGCGTGATGGCGCCGCGGTGCTTGCTTCATTCAGATGTATGGGAACGCGTAGCATGGGAGTCTGTCTGTCTGTCTGTCTGTCCGTCCGTCCGTCCGTCCGTCGTCCGTCCGAGCGCTGCGGTGCTGCTTAGCTAGTACGTGAATCGATCAATAGATGGCGCGGAGGCGCTCGCCGCGAGCTCTAGTGTGATAGGAGAGCGCTAGATGGCGACACACAGTGTTTGTCACTAGAGTTACTGTATATTTATGCTAGCATAAAGAGTTGCGCGTCTGTTTTCCAAACGCCGCCAGCTGCGAAGCAACCGAGCATTGCAGAGAAGGTGACGTTCAGGCCAACTTTTGTGTTTCTCGGCGCCACGCCGCAGCGGAACTTTTGTCTGCGTTGGAGCGCGTTCCGAACATTTATTTCAAGACGCACATGTTGCGGGACAACTCGAAGTGCTGAGAAAGTGGTATTTTTATATTACGTTTTCACAGTGACCAGAGATTAGCCCTGCAGCATTTCTGTAGGAACGCAAAATGGCCGGTTGCTTTGCTCCCAACTGCACCAACCGTTCGGAAAGCGGCAAGGCTTTTTATTCGATACCATGCGGGCGATCGGTTATCGTACGCCGACTGCAGTGGTTCCTCCGCACGAAACGGGAAGCACCTATGTTGTGAGGGGTGGGAGAGGTAGGCGTGAAGGCTGAGGCGTGGTAAAAACGAGAAGAAATGCGCTTTATTCGCACATAACCAAAAACGTGCCGTCCGCGCCGGCGGCGGGAGCGAGATTCTGAGTCCCGGCCCTCGCTTGGGCCTGCAGTTGCGCTGCCACAATGGCGCTGCAGGTGGCGCTAGTGATCAGCTAGGCCGCTACGCCACCGTATGTGCGGGCGCTCACATCCGGCCCCTCCTTGTTGGACCAAGTCCCTTTGGTCTGGGAAAGGGGCACTGCTGGGTGGCTTCACTGCGAGAGGGAATAGTCCTTCAAGAGCTCGGGCGGGCGCGTGCCATGGTGGCTAACAAAAGCAGTTTTTGCTTGGTCTTCTTCACGAACTTGCCAGTAAGCAAACTTTAGGTCAAGGCAGGCGAAGTACTCTGAACCAGCAATGTCATCCATGATGTCATCCGCATGTGGAAGTGGCTGCACGACACTCACAGCCTTGTTTAGGGGCACATAGTTAACGCAAAGGCGCTTCTTGCTACCTCGGCTGACAACCACTGCGGGGAATGCCCAAGGCCCTAAGAATGATGCCTTGCCGAAGGCGTGTGCGTGTTTGGGCCTCAAGAAAATGACGGTCTGCAGCAGAGTAACGGTAAGGGGATCGACTGTATGGCACAGCGTCAGGAAGCAGGTGAATTGAGTGTTCGACACCTTCGTACAGACCTAGGTCACCCTCTTCACGAGCGAACACTTCAGCGTGCTTCGACAGAATGCTTCTAATTTCCCGTTGTTGATGTGCTGGCATGTGGCTACCGATCTGAGCGGCGGGCAAGGATGGGTCAATGCAAACCTCAGTTGTTGGAGAAGCGCCTTGCTTGCATTCAAAAGACGGGTGGTTGGTGTTTGAAACGTCATCTTGGCAAGATAGTGCTAACCATGGGGGTTCATCTGGGCCTGGGAGCGGCATTTGCTGGAGGCCTCCTGAGCTGTGGTGTCCAGATACATGGCAGTTGAAGGAGGATCCCTTGATCATAACAGCATTCGACATCCCGGGCAACAGTCGTTCATATGGCACCGCACACTTGTTCCTGTGGTGGAATGACGAATTTCAGTTGGCATGGGTGGCTGGAACACCAACTGTGCGTGACTCGCGGAAAACCAGTCCTCGCCGAGTATGAGTGGCACGGCATTGTTGTCGAGGGCAGCGGCTTCAACTAAACCAGTGATGGGTCCCACCGAGATCTTCAAGCAGATGGCACCAGCAGGAGCCACTGTCGTTCCTCCAACGACAACAAGAGGGGGTCTGGTCCAGGGCAGGAGGGGTAAAGAGCTGACCAGGTGACGAGAAACAAGTGTCACTTTAGAGCCACTGTCTGGAAATGCGTCCACCTGGCCTATCCCAGCAATTGTGGCGTTGACAAGGGCGCACTGGACCAACGATCCATCAAGGGTCTCGGAAAGGGTGCTGTGTAGAGCTGGTGAAGGATGCGTTGTAGACAGTGAGGCAGTAGCTCTAGATGGGCACTTGGATGCGAGATGTCCCTTTTGGCGGCACTGGAAGCACACGGCTTCGGCCAAGTTCTGGCCAGGACGGTAGGCAGGAGCACCATGCCTCGCGGAGATTGTGAGGTATCGAGCCTCTTGTTGGTCTACTGGTAGAGCTGAAATTCGCTGTGGCGCTCTTGTTTTGTCTGATACCGCCTGAACATTCATGCGCTCTTCAATGTGGCGGGGCACCTGTGGGCTTGGCGTTGATAACTTGGCACTCGAATACACTGGGCGCGGGAGTCGGCGAGACGAGTGGCTCAATGTTTGGTCAAGATGCGTTACGATGTCCATATACGCGGCGACGGTTTCTGGTCGTTGGGCTGCAATAGTAGTGGCCAGGTTCACGTCGGCAATGCCCTGAAGGGCGTACTCTATGCTCTCAGTGTCGGTGAGCGTGACTGGGCATCCCGAAATGAGCTTCAACTTCGCCAGAGAGTAGTTCACAAGGTTCTCCCCGTGCGCTTGTACGCGACAAGTAACAGCTTGTTGCCACTGTAGCAAGGTTTGCTTGGCGCTGAATTGATCTAAGAAAGCTTGCCTGAAGGCTTCCCAGGTGGGGCACTGACGGCCAATGACTGCTTTCCAATCCGCGGCTGCTCCCCGAAGCTTTCCCAAAGCGACGGCGAGGAGGGTTGAAGGCTCCCACGAAGCTAGGTTTCGAGTTCGTTCCAACTCTTCAATCCAGTGGGACGCTGAAATGCTGCCGTCTCCACTGTAAGTAGGAAGCGATGCGGACAGGTCTGGAAGAGTAGTGACTCGGACTGGGGCTGCAGCGCGTTGGGACACGTGAAGGAGCTGTTGAAGTAAACCCGTCAGCAACTCGGTACTTTGGGCTGCATCGAAGGTCGGTGGCGACGTAGTGTTCGGGCGCTGGCTGGGCGCTGCGGAGTCTGGGGGAGGCAAGTGTGATGTGGTCAGGCGGCTTTGGGCGATATCGGCGATGAGACGGTTGATTACTTCTTCCTTCGACCCGGCGGTGTCCAGGTCTCGGCGAACCAACTCTTCACGGAGGAAATCCGCTGTAAAGCCGGCGAGGTCCTCAGGCGTAGCCTCGCTCCAATTCACGAGCGGCATGGCGTTCACAACAAAGTAGCACAAGAGTCACGAGAGACGAAAAGGCGGGCAGGTCAGACCTTTTGGGCTCTGCAGGCGAGCTACTTCATCGGGCGGGCGGGTGTGGGCGTCAGCACGACGGTTGGCGAAAACAAATGGCAAGGCGCGAAATGACTCGGACGAAGCGGGCGCGAGGCGTATCGGGCGGCGGGCGCTACACAAAGGACGAAGCGCTGTGCGGCCGGTCCGGCGGTTCACTTCACGAAGCGGGCAAAAGACGACGTTCCAGGCGTGGTTCGGGGTCGACTGCGCCAGTTGTGAGGGATGGGAGAGCTAGGCGTGAAGGCTGAGGCGTGGTAAAAACGAGAAGAAATGCGCTTTATTCGCACATAACCAAAAACGTGCCGTCCGCGCCGGCGGCGGGAGCGAGATTCTGAGTCCCGGCCCTCGCTTGGGCCTGCAGTTGCGCTGCCACAATGGCGCTGCAGGTGGCGCTAGTGATCAGCTAGGCCGCTACGCCACCGTATGTGCGGGCGCTCACAATATATAAGCGCGCTTCTGTGGCAACCGGCGGGACATCCCTTACGTACAACGTAAACCGGCGTACTACGGCTGGATTTCGCTTGTATGACAAGCGATCATTTCTAGATTTCCAATAACCGAGTGATCAACCATGAGACCCATCGCGCGACGGCCCATTTCGTATAGTGTCGGATTCGCTCGGAAAATCGCATACATGCGGTTTCGGCTTAAAAACTGCTCAGTGCGATACTAACCACTAAGGAAAATGAATGCTGCATTTGGCCGGTGCGCCTGGAATAACCAATGTGTACATACGCTGTCAAGTCAGAAGTTGCGAGTGAAGCACACACACACACACACACACACCTGACAACATTCTATCGTTCTGCACCTCGCGCGGCGTGTTAAAAAGAGCAACGCCTTTAATCTGTCTCGTCCCTAAGCTGCCGCTGTGTTTCATTTGCTTTTATGCTTCAAAGCGGTCTACGAGCGTTGGAAAACTGCCCATGCTCCGTCGGGGATGCCGCCTGCAAAAACTGAGCGTGGCTTCGCCGCATAGCTTTGGTTGCTTGCTGGCCAAGATGGCGGACCTACGCGCAACTCTGCTACCTACGGTAGCATATAGAGTAACTCTATTTGTCACGTCTTTGATGATGTACTGGGCAAGATTCACAGAAGATTCACGGTTTTTACCGATGAACCTCCGGAGCTTCGCCCACTCATCATCATTCACTCCGTGGATATGCGTGGATTTTTTTTTCGTGAAAGTGTGTGCGTGCGTGTGTGTGTGTGTGTGTGTAAAGGAGTCGGAGCTCCGACCCCCCCCCCCCCCCCCCCCCGAACAAAATTCCTGGCATACGCCACTGTGGCCACACCTTCCGTACTACCGGCCTGTTTATGCCTGCGGACTGTTCGAGCATCATCGATCGTTCTGTCGTAGTATGTTTGAGAGTGCTGAAGCACTGGAGCGCAAGCGCTTGCTCGGGTGGTATTTTTAAAAATATGGCCCACTTTCGTAAATTTCTTGTAAAAGTAAGGCCACTGCTCATTATTATGAAAGTACATTATGCGCAACGTAATTGGCGTGTTTCACAACTTCTCATTTGTAGTTTTTTTCCGTTTAAGACATCGGTTTAAAAGTAGGATGATGTCAGTAAACAATTACCTGACATCATTAAAACCTCGTCTGTGTTGTTCAAGGCGACAGTAAGGAATATGAGGTTCGTTTCATCCCAATAACGCGCAAGTGAATTTCTTTCGGAACTTGAAGCAAGTTAACTGAGACACCCAGTGTGGCCACAATAAGTGCACAAACAATACTAATTAAACACTGAGAAATCAACATTACGCGCACTATAGAATTTTAGGAAGGTATGTTCAAGATATGTCGCTCAGGAAGGTTGTCAAGAGCGAGCGCTTCTCCAAGTCCGGTTTGATGGTGACTTCTGAAATGTCTTCTATATGGGCAGACATTCGAACGCACTGTTTGACCGGAACGGCGTTTGGATATGCGTCGCGGCCATGCGCATAAGCGTGTCCCAGCAAACTGTACATTCCCATTAGCTCAAACACATCAAAGGTTGTGCATCAAAGGACACTACATCGGAAGATTGTTTTTTTGTCACAGGGAAGGAAAACGATCTACGAGTAGTTGCGCTTAGACGGGAAATGTCAACGGTCAAGCTTCTTCAAACAGGAAGGAATAGCCTATCTAACGTGTATTCATATGTACGCCCCGTAACATATTGCACATCTTGTGTTAAGTGAAGTTACAACTTGGTACTAGTTGCACCTAGAATCATGGTAAATCACGACTAGATTCGCTCCCGTTACTTCTCAACGAATTTGTTGGATGCTGTGTGTGTGTGTGTTTGTGCGCGCGCGCACACACGCACGAGCCCGTCGATGTTGCTGTATTGTCGTCGATTTCCGCTTATTAAGGCGATGCTCGTGTCGTAGAAAATCTGTCGTTGCCGCCCGCGTCCGTGGGCGAAAAAAGATTCAAAGACGGTCTTTATTCTTTCCTTCATTTATTTATCTCTTTATATATTGCACTCTCTCCTCGTTTTATTCACCATTACCCTCACACCACTTCTCCTCACCTCCCTATTCCACCATTTGCTGTGCTAGACTGTGCATGGCTATGTTGCGGTTCACCCTGTCACCCACGTACTACTCCTCCTTTTCCACACCTTCATCCTTAATCAGTCCTCCTCACTTCCCTTTCGCATCCCCTTGATAAACTATACTGTCAAAGGCAATGCCGCTGTTTACCCTCCTCCTTCCTTTCACCCTTACCTTCACATCACACCTCCTCATCCCCGCTTCTCTTTTCCACCACCCTGCTATACTGTATGACCGTGCACGGCTCGCCACGGCCGCTACAAGAACCGTGCGCGTTGTATGTGATAATGATTGTGGTTCGGTTGAAGAGAGGACTGTATTTTCTGCATCCCATGTCGGGAGCACGGCTAAGCGTCCGTGGATTTATCGGAAAGGGAATGAAATGAAAGAGATAGAAGAGGAACGCTGCAGTGGAGGGCTCCAGAAATTTTGACCACCTGTGGTTCTTTAACGTGCACCGACGGCTGCTTGCGACTGGCCTGCTGCAAGGAACCGACCAGCGGGTAGCGTGTTGCTGAGCGGTGAAGACGACCCACAGGCTCGGGCTTCGGGAGTAGAGCCGAGGCAGAGACAGAGCAAACAGAGGTTTATCTACATGGCTTGAAGATGGATGGATCGCACCGACAGCGAACTCGGCGGCTCGTTTTATACAGGTCGAAGTCCTTAGATCCCTTGTTAGGGAATATGCCTTAATTAGAAAGCTCCAATCACTGCACTAAAGTCCGGCCGAAGGGGTCGTCCCTCTGACGCCCACGGTGAGGGCCTCCAAGTGGGCGTCAACTTCACCCCCCTCTCGGTGTCCGCCTCGAGCGAAAATTGGGGGTCTCTCTCCTGCCGCTGACAGGTCTTCGATGAAGAGTGCAATTATCGCACACCTGTGGGCGACTCGTCGCAAACATGTGCCTCACAAAAATATCCCCGTACGTCTTTCACGCGATAGCATGGCGAAGCTTTCGAATTTCATACAAGGCGATGCTAACAGGGCCCGATATCACTATCGTGTTCCGCTCTTAGAGCGAGGCTTAAGCATCCTCCAATTTTTGCGGGCATATTGAGAACGAAGGGGTTTTGTCAAACAAAAAAAGAGGCGACACGGTTCCCGATTTTTCAGTTTTACTGCTACCACTTAGCCCCGCTGATCCCGCCTCTGCCCGCGCCATAACACGCAAAACAATGCCGATGGCAACTGTCCTGCTAATCAATGTAATGTTATGTGGGGTTTAACGTCCCAAAACCGGAAATTTCGACCCCCTGGGGTTCTTTAACGTACACTGACATCGCACAGCATACGGGCCTCAACATTTCGCCTCCATCGAAATGCAGCCGCCGCGGCCGGGATTCGATCCCGCGACCCTCGGATCAGCAGCCGAGTACCGTAGCTACTAGACCACCGTGGCGGGGCGTCGTGCTAATCAATCAGATCCCACACATTCACAAATGAACCTACCTAATGATTCCACGATGTTTACGAAAAGCGAAAGCGAGATCTTGCTGAAACACACAACGAGTGCACGTGCCCGGCGAGCAAACAGCCCAAGATGGCGCCGCCGCTAGACGTCGCTAGCAGCACTTTCATGGCGGCGCGCAGGAGGGCTCTATTGGAAAGGTCTCTAGCTCGTTCTGTGCAACTTAACAGCAATACCGGCCTTGCTGTCTTTGAAGTGCACTGCTGCGGCTCTTCAGAGGGCCCGTGGTTTGTAGCATATTTTAACTCTGAAATCTATAGATTTGGCATGCCAACTGGCCGCTGAAATAACACTACTCTCACACAGACAGCAGTTTAACAGATCGCAAATAAAGAAAATTAAAGCCAGTCCCAGGGCTGGTGCAATCTGAATAAACGGCGAAGCTGGTAAGCAGGTGCCACCACCTGGCAAACTTAGACTTACTTCCTTCATCTTCTTCACCTTTATTTATCTACCCCTTTTCTATTTCCTGTCGTCTCTCTTTATCCCTATGTAAATTGCACTTCCCCCTTATTTCCTTCCTCCTTACATTCCCTTTCGCATCCCATTGCTAGACTATACAGTACAAGGCGATGCCATGCTTTGCCCTCTCCCCTTCACCCCTCACTTCTTTTCCTTACCACCTTAATTCTTGGTATACCATACTTTGCATGGCTATTCTACGTTAGGAGCTGCTTGGCACAAAGGAAACCAAGCATCCCCTAAAATAGCATAGCCATGCCACCAGACGCATTTCAACTGTTCATTTTCACAGCGAAGTCGAAATAATTTTAGACAATGTGCATGTACTGCGGAAGGGGGGCTAAAAAACTGCAGGACCATGTCAAACAGCTGTCTGTCGTTAGGCCTAAAACCATATACGTACCACAAATATGCACGTGTGCATGCTCGCGCGTGCGCGTACGTGACGTACAGCGCAGCTGATGGCAGGAGACGACGAAGGAGGAACACGTGCAATTGAATAAAAGCAAGCATGGCATGCGAGCCACGGCCCTTTTCCCATTTACAGTGCCAGATCTATCTATCTATCTACCGTATTTACTCGCATAATGATCGCACCCGCGTAATGATCGCACCCCTAAATTTTGCCGTCAAAATTCGATTTTTTTCCCCCCGCGTAATGATCGCACCCCGAACTTGCTGCAGTGATATGTCGTGTGCCAAGTCTAGCTGACGATCATCATGTTTACCATCTGTCGAACGTCACGTAAATAACTCTTCAAGACTCACGAAGCGAACTGCACGCACCAAGCAGATGCCTAATTTTTGTCCACCCTTGGCGGAAACATGCCGCTTTAGGATAACAGTAAAGACAAATGCCGTAGTTTTCACGCCAACAGCTTCAAGAAGACAGGCATATCTAACGCCACTCTGCTGATCGTATCTCATAAATAAGTGTACATGCTATATAAAGAAAGACCTTTGGAGTACATAGCCTGCAAGTTAGTGTTCTCCAACATGCGCGCCCCCATGCAAGACTGTGCAGGATAGTGTACATGCTACCTCGACGTTGTCCATACTCGGGGTACTTATCCTTCTTGGAATACATTTCCTGTATCTGCCGTCATTGAAGTGCGGTACTTATACAGTCAGCTTCAAGAAACACGAACAAGAAACAGACAGTTTCAAGAAAGCTTGTGACGCAGTCATCGACACTGACGCCAGTGACGCTTAAGTCTCTGAATGAAAGTTAGGGGGTCAGTAAATGAAAAAATTAAAGGGCAATATGCAATGCATGTAGTTCCTGCATAATGTGTACGTTTATTACAAAGACAAGCCTTACTCTACTTTTATTTCTGGTTATGTTCATGATAGCTATCGTAAGAATTATGATACACGACTTGTTTGCGTTCTCAGTGCTCAAAATATTCTTTCGCGGAAAATTTACCCCACATAATAATCACACCCCGAAATTTGCGTCAATTTTCTTGAAAAAAAAAGTGCGATCATTATGCGAGTAAATACGGTATCTATCTGTCTGTCTATCTATCTGCATGTGTGTGCATGTGTGTATGTGCGAATGCATGCATGCATCCCTGCAGAATAGGCCTACTGTATGCATTATTTAATTTGCACTTTGAGTTGTTAATTAATTCAGGCTTCCTCAGCAATCTGATATCCTTCCGATTACTAATTCAAATGGTAGAGCAACTGCCATTGAAGGCTGTTAACCCTAGGTTAACTCCCGTATTCAGGAAGAATTACTCTGCCTGCAAATCCTGGTCAGGAAACTGCACCAGTTTTACAAGCAGTGTCTTGCTCCTGAGTGGTGGATAACAATTTTGTCACTTTCACACTTTCTTCACCCCGAAAATTTTTGCAGAAATCGACTTGCCACATGCAGCCAAGCACCACTTGACTTCCCCCAACAGTCTCCAGAGTGAGGCTACAAGTGCAGTGGAGAAGACAAATGTTTATTTTGTAAATCGCATACGTCCAAAAGGGTATCACAAGCCAGAGGAGAAAGTGTATTATTTCTTCTATTCGTAGATGAGCACAGTAACAGTGAGCAGGCTTATGCTAAAAGACTACACAAAGCATTGAGACCAGGTGCTATAAAATGCCATGACACCATGATGAGCTTGCATATAGCTTATAAGATACACACAGCATAACTAGGGTTGTTCATTTTCACGTAAATTCTGATATTACCATATTCTTAAGCCGCAAACATGTTTAATGACAGGCTTGAACCTGACGTTTTCTCCTGAGATTTGAAAAAGCCACATAACAACTGTTTTTGTTTACGCTGCTATGCACATGCTCTAGCTGACCTGCCTTGGGACAATGAAGTCACATTTTGTCGGCTGAAGTCAATGCTACTGACACATTGGTTATTTTGCATGCTGCGTGTAGCACTGAGCACGATACGAGGCTACCACTTGTAGAATTACATTTGTAAACTTAACCTTAAAAAAAAAAGATGAACTTCGGCTTGGTTCCACAAAAATACATGATTTGTCCTCAATTATGACCTTGAAGAAGATATTTACACCTTCCCGGTCCACCTTGAATTTTTCAAAATGTAAAAGCCGAAAAGAAACAACCCTAAGTATAACAGGTAAGCAGTGCTCCGCGGTGGTTTGGATGCTTGTCCACAGTACGTCTTTTTATCAGTCCTATACAAGTATCAAAAGGTAGTCGACAGCATTACACACAACTTTTTCACAAAAGATTTATGACAATAGACTAAAATTTTTCTGTACTGTACTTTCTTAAGGTGCACATGATGTTGCATTTCACTTGCCGTAACACTAGCACTTAGTACAAGAGTTCAAAAAATGGCAGAGCTGTTCCGAATGATGACAGCCTCACTGCAGGTGAGCCTGTGCTTTATACATCCAACACATACAGCAAGTACTGTTCACAGTTATTTTGCATGTACAGTAAAAGAGAAGTTATAAGATCATAACCAACAATGCTAGTTCATTGTACTTTTTTCACAAGACATTAGACCAACCAAACATCCACTTTGTCTGAAAAGGGGTTATTTGCATAACAGCATACCCTGCTCCACTTTGCCTACATTATGTCTTTCCATATGTCAACATTCAGCTCAATCACCTCTGATCAGGCTCGTGTAACCAAATGATGTCACATCAAGTAAAGTGACTAACACAAGACACAGAAGTTCTGGGGAAAGAAAAAAATCTTTTTCACATAATAAGCACACACTCTAGAAATGAAGCGTGCCCTTTGGGAGGCAAACACTAATAAGTTGAGAGTTGCATCTGGCAGATCCTTTCACTCTGTACATCTGCACCAACTCAAAGGATAGCTCAGAGGAAGCTCACATTGTTTATTACTTCATCTCATGGTTGCTTTTTCACGTGAGATTTCTGCCAGGACTTGCATGCAACCTACAGTGTATACAACAACAACAAAAATCTAGCACTAGAAATATTTTTCAATTTCTGTAGCCCAGCGGTAAACAACAAGAGTGATATGAGACAAAAGGAACATAATTTGTGTACATATAGTGTGCCCATACAAGACTGAAACAGCAAAGCACAGAAATTTATGTGTCGTTTCATGACAGCTGCACACATAGCTGTGTTAACATCACGGATGCGAGACAGGACGCTGCCAGGTGTTTTTCCCAATGCCAACACTTCAGAAATTACATCATTCAAACCTGCTTCTAACCATACCAGTTGAATATTGCAATAAGCGAGACCATCTTAAAATAAAGCAAATAAGCGAGACCATCTTAAAGATTTGCACAATAAAATAAACTGCCTGTAACTGCTCGGAAAAGACATTCATATGCTACAAGAGCTGATGTGCTAGCTATGCTGCAGTGAAAAAAGAGAAAAAAGGCAGCTTGAACTTCAATAGCATAAGTAAGGCGCTCCATCCGTTTTGTATTGCACATGTCAAAGTTATGTGGGAACCACTGTAAGTGTCCATACAATTTCACATCATACGGTCTTCCAAGATTTGATAAGCTGCAAATGTTTGGCAGTGGGCAGATGTGGCCATGTGTCTACTGCTTCGCAGACACCTTCCTGTTCAATGAAATGGATGTTCTTTTTAAGTAAGAAAGAGGTGAACCAGGCAGACTACAGCTCTTATACTGTAAGCTAACAGACTACTATGCTCTGATTGATTATAGAAAGGATGTTAAATATACCCACAAGTCCATCCTACACACTCATGCAAAACTATCCACCATTAACCATCATCCACTATAACTAGGGGACGTTCATACCATCCAGCATGTTATACTGGTGTCGCACGTTCCCTTGCAATCACGCCTGATCCGGATCACATTTCTCAGTTGTGATTGGCTCATTTACTTAAGCTGTGGAAGGGAGCCGATCACAGCCCAGGAAGGTGATCCCGATCGGGATTCATCATGAACAGCAGTACACCGTATGACAACTGTATCGCAAGAGTGGTCCAACTTTTTTTTATGAACTGAGATAAACAAAAATTTCAGAAATTGTAGTTTATTTGAGTATAGGGTACGAAAATGGTGAGAGAGAGAAATTTATTATGAAATAAGAGCCCAGAGGCCGGCCTTAATCATTGTTCTGACCTGCTATTCGACGTTGGAGGAAGAGACGAAGGTGTAGAGAGAAAGAGATGACATGGATTATGAGGAGCATGATGGCGGTTGATGAGTGCTTTCAACACAGTAGGCACATGATTCAATCATAATGCAAAGAAAACAAGTCACAAATGCTTGTAACAAAGTGTCACACAAAGAAACATTGCAACAACCAAGATGCACTCATCAAACCACGTAGAGGGCTTGTCTCAAGTGGTAGGCATAGAAATGTGCTCTTATTCATGCAGAAAAAAAAAAAAAAAACTCAAGCTCCATAACACTACCAGCTGTATGACGGCACAAGTTCTGCACCAGGAGGTGCAGAACAATGGGGTGCAGAAATTAATACCGGTACATTCAGAACAAAAATGGAAAGAACTAAAACCTGTTCCTGCGTCACTGTGTCGTATCAAACCACATTACAATCCTATAAGAGTGTTGTTCAAAAAGTAAGAGTGTTTCGCACATAAAAAGAAATATTTTTAAGAGTAAATGTTTTCCTTAGGCAGATTTAGTTGCATACAATGCATCTTCACCTCCTTGTGTAACCACATTAATTTCCGAGCACTACACATCATAATGTCAACGAATTTTGATTTGTCTGTATAGATCATTGCCTGTAATTGCCAGTTCACAACAATGCTTATTCACTGCAACAGTCTTGTTTTGAGGGGCACTGTAGCAGAAGAATGATATCAATGCATTTACTGGTGTGCGTTAATAGTAAATTTATTTGTAGGACCACTACTCTACAAGCATCTATCACCTCACAGTTTTTGGCTTGCATAAACCATTTCATCTGTCTGAATGATCAGCCTATAGCACCCCTCTATTCATCAGATGCATTTAACCACCATTATTCAAAGTGCTCATGTCATTACCTAGCCTCTCCTTTACTTAACACTGTGAGACCGAAAGCTAGACACAACTTTACATGACTACCAGCAGCTGATGGTCTTCGTGCACACAAAAATTGAACGCCGCCACACACTTCGAGCAGCGGCAGCAGCGATTTTTGCAGAAATTGTTGTGGGTGGTTTCCTCCAAGCAAACAATTACCGGATTCAAAAAACGTCAGTGCCTGCCAAAACACTCATTATATAGCGCTGCATATTTTGCATGTCGTTCTGACTCAGCAATATATAAATGTATGCAAAATGGCCAGCAGCTGATGGTCTTTGTGCAGTGCTTTCAAATAGCCAAAGAAGTCACATTTCAACCTGACCACAAAAATCATAATTGTCAGTTGAACCCACATACCTCTACAAAAAAAAACTACAAATAGCATGACTGAAAGCCTATACAAGACAGAGCAAGGAAGACATTCAAGATGACAAGAAAGCTTGTTCAAGTGGAAAGGACTGTTGCATTACTTGATTGAACCTGACCTTGAAGCCTCACAAGATACCAAGCTGCAAGATCGAAACATCTTGACGATGAGCCCATCAGCTGCTACAGCGTTCCAAACACAAGACAAAAAAGGGCAAAACAGTGGAAGACATTAAACTTCTTGCCACATCCGAAACGTCAGTAAGAATGCTGATGGTGGGAATGTATCAAAGTTTGCCACCACCTTACAGTACTGCAAAGCCCGGTCATGAGCCCTGCTTCAAGGGAATGTTGTCAGACCTACTACATTTGGGCTTATGTTAGCGTATTACCGGAAACAACACATCACATAGAATTTTCAAAAAATTCACATTGGCTGTTGCTTCAGCGCCATCGAGATAATGCACAATTGGTCAAGGTTAAGCCACCGGCTTCAGAACATAATGGTTCAATGTAGAGCTGTGCAAATAGCAAAATTTTGAGCGCGAAGCGAATTCGAATATTTATGTTCAAGTGCGAATTGAACTGAATATTTCTCAAATAATTTTCGAATATTTTTTAATAATACCATATCTAATTATGGAGAAACGCACTGTTAAACATGGGCAAAAAAAATTTATTGGCTGACATGTGTGCCCACAGTCTTCCAAAGTCCTGAAGAACAGTGCAACACTGAACTGTGCAACAGAAAGCTAAGGTAACTTCGCCGCAGTACGTTAAGTCTTAACTTACGCCGCAATACGCGAGTGTTAGCTTCGCCGCCGTACACAAGTGTTAGTTTCGCCGCCGTACACCGGTGTTATGCGGCGAAGCGCACAACTTCAGGGAATGGGCCACTTGTCATGAGACATTGCACATTTTTCCCCTTGATTACCAACTTCGTTGCCAACTTACTATTCGAACGAATAGTTCGAATAGTAAAAGTTAAGTGTCGAATCAAATATCAAGCGCTATTCGAAAATTATTCGAAATTTCGAATATTCGTACACCTCTAGTTTAATGTTCCTAGAAGTACAAATGTCCATTCAGTGTTCCATTTCCTTAGTGTGACTAATTATAAAGTCTGAGAATATACTTGTACTCACTAAGCAATTTCCATTAGTTTAAAGAGATATGAATGCGTATGTGTTTGCACTAAGAAATTTCGGTAACATTCTGATCTATTATTTAAACATTCAAATAATCATAGAGTTTCGTACTGTAAACTTGAGGGCCATCTGGCGCTGCGATCGTTCAACCACCATGAGAATTATGGGAAGTACAGGCTTCGGATTGGTTCGCGCTGGCTTGCGAACTGTGCACAAGCCATTTACTTCTGCTGTTTTGGTTTTGTTTACCGCGTACTCGGCTGCGAGGTTGTTCGATGCGTGCAACACACTCGAGAGAAACAAAAGCTAGAAAGATAACCAGCCCCGACTACAGCCAAAGCTAGTGCAACGCTCAATAGTGAAAAACCAGTGTCACATTGCCACATGACGCGATTCCGCCAACCTGTTTTGTTATGCTCGCCACCCAGTATTTTCTCGTTAGTGCTCTGGTGCCCTCTCGATAGAAAGCATGTGCGAAAAGAGAGCTTTCTAACGTGGGCGTTCACTGTGTTCCTGCACTTGCCATAGTTCGGCGGTGTATTGAAAAGGGTGGTCAGAGCATAGAGACGCTTGCGTCGGCAAATTCGATCACCCACTGATGAAAAGATTTCGTTTTAATTGTAAACACACACTTACTTGTGATATGAAGGGCTGCTGCATCCAAGCTGCAGCCTGCTGTTGCATAGCGGATACATGCAAATCACAAGCGGCGTGCGTGCTTCAGTCAGTAAGCAATTGGTAACGAAAAGAAGAAACACCTATCAGAAGGCCAGAGGCATCAAGCTTCCACCTGCGCCACTGAGTCACCTGTATCAGCAATCTGCAGAAACCGTGATAAAAGACCAAACCCGTGCAGTCCTCGATAGTGTCTGCGAGAGACGCTCGCGGTTCCCGAGGTCGGACGGAGTAGACGCCGAAGCAGACGATACGTTTAGTGTTTCTCTTGAAAGCTCAACACTTCTCACCTCATATAACATTCTTTTTATTTCCATAAATGCATGCTGCGTATTTTCCAGAAGTAAACGCACATGTTTGTTTACACTGATGTAAAAAACATAATTAATTACTTCGTGGTGCCACATCCAGAGCACAACCATCGAACGATGCATACCCTGGTGGCAAAATTTGTCTTTGCTTTCCTTCAACTTCACAGTTATGCAAACTTCGTGTATCAGTTGTTACATGCGGGAGACAAAAGCAAATATTGCAAGGAGCGGAATATTTTTCCATTCTTGACCTACGCTCGGGTTATTGGCAAATCCCCATGCATGAGGCCGACAAGGAAAAGACTGCCTTTGCCACACCTGATGGACTTTATGAATTTAATGTTATGCCTTTCGGCCTCTGCAATGCCCCCACAACCTTTGAGCGAATGATGGACACTATGCTGCGAGGCCTCAAGTGGAAGACTTGTTTATGTTACCTTGACGACAGAGTCATATTTTCTTCCACATTCGCACAGCACTTACAGCGCCTAGACGAAGTTCTCACGTGTCTTTCTGCAGCTGGTCTTCAGCTCAACACCAAGAAGTGCCACTTTGTGAGCAAAACTATTAAAGCACTGGGCCACCTCGTCAGCAAAGACGGCATTCGGCCTGACCCCGATAAGATTACCGCCGTCCTCCGATTTCCGAGGCTCCTGCCATACAATATTAATAGCAAATATTTCCTTTTTATTTTGTTTAAAGCTCAGAAAACAATTGTCGCGAGTCTCAGGAACGAAATCCATCCGAAGCAGATCCGAAGCCTGTACTTCCCATAATTCCCATGGTGGTTGAAGCGCCGCTGAATGAGTTGCCATAAGCACTAGCGTCAGATTGCCCTCTAGTGTGCAATAGTAAGAAACTCTACGCAAATAATCAAAAAAGATTTAGGTGACAAGGCTATTAAAATATATTAGATTTGTTTCTGTTGCAACATGTTCCATGAAACAGACATTGCAGTTCATATGCATGGGAACTACTATTTCACTAAAACCTGGAAGTGACCTATTTCTAACAAAGAGCCTAGTCCAAATAACCCGCAGATAAAAACATTTTCTTAATGCAGTCTTCTGAATACAAGCAACTTCGTCATTTGCAAGTGTAACTTGCACACACAGCAACACAAGAAAAACTGCAGCACAGCGCAGGCAGTGAAATGTTGGACCCACAGAGCGCATGCTGAGGAGGTTTTAAGGTAAAGGAGATGCACATTTCAAAGACTACGTTCACCCTTTTGGTAAGTGCAGGTCCAGAACTGGCAGGCCTTGTTGCTGGGGCATCATACACATCAATGGCCGCAGATACTGCATGCTGCTAAGCAGGATGACCACCAGGTCTGGAAAGTATGCACCAACTTGGCCACTGTTAGCTGCGATATCTTCAGCTGCCCTAGTGCTCTGCTACTTTCAAGCTACTTCTGAAATAGACTCGAGCCCCACTACTTCGACCTTTGAGGGAACACATGACATATTCTGCTTATTAGAGAGGACAAATTAACACACAGAAGCAAAATTAACCAAATAAACACCTTTCTTTCTTTGCTTGGACATAGTCTCTCAATGACTGCTGTAATACATTATTATAACAGCAACACACTTCTTAGTCAATCTGTGGACCACAGACCAGAATGCTGCCGTAGGAGCTGACACAATCTTCCAAAGAGATATCATCTAGGGACATCTTGCAAAGTTGTCAACATTAAGGCAAGGCAGTTTCCTGTTGCTGTCTCAGGATGCAACCGCATTACCTGCTGAATTCTTTGCATATTCAAGTTTTCATTAAGCACTGCGTGCATGATGGGATTTGTGTGGGTGCTGAATGGCCCGAAGCTAGCATATTCAAATAGGAACACAAGAGAAGATGCAGGACGGAATTCATTGCATTGAAGAGGCCAAGTCCAAGTGTCGGAACGTTCACTCTAGCAACATTCCCCGTCTTTCGTTCTCAATTTCAAGGCGGCCCAGTACTTCCATGTGCTACCACAGCGTAGCCTTTCTTTACAGAGCAATGGCTCATTTGTCACCATAACTCTTCAGTGGGTGAACATCAGGACAATCAAGGCTCTATGAACACAAATCAGCCGCATACAGCATGGAGCCATAATAATAAAACGACAATTTCGGCTCACATGATGGCCTTGGCACTCTCGCATGCTTATGCCTATGTCACTCCACACACAGTTGTTTACACCCAGTAGCATTGCTTCAGCTGGCAAATGTATATGGGTGGCTTGCTTGTACTTGAAAAAATTTTACCTGAGAATTGAAGTGGCCCTCTGGGACAGCCCAAGAAAACTACTGTGCACTTGGAGTGGTTCAGCAAGTCTTGACAAGTAGGAAAGTAATCTTAAATGCGAAATGTTTGTACCATAATGGGCAAAAATTTCGAAACAACAGTTGGTAACCAAAGCATTCACGTATACTGTTTTAATTCACACATGCACCACACTTAAGCAACACGCCTACGCACACTGTACCCCATGTTTAAGGATGCACACTGCAGGTATATATAATATGTATCCTTTTTAGCATTTTTATTTCATTTTTTGATGGGTACTGGATGCCATTATGAGGATGATGGTAACGACCAGTATCCTTCACACTTGTGCTGTGCTACTTAGTGCAGGTGTGCCACCACCATATCACCTGACATTTCTTTCAATCATATTAGTACATAGCTTTAATTGTACAATACCAACATTCTTGCACACAACTAAATAAAAATTGGAAAATGCAAGGTAGTACATATATGTATTGACTACGTTCAAGCGCAGAGACCCTTTATTACAGCTATCAATGCCATCTAATATCACTGATCAGCGGTGCTGGATAGCATCTTCTTTTTGCTGGGTCCAGTTTTTATGTATAGTCATGCGCGAAAAAAGTCAACAATGCTTAATAAATTGGCCTATTGCCAGGTTTTTCTTAACTGCGCAAGTGCTATGGACTCTATTCCAGAGAAGTCGGACAGCGCCCGTTAACTGACATGGCACAAAAGATACAAAGCTAACTTTTGCTGGACGATTATGCCAGATGAATGAAGTCAGCTTAATGAAGAAGTTACTTCTGCTATGCATCTAGTGAGAACTAAGCATGATGCTGCCACACTTGCGGATCAGTTCGCCCTGCCGAGGGACAAACACGTAGTAGCACTATGAATCCAACTAATAGACTCGTGCGCCCAATTTGGGTTCCGTTTTCTTTGCAGGAATTGTTTTAGTGAGAAAGTGGCACAAGAACAGACCTTGCTAGCTTCCTCAATGAGTTAAAGCCTGTAAAGTGAGGACAATGATCTCATGCAAAACCATCGCATATACAGCAAAACCTCGTTATAACAAAGTTGATGGGGCAGCTGTAATTACTTTGTTATAACCATTAGCTTGTTATAGCCAATATCAATTTCATCTATGGTAACTTCAAGGGGAAATGCAATTGCTTTGTTATATCCAATACTTCGTTATATCTGGGTTCGTTATAACGAGGTTCTACTGTACTGGCCAAACTACTTTCAAATGCAACTGAAAACATCATCAAAACAGTCCACTATTTTTCCTTTAAGACATGTAATTCCACATCTCTTTGTGCCTGCTTTGATAAACCTCAGGTCTGGAGGTCCTTTTCTTGAATAGGCTTGAACCACACATGGTATATAAATAAATGACTGGCACAAGCTATTTATGACCCGCGACTCAATCTTGTATTACTGAATACGTACCCTAGGTCTTACTTTTCCATGCAGTGCATCAGATCAGTGGTACAACATTAAAGAGTGGCATGCAGCAAAGCAACTACAGTCAACGACCGATTTTCTGGATGCCCGATTTATTTGGACATGCCCAATATTTTGGATGTCTTCGCGGCACCGCCAAAAGCCCCATAGAACCACTGTATAAGGAAGTCCGAAATTTCGGACGCTCGAACCCTCCACTGTCCAATTTTCCGGACTTTTTGACCCGCCGAAAGGTCCGAAGTTATCAAAGCTGCGTACACTAAAATCTCACTCCAAAGAAACTGACGGGATGCATGAAAAATCCGTAGTTGCGGAACTTCGTCGCAGCAAAATTTCATTTAAGACAAGTTCAGAAAATAGGATTATTATGACTTGTCCTCTTGTCCCCACAAGCACACGCTTCGTTTATTGGTATCAAACTCTTGCTAATTTGGACTTCCTCAACTACACATTGAGCTGTTCGCACACACGACCCTCGGAGCCTCCCGAGTGCAAAGTGCTGCAGCTGGGCATCGCATCGCATGCGCTAGAGGCCAACCAAAAACGGATTGCCAAAGTCCGCCTTGCCGTAGTGATACCGATCAATAGGAAAGCTATAACGCTTCGTGCCTTTCTATGACTCTATTGCCTTTGAACTATCGCTGCATAGGCCGTGTAGTTTGGGAGGTGCACAGGCACTACAATGATCACTATGGTAGCGAAAGCGTTCTCGTCTGCATTGGGCAGCAACCCGTAGTTCCGTTTTCACTCCGTGTGCGCTGTTCGCGCACATGTCTTCACAAACTGCGTTACCACTACCTGTGATAACGTCTAGCACGGTTTCTTCCACAGTGTTTGCAGAAAGCAGCTTTGCTTTGACTCGTTACACGTCGGGCGTGCACATACTTTCAGGTTGGTGGTGGCCATACAAGACCAAGTGTTGGTAGCAACCGCGGTTTTTAATATGCACGAACGGTAAAACGTCTGTTCGGGCATTCGCCACGCGCATACTTACAGAGCTGCATCGCTGGCGTTCGTGATTACGGCAACTGTAATTTCGTCTGCAGCGCTTTCAGTGCACATGTACTTTGTGTGTGTGGCAGCTGCCATCCGTGAACTCGTCAACACGACCGCGATTTTTGGCAGAATTCAGTTTCGCCCGGGCGTTGCACATGCTGGCTGTGCCCATGCCGTCGAAACGCCGCATTAGTAATCCTTGACAGCAGGAAAAGTGACAACGAGCAGTAATTTCGTTTTGTCTCAGCGTAATGCATGCTATGTCATACACACGGTGGAAGCTCTTAGTAGCGATTCCACTGCGGCATGCAGGCGCGTCACTCCTGCTGGCCGCATGGCGTTGGTGCTTCTGAAGCATGGTATTTCGTAGTTGATCCCGTTGATAAGAAAAATATAGGTCACTTAGTGCGTTTTTTGCATGCCTTCGTTTTTCTGGACTTCGCAATTTTCCAGACGTTTTTGCGTTCCCGAGAGGGTCCAGAAAATCGGTCGTTGACTGTACAAGACTACCCGACACGCATAAGTAAATGCCTGAGCAGACAGTAGAGTCAAGTACCAAGACTAACCATAGCGTCAGTCAAAGTCACACTCAAAGAGAAAGCAACTTGTTATGACTATACAGTACTTTCATGCATTCACCCATTCAACATCAGACTCAGCAGATTTGCAGACAAAACTATAGTGAAAGAATACGCACTGTGTTCCTGAGCATTACATTACGAAAGGGAAGGGGTCAAGGGCTCGTTCTTCATTTGTTAGAAACAAGTTAATGAGCAAACAGACAATGAAGCCTAGGAAAGCATAGGGGAAGTTACTTGTGGTATTTTAATTGTGGAGAAAGTAGAAAGGAATTAAAGTGGACGAAAAGAGCATTACATTGACACGTACCAACAAGACTGACTCTTAAATTATTAACAGGGCACTGAAATACACTGTGCAGTTATTCGTGGCACCTCTTGTGATTTCAAAGGTAAAACTAAAACTACCACAGACAGTGAGCTTTTGTGGTAGAGCCCAATGTGTCTTCCATTGCCACTGTAGTATAGGTAAGTCTACATAACCAAAAATACATGGAACACAAAGAACTTGCACTGCTTCCTTTCTGTAAAGCAAAAGAAACCCCTCTATTCTCCCATTCACTATTACTATTGCACAGGAAACCAGCAAAATATGATACATAAAGGCATTTTCTGTTTACAAAACTGGAAACAGACATGCAAAAAAATGTTTTAATATCATTAATACCACATCACAAAGAAAATACACTTGTACCCTTAGTTACTACAGCAGAAAAAATCAGTGTAAATTCGTATGATTACCCTTAACTACTCTCTGCTCTTAGGCATACATTGTAGATGTAGCTTGTGTTAAAACACCTCAGCTTAGGGATTTCACCTTGTACCAGGCTTGTTCACTTCTTTGATATCTGACAGGCAAACCACTTTCTCTTCTAACTGGCATATCAATCTCACGTTGATGGCACCAATACTAGGGCCTAGTGTGGGTGTGTCGTGATAGTAATGCGTGTATGAGTGATTTATCTTTGTATGGTAAATACATGATGATATATAGTCATTGTTATCTTCCTCTGTGATAGGTAGCAGGACATTAAGCTCTTTATAATCACCAGGTGATGTGGAGAGTTTTCTTTGCAGCTATCGTAAAATTCACGAATTGTCCTTCTTGTTATTAGTGCATACAGCATGTCGCTTTTGTAACAAATACACACACATACACAAAGAAGCCTGCTGTATACACGAGATTTTTGGAGGAAGAGTGCGAGATTCCATTCAGATTCCCAGAAAATGAGATAAGCAGGCAACTTATCCATACATTCCTTTTATAAACACAGAACAGGCAATTAATCCCCACATTCCTCTTATATACTTCCCAGAAGTGACATGAAGTACCCGACTTGTATTGCGTTCAGTGCTTACTACAACAGCCCTCGTGACAAGATTAAGACGCAGTAAGAAATATTAACAAAGCATGGAGCTCTGCAGGTTGTTGCGTCACCTACAGAGAATCACATGAACGACACACTGTTGCCTCACAGAGAACTCGTCCAGACAAAAAGACTATGATACCAAGGTAAGTAAATACAAACAAATAAGCAGAACTTCCCTCCTTCAGTTCTATTCTGAGTAGATAGATTTGCTTTAAGGCATTACATACTATATGGTACAGCTGAGACCACTTATAACATAACCGCTTATAGTGCAGGACCGGCAATAATGCGGTTTTTTTCTGACCCCCTTTTACCCTCCCAAAGAACTTAATGTATACGCATACCGCTTATTGCACAGCCCTGTGAGATGAAAGACTGGTTATAATGCGGCTGCCCGGAAATCCGTAGACAACTGAGGTAGTGAGCAGGCTTCAAAATGGAAATGCGCTGCCTGAGAAGAGCACAATGAATTGCCATAAAGGAAAGTAAAAAAGCGAAAAGCGGAACGAATGAACAAGGAGCGGAGGGAAGAAATAAAAAGGAAAAAAAAAGAACAAAAGAACGCTGTGGCAACAGCACGTTGCAGGCACGCCCTGTGAGAATAGGATTGCCAAGGCAACGGAGAATGCTGCTACGGCCGTTTGTCAGCTCCAAACGTGCATTCCGCATGGCCTGCGATCGCATGATGTCTGTATTACAGCTGTTTGTCTCCAGTTGAATCACCCCGCGAGCGCCATTTCTTATACACCCGATCCCTGTGTTGTTAAAGGTGGATTCACACGAGGGAACAGAGGAGGGATTTTTGCAGCGGACGGCGCATCATGTGACGCGCGCGTCATGGAAACTCGCCGCCCTCGCTTCGTCCGGCCTACTCTGCTCGCGGCACGGATGGAAATGTGTCGCCGCTATTTCCATCCGCCCGTTTAACGGTCGTCTGCTCTCGATCGAGAGGATTTAGCGTCAAGTCTGTCAACATTGGTCGGATTGGCGTGGCTAGGAAGCAGGCTGCCGGCTTAAAGTCGCGTGTTGTTGTTTTGCGGCAATGACCGATTGTGTTTTGTTGCGCGAGATTGGAACAGGCGAGTAGTTTTCCCGGCTGGAACCGAGACAGAGCGTTGCATAAGCGTTGGAGTCGAGAGTATGCACGAGGATTCCGCGAGCCGCGCTCCGGCTGTGTGCATGCGACATCTCCGCGGCTGCGCCGGATGCAACTGATCACGTGACTATTCGGTCCGCGGGGAAGCGGGATTTTGCCCTCGCGTGTGAATCGGCCTTAAGGGGCTAGCTTCCCGCGCAGCACGCCACCTGCGACCCCACAGACTAGGCGTAATGAGCGCTACCTTTTCGGTGCTGGCTGCAGACAGGGTGCCACGGGCGACTGGGGTTCACGGAGGCCACATTTAAAACGTGACGAATCATTTCAATAATGGAAACAGGGGCACGGATGGCAGGTGCACCACTCGAATGGCGGTTTGCGGTCGTTACATACGTTTTTCCCATCGCGCAAGCATCAGGGAAAACGAAGGATAGCACTGCAGTAATCGGTTCCTGTTTCTGCACAGTCCAGTTCCGTGGGAAGTCCGCATAAACGACGACATCGTTATAACACCTTTTCTTTCTTGCACAGCATGTCCACAAACTTAAATCTTTGAAATATGCAGATTTTTTTTTAAGCGGTTGAAAGCAGCCCGGTCGCGCGCTTCGAATATCTAACACGCGCCGCGACCTGCTCGACGGTTTTTACACATGTGTAGACTTTGAAAAACATTGTTTTGGTTATAGTGCAGTACCACTTACAGTGCGGTTATTCGCGATTCCGGCGACTTACGTTATAAGTGGTCTATGCTGTATCTCTAAATTGGCAGACTTGTAATTTTGGGCAGCTTGCATAGCCTTGGTAGGCAGCAGCACATCAAAGTGACATTTCACTTGGCCACTGACTGCTGATCACACAGATCAACAGAACCTTCACATTAACACTTGGCACCGGCCTGGAGTGCAAAGCACAGTTAAGAAACTGGTGTGATTAAAGAAAGCGACTTTGTGCAGCTACTTCAGTCTGCCATGCAGAACAGCTAGTCACCTCGTTGCCGTGGCTATAACAAGCCACAAATATTCAATTGCACACCGTGAAAGCTCACGCTGAGTGGCCGCTCAGCGTGCTTCCATACAGAATGCCATGAGGCAGTGCTCAAATACGACGATACCACTGATTTGATGAGGTAAGGCGGCTTACACTAGGCTATCTGCTACATATATTGCTTGCGAAAAAAAAAAAAAATGAATGGAAGCATCTTGCATGCTAGACGACGGCCTATGGTGCCATGCAGTCTTTAGACACTCACAAGTGCCGAGTCAAATATAATTTGTCAGTAAGACTGTACAGTATGCACAGCACAATATATGTGAGAGATTAATTATCCTTAGAAGGGTTAGCCAGGAACTGGTGTAAATAAGTTAAGATCGTGTGGCAACTGCCACAGTTGTAAAAGTTTGTGTGTAAAGACATCATTGCCACAATTACACAAATGACCATACCAACAGTAGTGTTCGTTTATGTGGTGCTCGCAGTGTGTCTGTGCGCTCTCGATGTTCTCACTCAGCCTATCAGCCTCCTGATAAGTTCTAAATAAAACTGCCGTTTATACCTGCATGGCGTTTATCACAATTATTCCTTAGAAGTAATGAGGTAAAGTCATTTGCCAAGATCAACACATTCATGAGTGATAATAAGATGGCTTGCACTACAAAGTTACCATTACAGAATAATAGATGGGCCAGGCTCAAAAACCAGGTGAAAAAAAAAAGGTTAGAGAAGCAGAGATATCTTGTGATGCTGCCTTTAAATCTTTTAGTGACTGAGTGCACATGATACTATAGACCCTTTTCATAAACTGCAAGCTCGCTTTCCTGCAATGCAGCTTGCCCTACTAATGGCGGCATTGGCAATCCGGCAAACTGTTAGCCTGTTCAAGACTACAGTTAATTCGTATTAACGGAGACATAAGACTACACAAAGTGAGTAAAGACTCAACGTAGCCGCATTCACCTCCTCTTCCCCACATACAGTAATTAATCTTATGTTCTTTGAAGTGTCCATGCCTCTTTATGATTACGAGGCGCATCATAACGGGGGACTCCAGATCAATTCTGATAAGCCAGGATTTTTTAGTGTACAGCTACTACATCTAAGCACACGGGTGTTCTTCCGTATCGCTCCAACCACACTGCAGCCACCACGGCCAGATATGAAACCCCCTCCTTGAGCGTAGCAGTGTGATAGTGTAGCCGCTTAGCTACTATGGTAGGCACACGTTAAGAAATCTCACATTTATGAAGCTGCAGTGACTGCAGTCTCAACTTAAGATTCACAAAAAGGAACTTTTAACTTGAGTTCTTCTTAATTTACGATGAACCTTTCCTGCCAAACTTTGGAAGATTGTTGCACTAGTCTAAAACTGAGACAGTAGAACCCCGCTGATGCGTTTTTCACGGGACCGCAGAAAGTAAACTTAAGAGCCGGGAAACGTAAGAGCCGAGCAACGGGAAAATTGGAAAAATGAGAGAAGTGGTGATCGGCACTCAATTTTATTTCAGTGCTAACGCTTTCAGTGCACGCATCGGCACACTCGGCTATGATTTCGTCGACAGAGAAAACCTCGGAGGTGACAACGGCATCATCGATGGAAACGTAATCCCTGTACGCGATTCCGTCACAAACAGTTTGCACAGCTGTGCCATAATTTTGCTGGCGGAAGCCAGAAACATAATGGGCGTCGCCCATAGTGCAGCTAATACAGTCAAGCCAAGTCAAGCTACGTGAAAAGTCAATATTGCCGTCGGGAGTGGCCGCTTGGAGTGTCGATTGGCACGTAACATACGGGAATGTTCCCACACTGCGACGTAACAGCGGGGTCCCTAATGCATTGAATCCTATGGAGCTATGCCGAGACTGGCCCAAAACAACGTAACAGCCAGGAAAACGCAGAAGCCGGGAACGTAACAGCGGTGTTCTACTGTATACAACGTATTAGCTCTTGAATGTTGCTCTAATACCAGTCAAGGTCTCGAGAACACGCAAATCTGCCTCAAATGCAGTTTCTACTGTCTCCTTTTCTTTTCTGCGAGTCACACACGTATAAACAAAGAGAACACCAACTGCACAGAAAACTAAATTGCACACACATAGTACTTAAACATGGCAGCTGAGATTCAGAATCTGAACGTGCGTTAAACACGTTCAGTGCAAAGTCCATCGTAACGCCCTAGGGGCGAAGGGTGTCATCACAGATATTACGTCCACACATTCACATGCAGCACACCGGTATGTTTTTGTCACGGGACCCTTCACACCCTGTGACAAGGATCCCACGCAGTGTCTTCCCAGATTCGGTGCATCATCAGTGTGCACCCACCAGGCGGAAGTCCCAGTGGCGCACCACCTTGGCGTCGTTGCACATCTCAAGCGTGACGTGCTGGCCGGCACGAGCTTTCTTGGCCCCCAGGCAAAGGCCGGCCGCCAGGTTGTACAGAGCGGTGCTTTTCTGCGTCAGTGCACGTGATAAACGTGATGGCATCAGAATGACCATTGCTAAACGTTAATTTTCTTGCAGGCCAGGAAACGCAAACAAGATGATAATTGCCAGTGGACAACGTTGCCTGCCACGCAGCGACAATGTGAGGTGATGAGAAAAACAATTTAGCCAAATAATTAAGAAACAGAGTTTCCTTGGTTTAACATATAAGCACAAATAACGGGATCAACTTCATGGTGACTGTCATGATAAGCAAAGCAGCTGTAAGTGAATATAAAATGAAGCAGCTTCTGCTGGGCCACTGTTCATACACACTGATACACAAAGGCTTTCCAATAACTTACATATGGCGTGGCAAGTGTTCACCAACGAACTGGAAGCATTTCACTGAACCTCTGCTCGGACTAGGTGACAGTAACGCAAGGCTATGAGAATGCACCCATTGCACTGATGAGCACATACAATGGATGAACGTGCACTGTGTGGTATATAGGACATTGTTACAGTGGAAGAAAGAGGAGGTGGAGCACATATACGGAAATGTTCAAGTCGAGATTCTGAGGGGGGGAAAACAAGTGGATTTTAGCAGACAGAGCTACAGTCTATTGAGGTGCCAAGAATAAACAAATGCAGTCCAAGAAGGCAGAAGGTGTAGTGACATTATGCAATCAATGGTGTCAGCTGAGGAATGTTAGCGCTGGGGAATGCCAGCAGCAGACATATGGTGCAGTGAAATCATGATGACTGAGAACTGCTTCAACGAAACTGCTGCTTAAACAGAATACTACCTCACGTTTAGTTGGGCTTGCATTCATGTAATGCTAAATGTATTGCTTAAATGGTACTGCCATTTTTACAGCTCTGGATTAATGGTTCTGTAAGTCAAAACTTGCTATAACGAATTCAATATGCACAAAAATAGCTTCCTTATATCCAATAACCTGTTACGCATGATTATTTGTTGTAGTACCATTTAAATGGCAACACTACTTTTTGTTTAATTCATTATAATTGATAATTTGTTACAGAGTTAAACTTAGATATAACGCTTTTATATAGTGTGATGCGTTTTATAACATAACGTCCATACAGCACCATGTATTTCTTTAGATCCATACAGCAAGACATTTTTATCCACAATTTTGATGTAAGAAGTTTCAGTGCTACAGCAGAGAAAGACTGATCAAATAAATTCATTCTTCTACTGGTGCCAGTGCTCAGCTGGGCAACTTGCAGGTGGTTCTTGTGAACATATTTTTCACATTGAGCGTTGCACAACAGAACGGCCGCTGACGCGGAGCAGTGCCTATATAGTTTATGCCTCATGTAGCTATTATCATATGACTGCATTTTTACGATGTAATCACGAGGATACACTAGTTGAACAGCTGCAAGAGGGCCAGCGCACGCACAGCAGCAAACTCACATTGCTGGAATGGCGCCAGTCTTGCGAGCCGCCCATCTCGTGGCACTTGGCGAGTCGAGGGTACTCGTCGCCTCCATCCAGGCACAGCCGCTGCGCCAAGCGAAGGTCATGCTGCGCTGTCTCGTACCACAGCTGCAGCAGTACAGTTCAAGGAACAACGGTACAATGTTAAGACCACCTTCTCGATGTGTTTGCATAGCACACCTACACACTTAAACAATCTGCTGAAAGTTAAGCAACTATATTTTCAGACAATAGCAGCAGAGAAATGCACCCATTAGAGAACAAACATGCTAGAAGAATCGGTCTGGTAGTAAAGGGGACGTATAGATTTGAACAGGTCAGCTCATGTAATCAAGAAGGAAGTAAAAACTGGTGGTCTGTCAAAGGAGTACAGTGACTGGCCTAGGAGCAACAATAATGTCAATGGATTAACTAATGCGAATAAATTAGGAAGCTTGTTAGCATAGTGAGGAAGCAGTCAGCTGACACAAGCCAGGTCAATTCCATTCTGCAGTGGGTGCAAGGTGCATTGTTTTGCGGATAGTGCACATAGTTTCACTAACTCTATGTTGACGAAGCACTGATATCTGAGGCTCAGCAAGGCATTTCACTCTGTTGCGACTGGAATTCACAATTAAAACACCTTTGCACAAACTCTTCTTTGACAGTCTATGCTTTGGCAATGCAGTGGCAGAGCACATGTTCATGGATTTATGACCTGGCGACCTTCACACAAGTCACCGGCTATTGCGCAAGGAGCACCGCAGCCACGTGCACGACTCTCCAGCATCTCGCATCTTGTTATTGCAGTTCTGTGAATGAACTGTCAGGCGTGTGGTGTGAATGCATAGACAAGAACCTTTTGGGTGGCCTGTGTTTGAGAGGAGCAATCTAAACGTCTTCGTGACGAGCAGACATCTTCCAGGTGGCCACCCTCCGTTGGGCCGTAACAGACATGGCGAGAGCGCAAAGTTGATGCCCCCCTGAGGGCGTTGAGCATGGGTGAAGGGCGCTTTGTTCAAACAAAGTTCGTGAGGTGATTGGACATTTATAGTGAAGGCCAATATTCCAAATAGGGAACCGGAAATGTTAACCGTTATAATATAAGCCACCGAGCCCTCTCTCAGAGTGATTCTCTCTCTTGCTGAGACACGTAATAAACAGCTGTTGCAGTTTTCCTCTGACTCGGTCTCCTGATCTGCCTCAGCTCGTTTCTCCAGAAGTCTCAGGGCCTGCAGTACGATTCCACCACCCAGTGCATGCTACCTACTGGTCAGCTCTGCAGGGAAGCCCTGTCCCAACAACTTAATCAATCAACCAACCAATCAACATTTATTTCTCAGTGAGAAATATTGGGGTGACAGAAAGAAAAGCTGCAATACTGCAGCTTGACAAGGCTCTGGCCCCGTAGAAAGTTCGGCCCCCTACTCGAACTATAGCCCTGTGCCAGGCACTTGAGACTAGACTAGACTGCATCATTGGCGATAAAGACTTCCTACCTTGTCCATCTAATTCAGACACCACTGCGATGCCCACCTTGCTACTCTCGTGTGCTATTTTGTTCTCATGCCATCATGCAGTCTGCTGAATGAGCTAACCGTTCTTTTGTCACGGAGCCCCATGCTACATCCATGTGTTGCTGTCATTGTCCAACCAACTCCGTTAAAGAGCTCGCATGACTTTGTTATTTGACTCAGTATGAACATGCCAAACATACTTGTACACATCTGGATCCTTAGCGCCATGCTAGTGTGGATCCATGCAAACATTCATATCCATAACATACAGGCAGGAAAAACATTCATACATGATTCACACAGAAAATCAGTTTAACATAAGTGAGAACAAGCTGAAGAACAATAAAAGATCTACTGCATATGATCATTTCCCACATATCAGTTCTGCATTTCATACATAAGAAATACATATTATATGCACTGCTTGTTCTTTTGTTATGTTGACATCATGTATTCGATTCTGATTTTTAATGATAACATGCATTTATTTAATGCAAATAGGGGCATTTTCTAAAATGTACTTTCCAGTTGCTTCTTCTAGAGTCTCCATTCTTAGTAGCGTTTTAACATCATGAACACATACGAACGAACGTGCCCAACAGTCCACCATTCTACATTTAAACAATGAACTGAATGCTAACCAATGAATGCCACCTGACCTAAGCCTGGGCTTAGGCTTAGGTGGCCATGTTACATTGGGCCAAACCATACACTGTCCCCGAGCAAACAGAAGTCTCAAAAATAGGCAAAGTGCAACAACTCACTTGGCGCTTGACTTTGGCACACTCCTGCAGCAAAAACACGGTGCCTTTGGTGGTGACGTCGTCCTCAGATTCTACACACAGGTGGGTGCCGGACAACTGCAGCTGTATACCGAGTGAGAAAAGCAGTCCACTAGTCAGACAACTGATGGTGTTCTCGAGCCTCTTCAAGTGATGCACAGCACCACAATTTAGTTTATGCCGCTTTGTAGAAGAACAGTGGAGAGGCTGCCCTGAATATCAGAAGCACTGTTAAGAAACAATGGACCAACCAAATTCTCTATTTTAGGGAGCCTGCAACAAAATGACAACTGGCAGGAAGAACTTAGGGGCACTGATTTCTATTTCATGTTTTTCAAATTAAAGTGCACACTGGCAGCTTCATTTGCACACGTGTGCATGCATGTTCATGTGTGTGTACAATGTGTGTGTGAGTATGTGTACAATCTAGCACTGTGGTCATGAGAGTCCGAGGCAAAGGAATACCGGCAGCAACAGATTATATTCTAACCCCTGATGAACACCCACTGATCTGATGTATTTCACGTCTCTCAAGAAGCAAACATCATTAAACTGCAATCCTGCATCACTTCAATTTTTCATGACATTCTTCCCGAGATTATCTGTAGATTGTAATGCTAAGTGAATATGAAAAGTGCTTAAATACTTTTTCTGCCAAATTAAATTATGTAAAACACTGCCCTGCCATCTGCCATTCTATGGATACTGTGTGTGCACTGTGGATTGATTGGTATGCTCACAATGAGTATGTATTAGAGTTGACTTGTGACGTATAAAACACACAGAAAACAGAGTGCAGGTAAAACTACGAAGTCAAGGTTGCACTGATGTCAACTTGTTTCTGGAGCTTGACATGGTTGTCGAGACAGCTCCAACCGTGACTAAGATGACGAAGTGCCACCAAAAGTGACTGTCCAAAAATATAGCCCCCAATTTGAGGATGTAAGGGTACTTCCTGTACCACACAGCCAGCACACCTTACAAGAATCTTGCATTGTCAGAAAGACGTCTGCTGGAAGATGCCCATATCTCAGGTTGATCCCTTTCCAGGATACCATCCGTTTTGAAAACTCACGTGTGACTTGGTAAAAGATACCGTAAATCCTTGCTACAAAGAGCTTGTTCAGTGTGTGCAGTTTCAGCAACTTTCTTGCACACGAATGTTTCTTGTATTTGAATGACTGAGATAAAGAGTTATGGGGAGGAGGAAATAACTTTATTAAGTCCGGAGGAACCCCTCCCCACCCACTCATGGTTTAGTGGTCGGCAGGGGTCGCGGGCTGCACCCACGTTGGGACGGGAAGCCCATGAGCCTCCGCCCTTTCGTGAGCCCTCTGGACAGCCCGGAGTTGTGTCTGGTGGTCGCCGCTTCGCAGCGCGTCTTCCCAGTCTTGTTCTGTGCTCAACTCGGTGCCGCTTAACGCGGAGCATTGCCAAAGCATGTGCGATAGCGAGCAGTACGATTCACCGCAATCCGGACAGTGTGGCTCTATGTCTGGTGAGTAAAGGCTCAGTCTGCCTCTCGAAGGGAACGACCCTGTCTGGAGCATTCGCAATATCGACGACTGTGGTCCATTCAGTTTAGCGTGGGGGAGTGGGTAGGCCCTCCTTGACAGCTGATAGTGCGTCGTTATTTCGTTGAAGGTAAGCAGCGGGTCTCGGTGCTCCCCTCCCTCCCCGCCACTTTGCTCGCCACGGTCGCCGCGGTGTGTGAGTCCTCGCGCACGCTCGTGCACCAGCTCGTTGGCGTTGGGAAAGTCTGGGTGCACGTCGGCCCCCATGTGGGCCAGAAACCACTTGATGGTGTGATGACCGGCAGCTCCCTTCGTTGGCGAGGACGGCCGCCGCTTCCCGCGATATAGAGCCCGAGGCGAATGCTCTGGCCGCCGATCGCGAATCCGTATAAACATAAGGACGTTCGGGGTCCCTCATCGCCAAGGCTATTGCCACCTGTTCGGCCACTTCAGCCGTTACTCCCTTGACTGATGCCGCATTAATGACCGTCCCGTCCCAGCCTACTGAGACGGCCGCGTACCGGTCGCTGCGTCCGTACTGAGCCGCGTCAACAAATGCCGCCAGTCCGGGGCTGTTGGCGGTCGCTTTCTATAATGTTCGTGCCCTTGCCTTTCGGCGCCCCTCATTGAATTGCGGCTGGACGTTGTGCGGCAGCGGTTCTACTTTGAAAGTGCCCCTGAACGTTGGGGGAGTTATGGGGAGTTTCATTTTTCTTGAGGTACAGAGGAGCAAAACACTCTAGGCTCTGCCTGTTCCCAGCAGTGCATATCCAGAGCAAAGAAGTAACAGTGCAAAGGAACACAGACGACGAAGAAACGAAGACCACAGGACAAGCGCTGACTGCCAACTGAATGTTTATTGTGTGAAGACCAGCCTATTTATACATTCTCAGAAGAACATGCGCACATCAAAACACTCGCAATCACAAATACAATCGTTCTTTTATGAAGTCTATCTCCTTCTGTGATAGTACAAGTGAGGGCGAACTAACACAATTATCTCCTTCTTGATTGATATAGAACGCCTCTAAAATTTCTCTTTCTTTCTTACATTTTTCTTTACCAATAAATTTTGTTTTTTTAAACATGGGAACGCATGTGCACTTCTTGCAATGGTCAACTAAATGGCTACCATATCCATATTTTACATTATTGGTGTGTCGACATGCGCGATCATTAAAGCATTGTCCTGTTTGACCAATATATACTTTCCCACAGCTCATGGGAATTCGATATACTACCTTACTCATGCAATCAGTGTAACGGGTTGTGTGATTAGTGGTGCACGCGGAGGTCCTGTTTTTCGAATTCGTGAGCACACTTATCGATGACAGCTTGCAAGGAGCATTGAAAATCAAGTTAACATTGTGCCTATTTGAAACTTCTTTAAGATTGTGAGACAACTTGTGCAAGTATGGAAGAGAAAGAAATTTTACAGAAAGAAAGAGAAATTTTAGAGGCGTTCTATATCAATCAAGAAGGAGATAATTGTGTTAGTTTGCCCTCACTTGTACTATCACAGAAGGAGATAGACTTCATAAAAGAACGATTGTATTTGTGATTGCGAGTGTTTTGATGTGCGCATGTTCTTCTGAGAATGTACAAGTAGGCTGGTCTTCACGCAATAAACATTCAGTTGGCAGTCAGCGCTTGTCCTGTGGTCTTCGTTTCTTCGTCGTCTGTGTTCCTTTGCGCTGTTACTTCTTTGCTCTGGATATGCACCAACTAGCCCTCATCAAGTTGTTGCTCAGCAGTGCACGTGTCTCACAGTTGTGCACAAGTGCCGGAGATTTCACTCCAGTAGGGCAGGTGTGCAATAGCACAACACTGAAGCTTAAGTCCCATTTAGCTTTGGCAGTGTCCTCTGAATTACTGGCAAGGACCCCAAATTCAGGTTTGGCAATGCATGCGCACCCATTACTGCCCTGTTATGGGTGCTGTGACCGTATATAGATGCAATTGTGGTCCTACAGGGGATGACCCTAGAAGATACCCATAATGGCAAAGAGGGAAATAGTGCCTACAGCTGCTCTGCAACACTACTGAATGTAGCAGCAGTGGTGACTATGAACTGACACAATGCTTGAACAAGTTAGAAGTGGCCCTGTTTATGTCTGGCAGCAACTTTCAGATTAAATTTAATGAAAAAACTGAGAGACTAGGACAATCCTTAGTAAGGTTACAAATGAGCGGTTACAAATGACTGAGGTCACCTGAAAGCGGCCAACAATGGTGGGCATCTTGCGGCGCAGCAGATCGAGGTTCTTGGGTGGGGGAAACTTCTTGCGCTTCTTAGGGGGCGCCAGCTCCTCGGGACTTGGGGGTTTCAGCTCTGGGTAGACGTTGTGCATGTACCAGTCGAAGGAGCGGCACTTGAGACGCTTGCGCAGCTCTCTTCGCGCCGACACATCCCCGTACCACTGGTTGCGGGCATCCCTCCGTGTCTGCAGGTAGTACGTCTGCAATACAACAGGAAGAGCAGAGAATGGCACTCAAGTGAGGCACTGGTGCCCGCATACTGCACGCAGGGTCACACAGGGACCAGGATTAGGTACATGTGATGTCTATGCACCAAAGAAGAGACTTATCCCTTCGTATTCTTGAGTGTGTATTATACTGTATTGCCGTTTTGTAAAAGTGTCATAGGCTGTTCACACCCATCTGTGCAGCAACGTCACTTCAATTTTAGTTTGCTTTAGTTTACTTGAATGACTGAAAGAGTCCTTATGCAAGCCTGAAAAATCATTGACAACATGCATGCATCCTGCAGTGAAGACTGACATTGGTGCTACCTAATAGTGACATCGGCTGTGGACATCAAAAATAAATTTTTTGCTTCCCACAAAATTTACACGAATAACAATTATCACAAGAGAAGATGTTGGAGCATATAAAGAAACACCTCGTGTATTTTTGTGGGGAGGGCCTTGATGCTTAATCTGTGAGTGAATCTCATTAAAACATCATTTTCTACCAGCTTTGCAAACGTTTTTCTCAATAAACAGTTGTTATATAAGTTGAAAATATTTTTAGCAGATACTATGTCAACTGGCAAGAGAGCCAAAAAGTTTTCGCAGCTGGAACCTTGCCGCATTTTAACAAAATATGTCTGAAAAAGCATGTTTTATTGCTTGTTTGCTTAGACTGTTCAAGCCGGGAAATTCATATGCTGATTTACTTGCAATGTCACATGAAAGAACGATGACAACAGAAAGCTTGAAAACACAATGTGCCATGGTACTTAGTTTCAAGGTTGAATATGCACAATTTATTCTCACACATCTTATGCTTCTCACCAGAACATTCATAGGGTGGTCACACGACCAAATAATTCTTTTTTCATCAAAAATACTTTGCTAAAATTGCTTTTATGCAACAACCATCTAGCTCAATTTTTTCAGTAGAATTGGCGGTGGTCACATTTTAAGCTGGGACCTTTCGCTTGGAATGATCCTGCTGCAAATCAGAGGAGGGGCATACTGCTAAGTCGGGGTAATGTTGCTACGTCATAAAAATTGGACACCAACTCTGGCATCGCAGTGTAAGGCACCAACCACCCACGGTTCCAGGAGCAGCCATCGTCCAGTTCATATGTGTCTTGATGCCTTGACGACGGTGAATGGGCGCGAATGTCTGAAGGTGCCTTTAGGTAAATAACCTTGTCGTTTATCACGTATGCATTGCCCTGGTATAAATGGCACGCTCTTGGCAGCTCGACATCTACCTGTGTAACTCTTGCTTTTCCGTTGAACCTCAACTACCCTTTGGTGCAAGGCTTTAAGTTCCGTGTCAGTTTCCCGGGAAAAATTGCTAGCCTGCGGGACGTCCACCAAGTCGAGCTTTGTACGCGTGCACCGACCATGTAGAAGTAACACAAGTAACGCATGTGGTGTGCAACGGTGCACGCCAACATATTCCATAATGGCTTCTTCCAGGGGTCACCGCTTTTGCAAGCTTACTTGGATATATTCTTTTAGTACTCTGTTGAATCTTTCCACTTGCCCCTTCGCTTGTGGGTGATATACTGCAGAAGAGGTGCGCTTGATGCCACGTTGCAAAACTAGCTCCAACTCATTGCAAATGAACTGCCCATTGCAAATGAACTGACCAGCTCATCAGGGTAGCCTTCACAGCTGCAGGAAACATGTTACTCTTGCATTCGTGACATTGTGAGTAAAGCAGACTTCAGGCCATTTGCTGCGGTAGTCCACAAACGTAATTGCAAAATGACATCCTGGTGATGCGTTTACAAATGGACTTATAGCATCTATGCCCATATTTTTTCATCGTGTCGCCGGTAATTCCACTGGCTGTAAGGGTGCCGCAACTGGCTTTGTCGTTTTGCCTACAGACTGGCAGACAGTGCAGGATCTAACCACTTATTCCATTAGCCTAGCCAGTCCTGGCCACAAGATTGATCACGAAGCCTCTGCTTTGTCCTACAGGTTCCTAGATGCGACTCATGCGCTGCCTTCATGAGATGGTACTGCAGGAATGACGAAACCACGAACTGGTCACCCCAAAGAAGTAGACTGTCCATGATATAATTCCTCTCAGATACGGTGGAAAGGAACAACTTCGGAAAGCTGCAACTAGTGGCCATGTCGACATCATCTAGCCAACAATCTTTCTTTCTTTCTTTCATTCATTCATTCATTTACAGTAAAACCTCGTTATAACAAAGTTGATGGGGGAACGGTAATTACTTCGGTAAAACCATTAGTTCATTATAACCAATATCAATTTTATCTATAGGAATTTCAAGGGGAATCACGATTGCTTCGTTATATCCGATAGTTCATTATATATGGGTTCGTTATAACGAGGTTCTACTATATTCATTTATTACATACTGCTAGCCTGGGTACCAGGCCTTAAAGGGGTCCTGAACCACCCTCCGGGCTTGGTGAAAAAACATATTCTATGGCTTGCCTACGCTGCAACGAACATCTCAGCCAAATGCTGTAGTCATCCGCGAAGCGTAGCGTTCACAAGCGGAGCACAAAGCTTCCACTTCTTCAGGAGCCCTCAACTCAAAAAGCGGCTTTTCCTCACGCTCTTTGAATATGCTCTATTTCGTCATAGAGCATTTACAAGGAGCGTCGCTGCTATTGGCCGATGGCAGACACGCCCGCCTCGGCTGTGTGCGGGCCCTTCGCAGCGCGCCTTTTTTAAAACCGTAAGCGCGTGCGGCGTGCCGTGCGCTCGCTTTTCCTTGCGTTGTGAGCACCTATATAGGCAAAATAGTTGCTGGAAATATGTAAAAATATATTTGTTAATGCGCAAGCCTCATAGATGCCATTGGAAGGCGTCCGTAAACTATCTCGGCGTGGACGCTAACGGTGCGGTGCAAAAGTCACCATAAATATAGTTTTCCAAGAAGCCAACAAATGCATGCCTGCAGCCCGCAATACATCACGAATTAATCCCAAAGTTTAATTCATCAGTGATTGTACATAGGTTTATTCCCTATGGTACTCCAATGCGCCACCTTCTAGTACTCGTAACATGGCTGGAGTCGAACCCAAAATATTTCTTCTACAAGGTAGATTAAAGGACGAGGTCTGATTACGGTGTACTTGAGTGGATTAGAGCTCATTAAGGTGCATTAGGGTGAATTAAGACAGACGGAGGTGCATTAAGGTGGACTATGGCATATTATAGAGCGGATTACGCTAGACTTAGATTAGGGTGAATTAAGGATTACAGCAGATTAGGGTTGACTAAGGTAAATTAGTTTCGAATGAAATCATTACATCTGTAATGTTTGGCTTAATTTGGCATAACTTAATAATCTGAGCTTATTGAGACTTGACTTAGTCTTAACTTAATTAGCCAGGACCTAATTAATGTTACACTAATTAGACTCGTTCTAATTAACTTATACCTAATGATAAATTGTTTAATACGCTGGTATTCATTACTCATGATATAATTATGCTTGCGGTAATTAGTCATATCTTAATTATACATGGCCTAATTAGTACAGGCCTAGTTACGCTGTTCTTTGGCATATTATCTTAATTAGATATCGCTTGAATACTACCTGAAATAGGCCTGATTTAATCAGTGTTAGCCTAATTAGTCCTGAAATGTTTAGTCTCAACTTAATGAGGCTTGACCTTGAAGTCTTAGCATAATTTACCTTTGATTAATAAGTGCTAGCTTAGGTTTGACTTAACTGGTAATAACCTAGATATGCATGATTTAATTAGTACTAATTAATTAAACAAGGTCTAATTAGAAGCTTGCTTATACTAGATTTGTTCATATCAGCTAAATTAGGCTTCGCATAATTAGATTTACCTTAATTAGACATGCTTTATTAGTATCGTGGCTTAATTAATTATATATCATTAACATCCGCATAATTAGGTGTGACTTACTTGTAATAGCTCAATTCAGGTTGAATTAGTTCAGTTTGGCTTGGTTTGGCTTAGTTGGATTAGTCCTGTCTGAACTAGGCCTCAATTAATTATTCCTAATTAGGCTCTCTTGAATAAGACTTAGCCTTACCTAACTAGTCCTAGGAATCTTAATTAGGCTCCATTGAATGAGACTTAGCCTTACCTAACTCGTCCTACGGAGCTTTGTCTTTACTGCAGCGTGGTCGTGTTATGCTGGCATTACATAACTTAGTGGAGTTTTCGGCAGATTTGCCAGTTTCACCAATAGCTTAAACAGCTTCACGTTAAAATTGAACTAGTGTATTCACGCATTAAATTAATCCATCCACCTTACCACATGTCAACGCACCTTATTCCACATTAACCTGTCGGCAAGGGTCCGAGTTGTGAAGGTCTTCCTTCCGAGTCATAGTAGTCACGTTCGAGCCCGGCAGCATGATTATCCTGTCTACAATCACTAATCAACAATTAACTAACTTGGGGTTATGCAGGACAAGGTGGAGCAGCGTTGGTAGTTGCGCTGTTTGTCCTGACGCCGCGTTATGCGCAATATCGACGACACGCAGCGCACTGACAAAGCAAACGCTCACACCTGCGAGCCTAAACGTATGTGATGAACGAAAACAAAGCTTCGGAGGATCGAAAAAAAAAAAGAATGCGGTGATCGCGAGGGCACGCGACCGAGCCCAGGCGCGAAGCGAGCAGGCGGCCACAAGCGCGCTGCGAAGAAACAGCCCCCGGTAGTCGCGCGCTTTTCGTCAGCCACTGACTGAAGTCTGGTGACGTAAATCGGTGGGCGGGGCACCTCCTTCGACGCCGCCCTAAGGAGCTCTGTACCCTCTATTCCGCAGAGTTGAAACAGGACTGGAAAGGGAAGTTTTCCGGTCGCAATATCTTCGCTCCTAACAAACCGTTTTGAAAAATTCTTTCGGCTGTCAATTTCTGAGAGGCATTCAATACACACCCAGCCGTTTTCAAAACCAAGCCCGAGCGGTGGTTCAGGACCCCTTTAAGCAGGAGTGGGCATACATAATTTTCAATGGCAAAAAGTTACAACATATAACATTACAAAGACATAGCGAGACAAAAAATAGTAAAGTAGCTGCGTACAGAGAAACACATTGCATTTTCTACAATGAAATGCATCATTATATAAACAATATAACAGAAACAAAAATAAGGATCGGTTCCTCAGTGCATTTATAAATAAATCAACTGTTTCTCATCCCATAACATCGGCTGGTAAACAATTCCATTCACGAGTTGTTCTTGGAAAAAATGAATTTTTGAACGTATCGGTGCGATTCACAAAATCTATAACTTTCTGAGAATGGCAAAAGCGCACTGCACCTTCAGATGCTGGTTTTATATACAATGTCTTATCAAGTCCAACTTTTTCATAAACTAAATAAAAGAGCATCACCCTTTCTATATTTCTTCTTCTTTGTAGTTGATCAAGTTCCGCCCTTTTCATGAGGAGTGAGGGTGACATCTGCCAGCTATAACTATTAAAGACAAATCAGATTGATTTTCTTTGACCCCTTTTAAGTTTTTTTTTTATGTTGGATGCAGTAAAGGAATCCCGCACTACAGCTGCACATTCTAACGATGGTCTAATGAATGTCTAGTATGCGAGAAGTTTTATGTCCGGCGTGGCTTTTCCAAGCCTCCTCCTTAGACAACCGAGTTTTTTCATGGCCCTTTTTTTTTGATGTACTCGACATGGTCATTCCATTTTAGGTCAGATGTGAATACGGGATCATGCATGGTCTCAGTGACGAACTCCTGATGGGTCTCGCAAGGTGAAATGAGACATGCTGTCTCTTCCACCCCGTCACATACTGTTTCTTGAACTGGTGCTTGCTGCAGCATTCTGAAAAGTGCATCTGCTGTCACATTCTCGGCGCCCTTCTTGAATTCAATCTGTCAGTTGTAGGCTAGCAGCCTTGCATGCCAACTAGCAATCCTGAAATGTCATCGACTGGCTCCTTTAGTACTCAAAAGCATCACCAATGCCTCGTGACCTATGCGCGGAATAAATGGGCGCCCCCACAAGTACAATAGAACCCCGTTCATACGTTTTCGAAAAATAATGCAAAGCTGAACGTATTATCCGGGAAAACGTACGATCCAAACATGAAAAAATCGTGCAGTTTCGACGGGAAAGCATGCATTGATATAAACATCAAAGTACTTTACAATTTCACGCAATTCAGGCAATAAAACATCACGAAGCAGCAATAAACGTCTTCTTATATTAGCTACTGAAGCACGTACGGCAGTGACCACGAGCGCTAGCCGTCAGCGCTGACAGCGTCGGGAATGGAACGCATGCGTGTTGTCCCTTGCTTCAGTGTTTTAAACTACTCCGCATCTTCAGGCAGATTATTTAACGTGTAACACAATGTGTGCATTCACATCGTCATTTTCTTGGCCTGCCCAAATCACGTGCACAGCCATCAATACACGGCGCGGATGCATGTTGTGCCCAATCGTGCACACTCTGGTACATAAGACGTGCGCAGCAAGAGCACTAGCCTTGCATCAACATGTCACATGAACGCGCACATCATGTGTGTCGCACTGCAACTTACCACCGCAACTTACCAGCTGACAAATGAACATGTAATTTATGGCTGGTTCCCGGCTGTTGAACTGGTGTGTGAGTGCAGCACGCGCCGAACGGGACCCGCGCTTCGGCTCGAAGACAAAACCAGCCGAAGCACGTGCAATGTACGCTCGCCAGCGTTAGGCTACGCTGGTCACACGACTACTCAGTACAGTATTACACGACGTGCAATGCTTTGACGACTTGTTCGGTTTGACACGATGGGATCACCCACGCGATCTAATCACTGGCGATATAACCACGCGATAGATTGCGTTCGCTCGCTCTCTGTAAAAAGCAGAGGATGCGCTCTGTATTCCGTACGCATACGGCTTTCTAACTTGCTTATTTTTGTTTTTAAGTAATGACCGTCATCTCGCATATCGTAACTTGCGATCTGAAATGACAGGTTCGAGGATGTTTTCAAAGCAGTGTTGAGAGAGTTCCTCTGGCAGTGTTTGTGCACTAGCTATCTAACTGTGCCAGACATTTTTATTTGCGCTTTTTGGGCGTGGTCATCGAAGGTGAGGTGAGCAGAAACGGGAAGTCGAAACTTTGAGCTTTCCAACATTATCAAGGTGGCGGCACTCGGTGGGGGAACAAAACAAGAGACGACCCCCATAAACACTGTTTGCGCTCGCGATTCTAAACTCCTGTCTCGGCATTCGCACCGATAAATTTTTTTTTTCTGGGTGTTACGTAGGTTTTGGGCTAAACTCCCTCATGCGTAGCATAGATCAGACACCACACATGTCGAAAACAGTGTCGCTGTTTATTTATATATAGTTTTCTAATGTTCGGACTATCAAAGCCTCTGAACCTCTCAAGACTAATAATGCACCAATAGGCTGCTTTCATTTCTGGAAACAATGCACAGTAAAATCGGTCCTATTGAAAGAAATGGCGGCATGTCTTGGTTATTGGCCATTAAAAGTGCGCACTATGTATGTTTCCAACAGCTACTGCATGCATGCTGTTAAAGCTGCCTTGATCGCGAGTGTCAGCGGCGATACCGACGAACGCGGTGTGTTATGTCTAGCTAGGTGATTTGCTAGTATTGGAAGAGAGCCCACCACCGTTTTCTTGTGACACTGTCAGGCGAGTACTGCGGTGTAGCCGCCACGGTGGGCAGCTACTGCTCTCGATCGCGCGAGCCTCCTGACTTCTTGGTTGCACGCGGACTCTAGAGGCCAGAAAACGTATCATCCGATCATAGTTGGACGATACACCGAACATTGGTGCCAAATAATCGCATTTTCAGGAAACGTATAACCGGAAGAAAAGAAGTGTAACTCTACGAGAAAAATTTCGTGTTTTCGCGATCGCGAACATTGGAACCGGGAAATCGTATCAACTGGGAATGTATCAGCGAGGTTTACTGTACACCCTCCAGTGCTCACAGGCCCAGATGCATGCTAGGGCTTCTAATTTACCGATTGAGTACTTCTTTTCTTGACCTGTCAGCCGTCTGGAAGCAAAAGCGATGATGACCGCGTCCTTGCCTTGACACTGCTGAAGTACTGCTCCTATGCCAACAGCGGACACACCATTGGTCTGGTCATGACTGCCTTCAGAGACAGATCAAACATCTGCAAGCATGTGCTTGACAATAGTCGTTTCACTTCCTCAAAAGAAGCTTGCCTTTTTCTGTCCCAGATGAATGACATATCCTTCCGTATCAATGAACAAATCGCAAAGTACGATTTAGAACAGGGAATGTCACGGGAGCCAACGTTTCGACAAGTGGACTTGTCTTCGTCAGGGCGGCAACTGCCTTCTCCAGCGTTCGTTTATGTACGCCTTTCCACACTCTCCCCCGTCCTCAGAAAGAGAGAAGAGCAGCACGTGCGAACAATAACAAACAAAAAAAAAGGGGGAGGGGGTTGGGTGCAGGGGTATTTGGGTGACAGGTGTTAGCGTGACTAATATAAGGGGCAAGAGCGAAAGCTTCCAAAGAATCCGCTCCTTGTACATATCTTGCAAATGCATTGTGTGCACAGCGCTAGAAAGCAGGATGAAAAAAAAGAAGCACATGCTCGGAACAGAAGTTGCTCCTATGGCATGTGTCCCCACCCTCCACCCCACACCACCTGCGCCGCACCAACAATGCATTTCACCGAAAGCTTGTGGCTAAAATAAGTAACTACACTGTTTAACACTGTTGTTCTTGTCGAACTGCATGGGGGCTCCCACCTGAAAGTAGACTTTCTGGGAGAAACATTGTTAGCTTGTGCATACCTCAACCTTTTGTTGTCTTTGTTAACCCTCTGCCGTATCTAATGGACTCAAGGGACTTCTAAACATAAATAATATTCTTCGGAAATACCATCCAATACTAACAAGCAACGATCGCCTCAGAAAAGCGTGTCCGGAAATACCAAGAGTCACCTACTGCCGTAATAGAAACTTTAAGGACCTGTTAGCACATGCCAAAGTAAACCCTCAGCGCACCGCCTGCGTAATAACTTGCTCCCGTCCCAGATGTAAGACTTGCAAGCATATTCAAAATGATCTTAACGTTAAAAGCACGGGAAGTGACTATGTCCATCATGTAAAATCAAGTTTCACTTGCACTAGTTCAAACGTTATTTACATGTTGGAATGTTCACTCTGTCGCAAGCAGTACATCGGCGAAACTGGTCAACCAATTAATGTTAGATTAAACGGGCACCGCGCGGACACCACGAATAACCTGCCGAAGGCAGTGGCGCAGCATTTTAATATGACAGGTCATAATTTTGATGAACTGAAACTCTACATACTTCAAGGAAGCTTCTGCTCGCCGGGGACAGAAAATACAGGGAATCGTATCTCATATACAGGTTCAATACTCTCCAGCCTACAGGCATAAACCTTTCAAAGGGAACCCTTGAGTCCATTAGATACGGCAGAGGGTTAACAAAGACAACAAAAGGTTGAGGTATGCACAAGCTAACAATGTTTCTCCCAGAAAGTCTACTTTCAGGTGGGAGCCCCCATGCAGTTCGACAAGAACAACAGTGTTAAACAGTGTAGTTACTTATTTTAGCCACAAGCTTTCGGTGAAATGCATTGTTGGTGCGGCGCAGGTGGTGTGGGGTGGAGGGTGGGGACACATGCCATAGGAGCAACTTCTGTTCCGAGCATGTGCTTCTTTTTTTTCATCCTGCTTTCTAGCGCTGTGCACACAATGCATTTGCAAGATATGTACAAGGAGCGGATTCTTTGGAAGCTTTCGCTCTTGCCCCTTATATTAGTCACGCTAACACCTGTCACCCAAATACCCCTGCACCCAACCGCCCCCCCCTTTTTTTTTGTTTGTTATTGTTCGCACGTGCTGCTCTTCTCCTCTCTTTCTGAGGATGGGGGAGAGTGTGCAAAGGCGTACGTAAACGAATGCTGGAGAAGGCAGTTGCCGCCCTGACGAAGACAAGTCCGCTTGTCGAAACGTCGGCTCCCGCGACATTTCCTGTTCTAAATCGTACTTTGCGATTTGTTCATCGATTCAAGCATCCATCTTCCCCTGAGCTTCATATCCTTCCGTAGCAGCTCTTGGAGTGGACTGACAACTCTCACGTAATGTGGAATGAATTTTGCATAGTACATGACCATGCCCAACTTTGAGCAAAGTGCCTTACCAGCTGGTGCAGGGGCATTCTGTATGGCAGCCGTATTGCTTTGCAGCGGGGTGTGCCCTTTTCTCGCTCACTACGTGTGCCATAAATAGCACTCCAGTCGTCCCAAAAAGGCATTTGTCGCTCAGCTTGAGACCGCTCTTATCAATGCACTACAAAACCTGCTGAAGGTTTCCATCATGTTCTTCGAGTGTGCTTCCGAACAGGATAATATTGTCAATATAGCAACGTGTTTTCTTGCAGTCTTGCAGGATTCCAGACATAGTCTTATGAAATACAGATGGAGCAGGTGCAAGACAAAAACATACTCGCATGAACCTGTGGAGACCATGGTCTGTTATGAAGGCTGTCAAACCCCTGCTTCTGAGACGACGACAACTTGACGGTACATGGCAACCAAATCCAGTTTGAAGAAGTACTTCACACTATGCAGTCTATTCAATAGTTCCTCGATGTGTGGGAGCAGAAACTTGTCAACAACACGACTGCTTCTAGGGCAAGTCGGTGTTTGCTAAACATTTCTTGTTGTAGCGTGAAGCCAAGAAAAAGAGACGGACGAGTCAGAACAAAAACAAAGAAGGCACTACACTAACAACTGTTTATTCGGGTGGAAGGATCCAAATACGTATATACATTTTTGCGCATTCACAACGCATGAAACTCTGACAAAGGAGGTGAGTCATGTAGGCAAAACCCACAGTCATTTAGTTCAAATGTTCAACAGTCTCCACTCGGCATCATCGAGTGTGACATTTGTTTGGCTAATGCAAGCATGCCCAGCTTTTTGGATATGATAAGCTTCCAGCAATCCACGTGTAGTATTATTTTCACTTCAGCCTAGGATCTCAACTTGGATTCATGATATTACAAGAAATGTTTGTCAACAATTGCCTCAGTTGGCTCACGTAAATAAACGCAGACCCTTATCGAGCCGTTCTTTTTCTGCACAGCTACTAATTGGGAAACACACAGAGAATAGTCAATTTCCTCGATGATGCCCTTTTTCTAAAGTTGACTGAATTCTTCAGAGACCCTATCCCTCACCGAGAATGGTATCTGATGTAGCTTAGCCGGTATTTTGTAGTGATGCATTATGCTAGTCTTATCATCTCTTGTGCATGGCCGGCTGATTCTGCTGATGAAGTAGCTTGCTCCCACTCTTTTATAACCAAACAGTTTCTCCTTGGTGATACAGTAGAACCCCGCTGTTACGTTCCCAGCTGCTGCGTTTTCCCGGCTGTTCGTTTTTGTCCGGTTCCGGCATAGCTCCCATAGGATTCAATGCATTAGGAACCCCGCTGTTACGTCGCAATGTGGGAACGTTCCCGCATGTTACGTCGCGAATCGGCATTGCAAGCGGTCACTGCCGACGGAAATATTCACTTTTCACGTAGCTTGACTTGGCTTGACTGTAGGATCACCTGCACAATGGGCGACGCCAATTACGTTTCCAGCTTCCGACATCTAAATTACGGCACAACGATGCAAACTGTTGGTGACGGAATCGCGTACAATGATTACGTTTCCATCGATGACGCCGTTGTCACCTCCAAGGTTTTCTCTGTCGACGAAATCGTAGCCGAGTGTGCCGATGCGTGCACTGAAAGCGCTAGCACTGAAATAAAATTGTGCGCCGATCACCAGTTCTCTCATTTTTCAATGTTTCCCATTGCTTGGCTCTTACGTTTATATTTCACGGTCCCGTGAAAAACGTATCAGCGGGGTTCTACTGTACTACAGCTGCGTAAAACAGTACAAAGGACATCTTGGTACTGTCCTTTCTTTCGGCATTTTTACAGTCTAGGTTTCGAGATATCCAGAGTTTAGCACAGTGTCATTTCGAGATAAGGGATGGAAAACCAATGTACTTGGCACCATGCCTAGGAAAAAATTTGACTTATTCGATAATTCACAATATGAGAGTTCAAGTGAACGATGGTTTACTATAATTTATCGATGAGTGAGAACAAAGCCGCTGACGATACACGAGGCAAAATATATAGAGGAGGCTGTCCACCTTGTACTCATCCATCCAGACGTGTGCCACGCGAAGTGAGTTCTTTGTCAGTGTGTCCTCCCCACTAGGTGATCCATAGGGTCGTCTGCGACGAAACACGTGCCCCACCCGTGAACACGGCAGGATCTCCAAGCGTCCTCCGCACATCCATATCTGCACAATGGAGCAGAGTACAAGTGTTGTGGAATCAGTTTTAAGGTTACATCCGGGAGAAGAATAATAAGAGACTAGATTCATAATACACCACGAAGGATCACAAAACGGTACAACATACAGATAAATTCAAAATATAAAATATACCATATCTACAGGAATGTTTGTTATTTGCATCCTTTTTCAATAAAATGAGTTCAGAAATCGCCTGTGCATTAGAATGGAGTGCGCAACCGAAGCCAACCATGTTCACGGCTTTAGCTAAAGCCTCCCATCACAACGGTCAGGTGCAGTGTCATTGACACTGAAAAACGGTGGCATCTATGGTGGCACAGCACATTTCGTTAAAAGTTCAGGTCAGTTGATGTCGTGCTCGACTGTGACCAGATTGTTCTGAATTAAGCGCAAATGGTAACACACCAGTCATTTTACAAAGGTCATACCAAAGGAATGTCATTTTTCGCCCTGCGTACCTGCACACGACCGAGGCCTAGGACCATGAGTAATGCCAGCGTCACATCGTCACTTTTCATTGCAAACAATGTTGGTCTGAATCCAACTGCTTAATCACAATCAATGGTGGTTACACATCGTAATCTGGGAGACAGATCGCAACTGGGCACGATGGTGGTTTGTCACGGTAACGAAGAGCTCTTTAAAAGCCTGGCCACATGCATGTGATATTCTAATGAGAGCAACAAGTGACGCAACAGGCAGCCACTCTTGCACTGACATGTCGTGGACCGGAGCAACCACATGTAGGCGATGCGACAAGGCAAACAAAAAAAAAAGACACTGCTGGTACCACATCAGGTCCTCGGAGACTTGGTGCGCCGGCAGCTCCAACATGTGCAAGTTTCGAAGGCCAAGGCCATATTTATATCGTTGGATGGGTAAGTAGAATCATACATCGGTGAAGAATATTGTAAATGCGCCAAGAGGCCAAGGTTCTCACCTTATTGCATTCGTTCTAGAACAAATACACCATCATTGCATAAAAAATAGCTGTAATGCTGCTAGTAGGAATTACTGCATGTAGCACCATGTGGTGTGCGAGAATCAAACCAGTTTTGAGGCTCACAGCGACTTAGGCTCAGCGGTGTCAAAATCGGCCCATTCTCTGAATAATGACAGCAAAACATCGCAAATACTTTGTCCCTTTTAGTTAGGGATGTGCGAATACTGAAATTGTCGAATACAAGTCGAATATGTGTGTAGTCATAGAGAGTTGCAAAACAGAAGGTAATGTAACAGTAAGGTTTCTTAATTTCAAAAGAAATTAACGAAATACACTGCAGCACATTGATGAGACTTATGAAAGCAAATTTCCACATTTATTAGCGTAACAAATGCACTTTTTTTGAAAAACAGAAGCAAAGTTGGGGCTGCACTTAAACGTGGGGTGAATTTTACGAAAACTTTTTTTGAAGCTGAGCAAGACATTTTAATGCGCAAGAAAGAAGGCGTTGCGACCCACGGTAATACTTAGAGCCATGCGTGCTATGAGCAACAACTACAACAAAAAAAAAGCTATATAGCATCAGTACCACGCGGCTCGGTATCCGCGGTGACATCCTTTATGGTGGCTACGTTTTGTTGCAATGAGATGGCCTTTCGCTTCCGATTAACTCTTGGTTAGCTCACAGTGCCATGAAACTGGAAAAATGGCGACGCTGTCGAACAGTCAACAAAGAAAAAAATGGACGAGTGGCACGCAACGGTCTTTGGCGCGCATATAGCTTCATTAGTTTCCAGGGTGTCTAGCAAATTGGAGAAGTCAATTTCCCTGACTTTTCCAGGTTTTCCCTGACCATTTTAGCGAAAAATCCCTGCCCTATACAACAGACACCATTTTGTAGAAATGGTCCGTGAAACATATAAAAAGGTATACAGAAAACACATTTCATTGTAGAGGAAAATATTTATTGCAACTGGCCTCATAATCAATTAGGGTTTGAGAGAGTTTAACCGTCTTGAAGAATGGAAGCTTCAAGTTGCGCTTCACTGAGCAGCCTTTGCTTTTTTTCTTGCAGCTCTTTAATCAGAGCTGCAGGTGCAGATCCAGCGCTACTGCTAGGCGAGGCGTCCGTCGGGCTCTTAAGAAATGACAATAGTTTTGGCTGGGAAGCACTTTTGAGAAAATTCAATGCAGCAACGTGCTTCTTGCTAGAGGTATGACTTGAAACAGCTCTGTGACCCATGTTGCTCAGCGAAAACGTTTTCCGGCAAACTGTACACATGGCTTCGTGCGGATCATTTTCCACAGGCCTAATCCAACTTGCATAGTCGGAGACACTTGGGTTCGCCCAGTCCGCATTAAAGGCACACTTCTTGCCTCCTGACATCTTCAATGAAAAATATTTTGCGGCGCGCGACACCGAAGCACAGCACTGATAAGCAACGCGCGACACTGATACTCGCGTCGGAAATGCTGCAGGTCCGACGGATTTCTTCTCTCCGGAATATGTCGTCACAGAAATATACGGATATGTTCACCACAAATCACAGAAGCACCTAGTCGCGGACAACGTCGCACACCACAATTCGCACCACGCAGGAACTCCGGGAAAACGTCAGCGAAAACGCAAAGCTCACAATTCACACAGTTTCAGACGTAGTGGAGCCTAGTCGCACTGTACAACCACAGGCTGTGGTACAACAAAGGGACGTCGCCATGCTGGATTTGTTGCGTGCAGCCAGTGCCTTCTCTATAACTTATAGAGAAGTTATAGAGAAGGCACTGGTGCGGCTTGTCGTGGCTCGGCTCGATATGCTACGTTACCCTGCCTCTGCAGCCAGAACGCACAAACTAATTTTAGTAGAGGTCAGTGCGTGCAAACGATGGCTTAAAAATAGGTGACGCCGAAAACATACCGTCTTCCACTTCGATTACTTAATTTTGGCTCTTGACGTCGTAAGATAGCATTGCCTTCAATATTCGCTAGCAAAGTGCATCGCCTCCAATATTTGCTACCAAAATGCACTGCCTTCAAGATTACCTACATAAAAAAAAAAAAGCAAACTGAGCATGGAATTTGGACACCCTCCTATAGTCTTTCTATGGAAATTTCATTACCCTGACGCTAGCGTTTCGCCCAAAGCGATCGGCTGTGCGAGTCATTAGTAGTGTGGGCAGGCCCCAAGACAGTTTTCCCTGACGTGTCTCGCTTTATTGACGAATTCCCTGACAATTTCCTGACTTTTCCCGGTGGCTAAAAATTCCCTGACTTTTCCCGGTTTTCCCGGTCACTAGACACCCTGGTTTCTGTGCTGTCATGGGTCCCGCCCGTAATGATGTACAGGATGTGTAGGCCAATAGAGAGATTTAGTATTGCGGAAAATCTTTGCGTTAGCGTTTGCGAGTCACGCATGCTAAATTTTTGCGGAGTGCTATGCGATAGCATTCCACAGCTCTTTAGTATAGCGCGAGACGATACGACGCGCCTCAAAACGCAAACCTTCGCTGCGCCATCTAAATGCGAATAGTGAAAGTGTTAAAGCTGCTCCAACTCTGAGGTGCATCGGCCGTCGTTAGTAACCTAAGAACAACGCAAGCGCAAAAAGAATTATTAAAAAGAACATCGTGCAATAATAATTGCATAAGTGTTGCCGTAGTCTGATGAGGCAGAGTTTCACTTTCGTTGTGCATGTGTAATGCGGTCAAACTAGAATCCACAGCGAAAATATCGTTGTCTTACCGAAGAATACTTGAAGAGAAAACCAGAACACGATTTATTGTGAATCAGCTAGTCCCACAATGCAGCAGGATGGCACGGTAGATGCAAAACAGGCAGCCGTCAGTTGTAGGGGGCCGCCATGCTCTCCGCGCTAAACAAACTTAGCGAGCGTTTTGCATCTCAGCTAAATTCGGAAAATAGCGAGCGATCGCTAAACGCAAAGCTGGAATAGCGTGCGTACGCATGTGCAGTCTGACCCCGCTAAATTTTAGCGTTTAGCGGGGCGCAACTTAAGCTGCACTAAAACTCTCTAATGATCATTGCGTACGCAATCTTGGAGACGCCCAGCCACATCAGCGTTTGGTCACGTTCGCGGGTAAACGGGAAAATTGATGTTTCCCACAACAGCACACAAAATGGCTCACCATAGCATTTCTACCTCATATCTGTGTTCAGCCTCTCAATCGTGCGCGTTAAAGCATGATGTCTGAGAGTGCATTGTGGCAATCCCGGGAGACCGCACCCCGACCATGCTTCGGCTTAGCACTGCCAGCCTGTGCAATACGCCGCAGTGAGCAGTGTAAAAGAACTGCGATAGCGTGTAGGAACGCACCAGGGCGAGTAAATGTGACTACGCGCGGCCGTGTGCGGCTGTTTTATCGGAACGTGGGAGCGTTCAATCGCCATGCCGAAAGGCGCCTATTTCTTTAAGCTGCTCACCCGGAAAGAAATCTCGAGGTTCTCGCCACCCCAGATGTCCATGCCATCATCGTACTCGCCCAGCTCGTGGAAGTACCGCCGGTCCATGGCAAACAGGCCACCTGCCATAGTTGGTGAACTGCGGATCGGGGATGGAAAAAGGCACAACTGTAAACATAAGCTCAGAGAAATTAAACAAAATGGCCGTAGTCCAACTCTAGTTATATCTTCCACACAGCAACTGCTTGTAGGCTACTTGGATGGACATAGCTTTCAAGTACGTTATACGCAGTGACAGACATGCCCTGGATATTTATGTTGTAGTTTTGTGGGGTTTAACGTTCCAAACCAGCTCTGATTATGAGAGACGCCGTAGTGGAGGGCTCCGGAAATTTCGACCACCTGGGGTTCTTTAACGTGCACTGACATCGCACAGCACACGGGCCTCAACATTTCGCCTCCATCGAAATGCAGCCGCCGCAGCTGGGATTCGATCCCGCGACCCTCGGATCAGCAGCCGAGTACCTTAGCCACTAGACCACCGGTGGACATTTAACAGGTGTGATGCAGCACAGAGCAAATGAATAGTCTATTCTGCTACCCGGCCTGCTTTGTCATCAAAATGTTGGGTATTACACGGAGCAGTGCAATGCTGATGTATACCAAAGTACTCACTTACTCTCTGCTCACTTCGATCAAACCACTAACCACAATCAACAGGTTCAGCTGTATTGTGCTAAAAAAATACACAATACATGTTCGCTTCTGGATACGAAGTTACAAAAGGCTAAATGCAGCATTATATTGAGAATATTATTATACTCAATAGTATTATATCAAGGTCTAACTGTGTGATAAGTAATAACATAATGAACATGGATATGACATGTCATTAAGTACAAAATTAAAGAAATATAAAATATTGCTTACTGATATCAGCATGCAACAAATACATGTTTGTACCCCAAAAAGACCTCTGTAAAAGGCCATACCAGTGAAACGACCGCACAGCCTTTAGGCAGCCCAAAATATGGAGAAAAGAAAAAGGTTTCTGACAAAGAAGCAATTTCTTTCAGCGTCCTAAAATTCATAAACTTTGTACTTGAGGCTGTCGAACACACACTTGCCATACTTCTATGAGCCTATGAGTCTGTAGACAGGCCACTTAGGGTAGAGTTCAAGAACCTCAACACTGAGTGGATGGCACAGAGTGACCATGAAATGACGCTCACTGGATGAACTGAGAGAGTAATACACTGAAACCTCACTATATTGAACACGGATATATCAAATTATTGCCTATATCGAACTCTCCACATATCATCTCGAAAATCAAGTGCATTTTTAATCTTATATTTCGAAGGGGGCTGGATGTAAAATGTATATATCAAATGCCGAGGGCACGAATGCCGTGGGCACAGAACACATGCGCCCTGTTGATGGCAGCAAGCTTTCCCGGCTTCCTGTCAGTGAGGACGGTTGTGATTGTGGTTGCATAATAACTAGCTACTCTTCTCCGTCTGACGTTTACATGAGTGCATGCAGTCGACACCGTGGTTGCCACTTAGGAACAGACAATACTGCTTATAAGCCCCGCCATGGTGGTCTAGTGGCTACAGCACTCAGCTGCTCATCCGAAGGTCGTGGGATTGAATCCCGGCCACAGCAGCTACATTTCAATGGAGACGAAATGCTGAGGCCCGTGTACTGTGTGGTGTTAGTACACACTAAAGAAAAGAACCCCAGGCAGTCAAAATTTCCGGAGCCCTCCACTATGGCGTCTCTCATAATCAGAGCTGGTTTCTGGGACGTAAAACCCCAGAAATCAGTCAATCAATCAAGACTGCTTATATTTAGAACTAATGCGATAAATACTTTGTTTTATGTTCCACATGAGTATTTACTGCGCAACTAGTGGTTGATGGAATGATCTTGCGTGAGTTTGACGCATTTTTCTATTCAATTTTGCGTATCAAATAGTGGCTATATCGAAGTATTTGCACTCTCCACGCTGTTCCGATACGTCGAGGTTTGAGTGTATATTGCCATTGATTTGCTCGTGACTCGATGACTCGAGCAAGTGGCACATGGTGCTGTGAGCAGCGATTGCTATGGAGTCACAGCAATTTCCATTGCTGTGGTTGGCACCGATGATGGCATGATGCATAAACGTGCTCATGAAACGTTTGAGCAGTGGCAGATAAGAAAGTAAAGCTGGAAAGATAAGTGTATGCAACGCATAACTGAACAAGTCAGTGAAGACATAAAAAAAATGATGGCATTCACTTTTATGGTGATGGGTATGCATGGAGTATTACAGTGGATTTCGTACTAGTAGTCGGAAACAAACCCGATTAAGAGGCTTGATCCCACGTAAGGCCTGCACTTTTGTCAAAGCCATGAATGTACGTGAGCTCCCCACATGGTTCTATGCGGTAATTAAACTATTATTTGTGCTGGCTGTCATAATAAAGTTCTACTGCATCGTTAATGCTTGAAGGCATGATAAAAACATCACTGCCTCCCGGCTTCTTTAGATCATGCACACTTGACCAAGTGCTGGTGTGCTACAGGACAAGCCTACCTCTGTGCCATATTATTACGAGACGTGGTTATAAGAGACATTTGAAAATAGTTGGTTTGGTTTTCCTATGCTCACCATGTTAACAACATTGCAGACAAGACATGTTTAGAAGAGACACTTCTGTTACTAAGGACAACATTTTTGAAGTCCCTAGAGTAAATTCTTCGCTATTTTAGAAGAGACACAGCACAGACAAGTTAACCTTGTGAGCTCTTGAGACTTTACAGATCACACGATCGTCACACAAATAGATTGTGCATGTCACCTTGAGGACGAACTACAGAAGGAGGAGGATGAGAAGGATGTCACAGAGCAGTCTTGGCAGTGAAAGCTGACGAACATGTAAGAGCACGTCAAGGGTATCGCAAGCAACACGGAGGCCCACAACATGAAACGTTTTGCCTTCAATATCAGGAAGGTGGCTAACAGCTCAGACCACTTATAACTGCTTACAGCACAGGGCTGGCTATGATGCAGTCCTTTCCGGCTCCTGTTAAGCCTCCCATAGAATTCCGTGAACAGACACACTGCTTATTGTGCAGCCCGCTGAGATGAAGAACCAGTCGTATTTAGGGGTGAGCGAAATACGACACTTTAAACTGATTTTGAGCAGTGTTTGCTGTTTGATTAAATTTGCACTGAACTTTTGCTACTTGAACTATTCGAATTCAGTAATAAAGAGGCAAAATATGCCGCATCTCGTGACAAGTGGCCCACTGCAGCATGAGGTGTTTTTTCCTGCATAACACTCGTGTGCAATGACAAAGCTAACACTCCTGCATTGCAGCAAAGAAACACTAAAGTGAACAGCAATTTTCCTCGCATTAGCAGGTTAGCTTTTCACCCTGCCAAAAACACCAATCTTGCGGGGAGAAGACTTTCGGTAAGCTAGAAAATTTGCAGAAAGAAGACATGGGTGGTGACGCTGCTTTGAAGCTCTAGCACTAATACGTGTGACATCACAGATCTTCGACGACATCTGCCAAGGCCCACAAAACCATTGATCTGCAGGAAAGACATATATTGTGTTTAAAGGAAGCCAGAGACTTAACACAAGGAGTTTGAGAACATTTGATGGAGCGAATCTTGCGAAAATATGAAAAAATAAATTGGCCTTCTGACCTGACGAGGCTGAAGTTCTCGAGTGAACTTGAAAGCTAAAACATTTTGATATTCATTTTACCTTTTAATATAAACATAAAATTGTAAAATTAACAACAATCGAGTTCTCAAAATATAAGTTATCATTCTGAACCACTTCACATTTTCACTTCAGTGCCCCACTTAGATGGTGCTACATTTCTTAGATGGTGCTACACACCATCTGATTAGATGGTGCAACACATTTCTTATCGCGGTCAGGCACTACTGAAATCAACACGACCACGGTCTGCACATCATGATTTGGCTGATATCAGCATCAAACTTGATCTGTATTATACCAGTGTCACACAGGCACTTTAATCGCAAGCAACGCTGGTATGGATTACGCTCGATCTGCATTAGGTGCTGCTACATGGTCATTTTAAAAATGACTGTAGCATCACCTCACTGCGATTAAATTATGATGAGACCCTACTGAGATAAAGATGAGTGCGATTTGCACATCACAATTTGGCCGATGTCAGAATCAGATTCAATCCAGATTAGTTTGGCCTGTGTAGCAGTGACCACTCTTAGTTGCGATCGAAAAATTCGATCCAGATTGACACTGATTGTGATTAAAATGCCCCTATAACAGTGGTATTAGTTTGGACTGTGTGTATCTGCAATCCATAACTGTTGATGGCACTTAAGAAAACAAATCGAGATCAGCATTGATCGCAATGAGAAATGTCCTTGCAATTGTAGTGCAACGTAAGCGCGATTTTTTTAGCTTTCAATGGGTGGTCGCCTTTGTTGAAATGCCACTAATAATTTCCCGCCGTCCCAGCGACTTCGTTATAACAAGGGATTACAGTATGTATAGCATTCAAGAAATGCTGTTTTGTTACAAGGCATCACCACTTATAGAGCAGATGTTCACTATTCTGGCGGCTTACTTTATAAGCAGTTCTAAGGTGTACAATATGTAGTCACTAAAAAACAAGCTTATATGAATGTCTTCTCTAAGCCACCCTGAGCAATTCCTTGTAGATGCGATTAAACACACTTTGGTGATGCATGATGAAGCGATATAGTCTGGCTCTTCAGTGTTTTTAGAATTTTGGATAAGAGAGACTTTGGTTACAAGATTCTTCTTTCCTGGGCGCCTTCAGTGTTTCTCATAATGACGCTTTACAGTACGTGCACACCTGTTTCAACCAACTTCCACCAAGATAATAATTTGGTATGTTATTCGTAGTTTTCCAGGGTCACAGCAATGTCACAGACAGCTCTGAACGATTAGTAGTTAAGTTGATATTCATAATTATAACACGCATGCTTGTTAAAGGGCCTAATGAAAATTGGTGGCTCATTTCTACTCTTAATATGCTTTTCTGAATGATGCTGGTGAAGTGCGGCAAAACAATGAGCTTCTATAAGTAAATGTTTTTTTTGTGCCTACAACCAGATTTTAATAAAAACTGAGCTGAAATTCAAAAAATCATAATACCGTATTTACTCGATTCTGACACACCCTCGATTTTAATGCGCACCCATTTCCCGCGACCAAAAAAAAAAAGTGATACGTCGATTGTAACGTGCTCCCATATTTCGTGACATGAAAAAAAAAAAAGGTCATCAGTAATCAACCTTTTCACATTCATAAAAAGAAATGCCGTACTTGCATAATGAACGCACTCGCATAATAAATGCACCTCCGATTCTGAACCTTTGCAGTCCCTCGAACAGCTGCGCTAAGCCTTTCCCACTTCACTTGATCCGCGGTGTCTCGAAGACGTTCGGCGCGCCGATTCATAAGTCCTGCGTCCCGATAAACTGTCACACGTTGCCAGGCATAGCCACGTGCAAGCGGCAATAACATCATTTACCCCCAGTGCTTCATTCCTCCGTGCTATCGCAGTTCCCTCACGCCGGCTGCCGCGTGTTGCCATGCGTGCTGCGCAGGCTGGCGCACAAAAGCATAAACATGGTCGGGGCGTGGTCCCCGAGATAGCCACGACGCAATCTCGGACGTCATGCAGCACGCACAATTGAGAGGCTCAGGCCGCTCAGGCTCAGCACAGATATGAGGGAGAAATGCGATGGTGAGCCGTTTTGCGTGCGGTGATGGGAAACATCTTCCGTTACGGCTACCCACGAACACTACCAAAAGGTCGTACGGCTGGGTGCCTCAGAGATTGCATCAGCGACGTAGCGACTTTGGTTGGCTCCAAGACAGCCAAGCCGGCGCGGCGAGTATCATCGGCCTACGCATCATGTACATTGTGGCGTCGTTCAGTGTGGGACCAGCGGCGACATAGAAACTACGGAAACTATGCATGTCAAAGACCGCTGCGCCACTAGTTCGTCTTTTTCGCTGGTGACCGTTCGACAGTGCCCGAACCTCGTAGGAGGCCGCCATTTTGACGCCGACGGCGATATGGTAATGGTGTTGTTCATTCGCACTCGCTTCTAATGTGCATGCGATTTTTGGACCCGTTTTATCAGAAAAAAGGTGCGCGTTAGATTTCAGTAAATACGGTATGTGCCCCGATTCATACAACACAGAGTAAACTTACCAGAGTTGGCAGGCATGTCCTCATAAAAATGATACTTTACTCCTATACACCTCCGAGTTATCTCATTGATGTTGCCCTTTACCCTCCTATTGTATCTACTTTTCAGCATTCCTTTGTGTATATGATGTCACCGGCTCAGTGTTCCAATTTTGGATACACGTAGTCATGAGCAAAAGTCTGGATACCATGGCACCAGCAAAAACTTTAAATTCCAACTAGCGCAGCTCTACAACGCGGAATTTAACCAGTGCATTACATTAGTCAAACAAGCACACTTAGGCTGAACCAACATACTCGGACTGCAAAGAAACGTAGCTCTTTGTAGCACCCACTGGTCTCCAAACTTTTGCTCGTGACTGTACATTGTGCTGATCTTTAGGGAAAAAGAAAATGGCACTGCGGGTGGAACACTTAAGTAGGCATATGTTTTTCAACATAAATGTAACCCTTTGCGTAAGTACGCCCTAAACTCCTGCACCCCCCTCCTCCCTCTTTCTTGAAGAAAGAACCATTATTTTTCGGGGAGTGGTAACTGCCTGCACTACACTCACGGTATGGGGTCGATGGCTTGCCGTGGCCCCCGAAGCCTGGGTGGCGACTCCCACTTGAAGTGAAGGCCCCAGTTGAAGCCACCACGCACTATGGGTGACGCGCTGTACTCAAAGGTGTCTGCATTGATGATGTCGATGACGGGGCACGTGACTGTGGTGCGGTTGGCGCCAATGCGTGCCAGCATGGGCTCCAGCCAACCCACATTCACTTCGCAGTGGCTGTCCAGGAACACTAATACCTGTGTGCAAAAATATGAGAGTATATTCTTCACAATGCGATTTTCCTCATATCAATAGGACATGTTTCAAGCAGGCTGAACAACAAGCTGGACACTGTCAAGCTAGCCATCACTGTTGGAAGCCAAGAAATTAGCACATGCTTGTTATATTGCCTTCTTTGGAAGCACTAAAAATCTCTGTCAACATTTCTACATACATCTGAGAATGATGCAATTACCGTAATTGTTTTGTACAAACTTAGGGATCTAGGTAAAGTTATCCTCATTACGGCTGAACCTCAGCCCATAACAAGATATAACAAATTATATGTTATAATGCAGTAAATGAAGTGAATGAAATGTTAAGAACATGCATTGTGTATAAAGCCATTTTAATGTCAGATGGACTTTTCTTAAAACAAGGTTCGTATTCACAAATGCACCTTGACTTGAAACTTTAGTCGAAAGGCTCCTTGAGGGCCTTTTTCAATTCACTAATCACCCTTCACTCGAAATGTACCTCGACTTGAGGAAACCCTGAGTGCTTTAATCGAGATAGTCAAGGTAGCTCTGGCCCTACCTTGAATCATTCCTTGAGATAAGCTTCTGCACTAGGATTACTTTCATGCAGACTGCTGCTCACTTCATCAGCATTTCCCAAAAAGGCCTTCTACCACTGCGGCTTTTTCTTTTTTTACTGCAAAGCTGAGAATTTGGTGTGGCGACGTGTTAAGCACTGGTTAAAATCTGCTGAGCGATAAAGGAATGTCTTCCTTTTTTGCAGCACCAGACAGACATTAGTGCTTTCATGTAGATATTGCTGCTGAACTTGGGCAGCATCAGTTCAAGCCCGATGTGAGAAACTGTGAACCGCGGTGAAAGGTTGGCACACGGGGGAACTGCTCTGGATTTGCTGGGCAAACTGACTATACTAGCTTGACGACTGCAGACTCGACTGTTTGGGCACCTTTATTCTAGGAGTGTGCTAATATTTGAACCTTCGAATAATTTTCAAAGAGCTTTTGCTATTTGATTCGACTGACACTTAGCTTTTACTATTTGCACTATTCGAAGTTGGTAATAAGGGGGAAAAATACGCTATGTCTTACGTCAAGTGGCCCATTCCCACATGTACTCCGCTTCGCCGCATAACACCCCTGCACTGCAGCGAAGCTAATGCTCGTGTACAGTGGCAAAGCTAACCACCGCAAGCTGCGGCAAAGTTAACACTCGTGTACTGCAGTGAAGTTAGCTCAGCTTTCTGTTGCACAATTCTCTGTTGGACTGTTCCTCAAGACTTTGGAATAACACTGTGGGAGTACACTAGCCATGTAATAAATCTTTTTATTCGTATTTAGCAGAATGTCCTTCCATAATTTTAGATGGTACTAGTAAAGACATATTCGAAAATTATTCGAAAAATATTCCATTCAATTCGCACTCGAACACAAATATTTGAATTCGCTTCGCACTCAAAATTTTGCTATTCGCACAGCTCTACTTTTATTCACCATTAACCTGGGCTGCTCTTTTGGGTTTAATCACTATGCTAACTGAATGATGGCAACAAATACCAATGCGAACGACATTTTATATCAAAGCGGAAGTGCATTCACGTCTGTTTCACAATTTTCCATTGTTTGTAGTAAACAATTTAAAACAGAAGTATGCTTCAAACCAGAGTTGCTCTGTTGACTGTGCTGAAAATCATGATAACTACATTATTTGCAGCCTCGAGGTGTCCTCTGTAATTAGCTCACAATATCATAGTAGATATGAAAGAAGAAGGACAGTTAGGTAATTTACAATGAAGGTTGTTAAATTAAACGAAACCTGCTGATACACAACACTGCATGAAATGACATTTCAAAACGTGAAGGACATGATAGTAATAAACAAGAAATATTTTATATCAGCATGCCTTATTGTCATACAAAAAGCTGCAGTAATACCATACCTATGATAAAGCAATGTTGGCAGAATTTTAAAATATCAGGAAAAGCTAACACAGATCGCAAGAACACTGGAATGAGCATTACAGACGCTGTGAGTAGCATTTTTCCGATTTCTTAAAGGGATACTAAAGTGAGAAGGTGAAGTGGTTTAGCATGATAACTTATATATCTTGAGAACTCGAATGTCATTAATTTTCATATTTTATGTTCGATATTAAAAGCAAATGAATGTCAAAGTTTCAGTTCTGAAATTCATGATGGAACTCTGGAACCTAACTGACGTCAGAAGGTTGATTTCTTTTAAAGACGATAGTCTTTCTTAGGATATTTGAGCACAGAAATTTTGGTCTGTCTTTCTGTTTGTCTGTCACACGATTCAGCCACCCGGCCAAAGTTTAAGCACTTGCCTAACGCCCAGCCATCTTGAACTGGTAGCTGCGTTAATACTTGTGAACATTGTCGATCAAAAAGCAAATATTACGCATATATGAGGCGCAACATCAATACGTAAGTATTAGGTGGTGTGTCCCTTTACTAGAAAATACATAGATACGTAATTCTAAAGACCGTAGTGTTTGTTAGGCTGCACTAAAAATGCGACGCTATGCATGAAAAAAGTCTCTGCCGATGATTTGGTGCTGCCACCTGGCAGTTGCCCAGGAATCCTGCCCAAGCTTACATTTCCCGACGGTGCTGCCAGATGGTGTCCATATCTCACGCAGCGTAGTACGGCCGGCAGAAAACTATCGTCTTTCGACGACATTTGTAGTGAAGCATGCAGATACACGGCCAATCTTTTTCTTTTCGTGTTCTTCCCAGATTCGCTCCATCAAATGTTCTGAAACTCCCAGTCTCTGGGTACCTTGGAACACAATGTAGGTCTATCTTACCGATAAATAGTTATGTATGCCTGAGCAAACACCGTAAAATAGCATAAAGACCCGTGTATAATACGGACCCATATAATACGAGGTGCAATTTGAGGATGGAAAAAATGAAAAAAAATATGTTTTCATGCACATATAATGCAAGTGAGGAAAGCTCACAGAGAGCATTTTATTTGCATTGCAGTTAACACTCAGTCATTGTCTGTTTCACTAGCACTGTCTCTTGAAAGACCCTTGTTGGACATATTTTTCCACAGAAAGTCGTTTTCAGTGCTGTAAAGTACATTAGAGTCGTCGCAATTCTAAACGGGCGTCTGACGAGCTTCTCGAGGATGCTTTCTCCTGCAGCGTCAACAGCAAGTCAATGCACACCGGCATCCGATCAGCGCTGCCGATATGAACCAGCTGATAGACATGTTTCCGTGGCTTCATCACATGGCGCAATGGTTTCTGCGATAATGACATCCGCCAACGTCAAGGAAACCCAGCGCGGTGCGCAGAATGCCTTTCTCTTAGTTTCGTTTACAGTAGCTCAGCGTTCGCAGCTGGGTGAGCATCCCATTTGCATCTCGCGAAGGCAGTCAGCTTCTGTTCAATCTCGGGAAAAACTCTGCTTTTCGGCTCCTGGACACTTCCAGGCGGCTGCACAGAAAAGTTGCTTCTCTTTGCTTCTTCAACATTGCCCTCGGGGACAAGAAGCCCTCGGTGACAACTGCATTGCCTTGCAGTGCAGTTGCCGGTTGTTTCGGCCTCCAAAATAACTTTTCTTTTAAAGGCAGCTGGGTGCTGCTTTCATGGTCCCGACAGTGTGCGAGATAAATTTTGAAGCCAATTCTGAGCACAGTCAAAATGACGTTGCCCTGTAGGCCCTGCCCGGCCCTGTGCCGGGCAGGGCCAGGCAGGGCCTGCAGGAGAATTCCTCGAGGACGATTCCTCGAGCGTCAAAGAAGACAACGAGCATTGTCTTGATGCGAAACTTGCTCATTTGCGCTTTCTTAAGGTGAGGGGATGATTCTGTATGCTACTCGCTGCTCTGCCTTTTCGATTCTGGGTTGTACTCGAACATCCTGGATTTGTCTCCGGTTACGACAGAGTTAGGAAAGTACGGCCCACGTCCAATCAAATGCATCAATTCTTGACAGCGCAAGACTCGAAGTGCTTTCTCGTCTTCCATCAACACTTTTGGCACAAGCTTCGCGCAGACCTTGTGCATTTGCAGATTCTCGATCACTACCCCATATACTGTAACTGAGGACATGTTCAGGGTGTAAGCAATTTGCCAAATGCTCAATCGACAGTCGGAACACAAAACTTCATGCACACAATCTATGCTTTCATCATTTCGGGTCGTTGTTGGGCGTCCAGAACAGGGTTCCAGCAACTTCCTCCCGGTCCTCCTTGAACACTTTGTCCCACCTCTTGCATTGTTAGCTTGAAATGCAGTCGTCCTTGAAGGCCTCTTGAACATTTGAAATGTTTCGATTGCATTCTTTTAAGCCTCATGCAAAATTTGATACCGTATCGCTGTTGAAGCGAATGCTACGTCGTTCCGTGTTACAAAGTCGAAAAAAAAAAAGTTTCACGTGGAGGCACGTCTTTTGGCTCACATTACAAGGAGTAAACTGGTGACCAGCTGCGTGAGAAGGGTAGACTTCTCACAAGATTTCCCGACCAGTTTTATTGCACTGCCATGGATAGTCACATCAGGACAAAATCATGCACATTACTTTCATGACGGACTCTGTATAGTGTGGCTTACGCTTCACAAAGCATATCAGTGTAGTGCACTCCAATGTAAAAGAAGAAGTCATCACTAACCCACATTATCTATTCTGCACTGCAACGGTGAACAGACTGCTCTAAAGAGCACAAATGTAAACAAAGCGAAAAATTGTCCATTCAGTTGGCTATTTCTTTACCCATCACTCATGCAGTTCATTAGTCACAATGACAAAAATGGGTTCACAAACAACAGATACACAGACACTACACCAAATATAATAGCAATCAACAGACACACATGAAGACACACATATATACAGGCAAACAATCAGCAGCAGACAAGCCGGCCCCAGCTGTGCACTGAGCTGCTAAGGCGTGACTGTTGCCAGATTCAAACGGTATCTTTCGCTTGTTCTCTCGGCTCAAAGTTCACTAAAGCTGCGCTGCAGAGTGAAATCCGTGCATTATCCCCTATTGTTGACTGAAAAAAAGATGAATAGTTGGGACAGACACAAATTTCTCGAACAGAGACAGCTTTTTACTAACAACACTCAACAAATTCCTCATCATCAGATCCTTATCCTGACCGATGACCTTTAACTGAGTCGAAAGACAACATCCAAGGTGTCCCTTGGCCAAGGAAATGCCAGGGAGCATTCAAGAAATGCAGCGGCACCTCGAGTGAGGGAGGGCACTTTGCCTTGACTTAGCGGAGTCGAAGAGAAGCGTCAAGTGAAGGTACATTTAAAAATATGGCAGATAGTCTCACATATGTGAGCAGTTACAAGTTCACTGGTGCTTTGCACTACATCATTTAACCACTACATATTAAGCCAGTTCCACTACACTGCAATGTACCAGTGTTTTTGGTAGAGCTGTGCAAATACAGTTAAACCTGGATATAACGAAATTGAGAAATTCCTGGAAAGCTTCGTTATAAAGAGGATTTCGTTATATGCAGGTTCGGCACAAAAATTCAAAAATAAACTCTTAAGTAAGCAAGAAGGTAATAGATGGCAGAGCTCACCCAAAACATTTATTTTGGGTGAGAAAACATTTACAGCTGAGAGCACTTATGTGATGCTTATAGTGCAGGACCGGCTTTAATGCGATTTTTTCAGACCCCCGTTTACCCTCCCATAGAACCTAATGCATACGCATACCACTTATTCTGCAGCCCCCCCCCCCTCCGGGACCGGTTATAGTGCTGGTTATAGTGTGGCTGCCGGGAAATCCCGTGGATGATCGACGTAGGGCGCAGACTTCACAAAGGAAGTACGCCGCCCGAAAAGAGCATAGCGAATCACCGTGGAGGAGGAAGGAGTGTGGAACGAATGAACAATGAGCAGAAGGAAGAAAAAAAAATTGGCAACGTATCTACGTGCTTCGCTGCAAATGTTGTCGAAAGACGATAGTCTTCTACAGGCCGTACTACATGAGTCCTGGTTCATCTGCGGTTCGACACGAGCTTCGGGCGTTTCCTGGACACGCTTGAGACGACGGGCATCGGCACGCCGGCGCTTCTCCGCTGCAATCTGCTCGTCGGTCTTTTCCCTGCGTTGTCTGGGCATATCTTGTAGAGTGTGTTCCATATCATCAAACGGCCATTTATGTTTTGCCTTGCCTCAGACAGCGCCCCGTCTATGTTGAATCGGCCGCATGTGGCTGGCATTGATGAAATGGAGGCAGCACCAGCGCTGCGTGAGATATGGACGCCATCTGGCCATGATATCGGGAAACGCAAGAAGCTTGCGTAGTACGCAGAGCTACTGGTAGGTGGCAGCACCGTCTCGTTTTACCGAAGCGTAGGAAACGTCCGCTCCTAACAAGCACTAGGGTCTTCAGAATTACGCATCTATGTATTTTCTACTAAAGGACCATCTAATGCTTACGTATTGATGTTGTGCCTCAGATATGCGAAATATTTGCTTTTTGGTCGACTGTGTTCAGAAGTATGAACGTAGCTACCAGTTCAAGCTGGGTGGTCATTGAGGAAGGGGTTCAACTTTCGCAGCAGGACAGACACACACACACACACACAGACCAAAATTTCTGCGTTGAAGTATCCCAACAAAGACTATCGTCTTTAAAAAAGGCCGCAGCAGCAACGCGTCGCGTGCGCGCTTTCTGAGGATAGGATTTCCAACGCGACGGAGAATGCTACTACAGCCGTTTGTCAGCTGCGAACTTCGCACGGAACGCGCGCCCGTGTCCTCCAGTTTACCACTGTTTGTCTCGAGTTCTTTTTTCTTTAATCATTTCACGCACGCTGCCCTTGAATCACGCCATGAGTGCGATTTCCTGTACATCCGATCCCTGTGTTGTCAAGGGCAAGCATCCCGTGAGGCGCGCCGCGCCGCCCGCGACCCTGCGTGCTAGGCCTAACAGGTGCTGTCACCTAGTGTCAAGTTAGCGAAGTGAAGCGCAGAGACTCGCGCAGCAAGCAAAAAGTGGCACTGCCAGCGTGTTGAAAAAAAAAAACTTGTTTTTTCTCTTTCTCTCCTAAGCTGACGCGGCTGGGCAACATCAACTAGAAAAGGAGGGTGGCGGCTTGGCAGGCTAGGCCAGCTGCAGCAAGCAGCGGGATCAGTTTGAAGTGAGGGGAAAAGGACACGCCCGCGGCGGCAAGATCGCCGGGTCGAGAGATGCAGGCCCGCCTTGCGCATGCTCGCACGCACGCACACGTGCACTCGCCTCACAGTCGCCGTGCCTTCGAGCGCGCCATGCACGACGTAGCCGCTTTGCATTCCGTTGCGGCGGAAAAGGTGCTTCCGGTTGTTGCTCGCGCAAAAGTGACAAAATTTGGGGCATAACCTCTAGGTTGTCGGCGGAGAAAATATGTTCTTTCAAGGGGCTCTCACGCTGCCACTTTGTTAAGTAGAGGTCTCAAATACATGTGCTTCTATGGAGTAACGGCGGGGAATACAAAGACTTCGTTACATCCAGGAATTAGTTATATGGAGGTTCGTTATAAGCAGGTTTAACTGTAGCAAGATTTTGAGTGGGAAGTGAATTCGAATATTTGTAGTCTAGTATGCTTCAAACCGAATGAAATATTTTCAAAGAATTTTCAAATATTTATTTCATAATGCCATGTCAAATTGTGGAGAAATGTGCCACTAAATTTACTGGTGACTAGCGTACTCCCACAGTGTTATTCCAAAGTCAAACAGAGAAATGTGCAACATAAAGTTGAGCTAACTTCACTGCAGTACACGAATGTTAGCTTTCCCGTAGTGCGCGAGCGTTATGTTCGCCACAGTGCATGGGTATTTGCTTCAGCACAGTACACAAGTATTAGCTTCACAGCAGTAGAAGTGTTAGCTTCACTGCAGTATGCAAGCGTTAGCTTTGCCTCAGTGTGCGAGTGTTAACTTCGCCGCAGTACAGATGCTAGCTTCGCGGCGGTACACGCGTGTTATGCGGCGATGCATACTACATGCAATAGGCCACTTTGCATACACATAGCATATTTTTTTCCCTTAACAACTTCGAATAGTTCAAATAGTAAAAGTTAAGTGTCAGTCGAATCAAATAGCAAACCCTCTGTGAAAATGATTCGAAATTTTGAATACTCACACACCCATAGTTTTTGGTGAATGGTACAAGCATACCTGCCACCCACACCTATCACCTATGGTGTTATGTCATGACAGCCTCTTTCAGTCTTACCTGTCCCGAAGCGTTGCGTGCACCATACATGCGGGCACGGATGAGTCCCTCTCGCGCTGGCGTGCGGATGAGTCGCACATTTGATGGCAGCTCAGAAGCAACATAGCGAGACAGCTGAAGGCCCAGCTCAGCTGCAAATGCAAAGAGAAACAGCGTGGAGGTTTGTAGACATAACTTGAAGGTCAGACAACCAGCTCTGGTCACACATTTATTGTACACATACAATATTGCTTTCTTTTGTTATGAACAAATGCCGAGGTACAGTAAAATGTCAGTGATACAAACTTCAAGAAGTAGCACAAAATATGCTTATCACCTGAAATTCATACCATCAGTACGTGGGTAAAATCACGAAAAACTAGTAGGCAACCCTAATCCTTGACTTACCGTAAAATACCGATGAAACGCCCCGCCCATCCAAGTGTCCCTCCCATATTCGGAAGATTACGAGTTTTCGTTCAATACCGAACAAGTCCCCCATTTCCCTCAGCTTCTCCACCCGCCACTATCTGCCATCTCAGCCAAAACTACTGAAAATGAAACTGGCAAACCCCATCTGGCTGCACTTTTGTCTAATCTAACATCCAATCCAAGAACAGGCCATCTGGCCACTAGTTCAGACACCTTTGCGCAGGGCCGTGCGACGCCTGCCATATTGTTGTCATTTGTTGATCTCAAACGTGGCTCTCAACATGCCTACGCTGTTCCAGTCATAAGGCAACATGAACCAGCCCAACCAACTGCTAATATACCTGATGCATCTCCGGAACTTGTGATTGCACTGCCTCAAACACCAGGTGCCCCGAGGATGAAAGTTCATATCAAGCAAACAGCTTTCTCATCAACATTTTAGGCCCACTGCTAATTATACCTGCAAGGCAAAGCACGCAGACAGCCTTTGCATGTAATCATCGCAGCCACCACAATCGATTCGGAAGAGATGTGGGCAACTGGCATCCCAAAGCACACGCTGTTTTGCTGGTTCTTCATCCACAGAGTCCACAGCTCGTCCATTCAGAACAGCCAATGTTTTGAGCACAGTGCAGAACTTGTTTCAGCCATGAAGCATTGCAGTTTACAATCACTTTGAAATTTGCACCAACTGTAACCATATCACCCCAGTTTCAGTGCCTAGGCATTCCTTCACAAGATCCCCAGAAAAATCTGAGCAAGAACACGTCAGAACATAAGGTAACATGTTTCCCACAAGAAGAAATCCATGGCAATAGGCCTAAAGTGCCTGTAGGCCAAATGAAAATTTTGGAAGGTGGGCAAATTGAAAAGTTTGGACATGGGTCGAATTTGGGCGTGTGCCCACGGATGCCACTTCAATGCTTATGCATATTTAGAGAACTCCCAAAATCGTTCTGCGTAATTTTTGCTGTGCTGAGTTGAAACCCTTGACAGTATCAAACTCTAAGGGGATTGCAGACACTCAGTTGAATGACGAACCACATTTTTTTCAAAGCAGATAATTCTGTGGCTGTGGAGCAATGCTCAAACTGCACTGCATGCTGCCATAGCACACATTCTTGACAATCTTACAAGAGAACAACTTCACCTCTAGGCTCTAGGATTGCATGGCTATGTTGTGCACATTGTGCATGCACGCCACACATATTGTTGTTGTTATGTGGGGTTTAACATCCCAAAACCAGCTCTGATTATGAGAGACGCCGTAGTGGAGGTCTCCGGAAATTTCGACCACCTGGGGTTCTTTAACGTGCACTGACATCGCACCAGCATACGGGCCTCAACATTTCGCCTCCATCGAAATGCAGCCGCCGCGGCCGGGATTCGATCCCGCAACCCTCGGATCTGCAGCCGAGTACCGTAGCCACTAGACCACCGTGGCGGGGCCACGCCACACATACACATGGTTCTCTGTAAGCTATTAATGCCACTGACTCTCTCTCTCTTTTAATCTCTTAAATCAACATGCAATACCCGCTGAACTGACTGTATCTGACCAAATTCTGATGTGCACGGACATTGCTCTGCTGGACAAGTACTCACGCAAGGTGCTGTTGTCGTCAACAAGGATCAGCTCGTGAAGCAGGGCGGCTGGGGTGCGCTTGAGAACACTGTGCACAGTGCGCACCAGTGCCGACCATGCTTCGTTGTAGAAGCACACCACCACACTGGCTGTCGGCAGTGACTGCTCCTCAAACACCTGCTGACGGCAGCTGGCAAACAGTGTCAAGGGTGAGAAGAAATTGTGCTTTCAACGGGCTATGATCACCCTGTTAAATACTAAATTATGCATAAGGGAACCAAGCATATACTAGTAATACACAATTATTCAAAAACACTGCTAGCTAGCTTATGTACATACTTCAGGCAACGCTGTGATGCACACAGTGTAATACAATGCTTAGGTATACTACTTGCCTATTTCGTCCTCAATAAGCAGAGGTGTACCAAGGATATTATTTCAGAGAGTTTCTGCATCACCACGAGTGTGTCCCATGCCACCACAGTCAAGAACTGATTTTTTGGACCCTCTCACAAGTACACAGACATCAGAAAAATTGGCTAGACTAAAAAAATGAGTGCATGTAAAAAACACACCATTCTACAGACATACTTTTCTGATCAAGAGGGTCAAGACTGAAGTACCACACTTCAAAACCACAACGCAGCCGGTGGGTTTGATGCACGTGCGGGCCGCGGCGGAGCCACTGCTCAAGGACAACCATGATGTTCCTGACATCGCACTCGTTACTTTGAGGTAACACAGACTCCTGTCCGTTGCCACTGTTGCTGCTGTTGAGGATGAGTAACACACCATTTCGAAGGCATGCGCGCAGCCAATGTGCGCAAGGTCTGAGCAAAACTGTGTTCTGCTGAAAGTTGTGGTTGTGTTGACGCATTCGCAGATGGCAGCCATAATACTCACAAAGTACACATGTTGCAATAATCACGTGTACTTTCAGCCAATCTGCTATTCATTATCATAGTCTCCGTGATTCATGATGCTTTGCACTCTGTATGATCTGAGGGTCATGCGAACAGCTCAATCTGCAGCCGAGTAACGTCCTAGTGCATGCACTTGTGGGGACCAGAGGACAAGCCATAATAACCACAGTTTCCAAACATATGTGGTCTTGGAGATGAAATTTCGCTTGACAATATTGTGAAAATATGAAGTGTCCAAAGTTTTGATGATTCTAGACCTTCCGTTGCATCAAAAAGTCCAGAAAATTAAATGGCGGAGCATTGCAGCGTCCATAATTTCACACTTCCTTATACATTGATTATATGAAGCTTGTGCCAGTGTTGCGAAGGTGTCCAAAATAGTGAGCATGTCCAAGAAATCAGCCATCTCGAAAATAAGTCGTTTGATCGCACGTACTACAATGTGAAGAAAAGGCACCCAATTTGGAAACAGGGGAACAGACAAAGATGTGCAGAAAAACAGCTATCCGTAGAAACTCTCCTCTCTCTCTCTCTTCTCTGTTTACAATGTACAGTGAACCGGCACATGTCGATGAGTGTGTGCTGTATAGGGCATGTATGACCTCCACTCGCTTGAAGTGCAGCTTTCTTGAGAAGAAGGCCACATGCTTTCCTATTTTAAGATGCTGACCCTTTCAATGCAACGGAACCAGTTCACACATTGAAGACATGACTGCCGCCATGCTGTATGTGTGCCATACCCATAGGCTCACAATGCACAAATCTGCTGAAGGGCAGCGAGTTCTGAATAAAGGAACTTTGCATCTCATGAAACATTTGCAGTCACCAACTGATAATTCAGACATGCTCGGTAATTTGGACATCATCGCGGCATCACCGCTAGCCCCATAGACAGCGTGTACACACAGCCAATATATTGAAGAGCTTCTAGATCTACGTTCAATTATCCGGATTCTGCTCGCAGCTTAATCAGATGCCATTACCTCCTCTGGCACCTCAACAAAATTAACTCTATGCTCGACAGGACATCAACTATGGCCCGAGAGATTACACGCAATCCTGTGATCACATATAAACACTGTCAAAACAGCCCAAGCAAGTGGTTTGCAATGTGTATACCACCGTAAGGTGCCATCAGCCTCAATTGCTGTTGCCAGACCCTAGTCAAGATCATCAGTTTGAATGAATGAACTATCGCCCTAATCAAAGCCGAAGCTCTGCATCCAATTAGAGCAAAAGGCTAAGTTTCTTGGGTGAATGTCGCAAATGCACAAAGCTACAAGCATGCAAACCAAAACCAAAACTGAAGCAAAATCAGCAAGCTGGCAAACTACTACTGGAGTAACACGAGTGTGCTGAAGCCCCTCCTACGTACACTTCGCTCCACTGCCAAGATTACCTGTCGCTGAGTGTAGTGCTTCAGCTTTCTGTCACTGAGTTTTTTTTTTTGCTTAGTTTGCCTTCCAAAGACATCGTTCTCATGATGTTACGTGACAGGCCAAGATGATGATGATTATTATTATTATGGTTCGGTTAAGGAAAAAAGCTAATTTCTTCAGCCCATGTCAGGAGCCGAAGCGCCTATGGGGGTAGGGGAAAGGGACTGAAAGAGATAGAAGAGGAACGCCGTAGTGGAGGGCTACAGAAACATTTGACCACCTGGGGTTCTTTAACGTGCACTGACAACGCACATTACACGGGCCTCTGGCATTTTCTCCTCCAGTGAAAAATGAGACCGCTGCGGCCGGGACTGAACCTACATTTTTTGGGTGGCAGCCGTGCGTCATAACCCCTACACCACCACAGCCGCCGACAGGCCATGTCTGGTGGCATGAACAAAACAGTGGCCTTGTGGGCTGTGCCAAATAGCACACTGATGATGACAAAACGAAGCAAGTACACAACGCTCACGATACAGCATAATTGCTGACGCCTTGGAGACAGTGTCAGCAGTCGTAGCCTGCAACAGCTTCCGTCATGCTGAATTTACCGTCGCTAGTGAGCCCGACTTTACAGCAGAAAGAGCCTGTACTGCCACCGGAAACGAGCTGAAATGCAGACATCATCGACAACCTGCAAGGCTGCGATGTGGCAGTCCCTGCCACCATTACATTTGAAGACACTGTAAACATTGATGGCTTCGTGTCATTGTGTGCTGAACTGGAAGATTATGAAATAATTGAGCAAGTTCTCCAAATGTCGAAGAATGGCTCTGGCTTGGATAATGTGCCGCGTGCCTCAGAGCAGTCACATTACCCACAGATCTGTCTGAAGCATGTGCTGTCCTTGTATCATTGTAAAATAGCAGAAACGTGGAGGGACTTGGTACCACGCACATGGAAATGCATACACCTACACACTGACCACGTCTTCCTTGTGTAGGATCCTTAAAATGCAAAATAATGGTCTTTGATTGATGCATTCATTTTTCTGAACATTCAATAATTTGGACTGATTTACATTCACCGTGGAGCATAAATTATCTGTCATCGAATGTACACGAATAAATTGGGTGCTTAAGCAAACAAATGTGGTTACATGAAAAGAGATTTCCTTCATTTTTTGCTATAATAGCAAGTTGAACTCTTTTACAAGAGACACACCATGAAGCAGCTTCTGTCTCTTATATGAGGAGTCTCTTATAAGCAGGGTGCCTTCTTTTCATTCTGGAACCATCCTTTATTTCAATATGGGCCCACCACAAATAAACTGACCATAAAAAGCAGTCTACAGCTTGTTGCAAAGTGTTTACATGTACCATTTCCCTTACAGCTAGGTGATTCGCTTAGTGCTCATTGTCATTGAGACAACAGTTCATGTTTTATCCACCACAATTTTCTCACTTTACTTGAATATCATTTTCCTTTGTTTCTACAACAAATTAACTGCAGTAATCAGCCAACAGCACAGCACTTAGTGGTAAAATATCTGCTACAAGGGAGACTGTTGATCAAAATTTAAGAATACTAGGTCCTTTATAGCCAAATGTCCTCAGTAGCACGTCTGTTACAAGGGGGATCCAACCATTGGCAGAGATAGGTCAGGCAACCATATGAATATACAACGGGAAGATCTACAATAGGCACCCAAACACTTTCGGGCCCCAAAGCAATAGCATCGAGACTACGGCACATGCGCAAGGCGCGAAAGCACATTCAGGTTTTGCGTTGGGCACGCTATTTTTGGATTTTAGCGGGAGCCCCAAGGCTTGCCCCAAAGACTTAGTGCAAACAAACATGGCGGCCCCCATCGAAGCGACAGCTCTCACCTGGGACAAAATTGATCTGATTTCTGATTGACTGATGACTTTATCAGTCAATAAATGGTGCCGTAGGTTATTGCTTTCTTCCACCTCAAGCATACAACAAAGACTGGCCGTAAAATAGCCGACGTAATTAAGATCGGATGTTGAATTGAGATGAGAGTTGGTAGGCTTAGCACGGCTGGTAGCTAGAAGTTCAATTGCCTCGACTCATGATGGCAAACGGTTCAGACTCGCAGAGCTGACTGGGATAAGAGCAAATTCACTGCCATTAAACGCTTCAAATAACAGACTTAAGAGTATGTGTATGAAGGGCAAATACCTATATTAGCCTTCAATTTTTGCTTATCATAGCTACACCCTTTCTGGCCACCTTGGCACTGCGAGCGGAAATTGCAAACAGTGAGCGCAAAACAAAATCTGAAAACTTCTACTTCCTACATCACCCACAGTTATCACATGTAAAGCAGGGCCCCAACTACTACGCCCTATATTAGAAAAGTCCGTAACGTCTCTCTTATACCCAACTGTCTCTTATATGGTGTCGCTAACAAAGGAGTTCAACTGTAGCACAAAAGAAATTGCGCTTTTTGTAATAAGTCCCACTACTGTAGGTTTTCATAAATTAAGCTGAATCAAGCACACCAGTGCACACAACAAGCATTGCCACTTACAGGGGGTTGCGTGTGTCCGGTAGGGTGCGCACCTTGCCCAGCCGGTTGCTGATGAGCACGTTGAATGCATGCTGGTGGTAGCCCTCCACCTTTTCACAAAGAGAGTTCAAGCCACGTTAATTAGGTGCACAAGTGGCTGAAATGCCCTCCTTAACTAAAAATCGGTTTTTCAACTCCTAGGGCAATTGCAAATTTCAAGTCCTAGAACAACCGTACATTACCATTAATGAACAATAAGGGGCAATCTCACTCCATACAGCAAAATCACACAAGCAGGTAAGAATTTTACAAATCTGCTCAGATTATCAGGTAATTGCACTAGCTTTGGGCATTGACTAATCATTCAGATGATCAAACTGATTTGGAGAAAGTGAGCACGCACTAGTTCAATAGGAATGAAACAAGCATAGAATACACATCTGCAAAAACATATATCAAATGTCCTATGTGAAGAATTGCATTCATCTATGTGTCACATAGATGAATGTGGTTCGCAAAAGCATAGCCTTCGAGATTTAGGGCCACATCAAATCATCCACATTATATCTATGGTACCGATCTCGAAGGCTATGTTTTTGTTAGTTGCAGTTTGCATACCTGCCAAGTCTCCCACATTACCCACGAGGCTTCCGGATTTTGACCGTTTCTCCCGATTGTACGGGTAGCAGGAAAACCTCCCAAAAATTCAGTTGTGCCCCATTCCTATTCGCATAAAAAATTTTAAATTGATTGATTTTAAGTGCGTTATCGCTCTATTAGCTGTTGATATTTCGTAGATTATGTGTGTGTGTCCACACAAATCTATACCACAAGTTATCTTGCTTTCAAAAATGTGTGTCAGTACTGCTTCAAGTGGGGAGCACGTGTTGATATTGCGCGCGCGACCACTTATCTCCGACCGGCACCTTCCACCCAACGAAAGACGGTCTGGGCGTTTCCTCCGCTTCCTCTCTGCTTGATAAGCAGGCGACGACAGGCCTCGCACGCAGAGCGATGTTATCGCAGTTCGTGCGACGGAGACGGCCGGGTTGTTTCATCTCTGCTTCAGCCGCATTCGCCCCCAGCACTAGCACGCTTTTACTCGCACGAAAGACATACGATACGTAAGCGATGTTATCAATTTGGTCTTTGTACAGAGCGGCGACTGCAAAAACCCCACTCACAGTGTCCATGTAATTGCTATCCGTGTAATTGTGCACGTAGCTGATGGTGCTGGTGCCGAGGGATCGGACCCGACCAGTGATGAACATCTACACCGCTGATAAATGACTTTGTACCGCGTTTGCAGTCATTTACTGCTGTTGTGATGCAATTGAAGGCGCTGAATTTTCTGATCTGTAAGGCCCCAGGATGGCTCAAGGAACTTGATGGCTTACAAGCAGCTTACATATTTGTTTCGTATGAAATAAAATGAGACCGTTTTCACGCTGATCTGTTGCATGTTGTGGGCAAATCGGTATTATACTGCTTATTACTATCTCGAGAAACAAATTTAAGACGTGCACCGTTTTAAGACAAGCTTCAAATAGGCATATTTGGTATTTTGAATTATCGATATATCGAATGCAGTCGAACACGGATATATCGAACCCACATATATCGAATTTTCGGTTTATCGAACTCGTAAATTATCCCCTGAAAATCCTTTGTAAAAGTATACAAATTCGCACGTTTATATCGAATGGTATTTTACCCGCCATCGGATATATCGAACGGCGCACGAGCTGGAAGATGCGCTTCGGCATTAGCTGCGCTCCGCGGCCTTCGCCACCTTCGTGGCACGGCGCCGGGCGCGTCCGCCAACTTGAGGAACGGCTTTTTATTTTTTTCTCTCTCTCTCTCTCTCATGCTTTCTCGACGTTACCGTCGGCTCGGAGAGCAGGAACGGAGGAGCCGGCGGCCTCCTCCTTTCACTTTTTCTTTCTTCTTTCTTTTTTGTTGCTGTTTTGCGAGTTTTGATCAGCCAACCACAGCCCGTGCCTTTCGTATTTGCTCAGCCAAGCACAGTTTGCGCCTTTTGTACATCGCTGCTGCCCTCGCAGTTAGTCCGGGTAGCCATTGCCACCATCGCGACTGATCGCGAGCGCTTTGTTGGCGGAGTTCACTACCGTGAGTTGTCGCATCCCACCGCATTCCTCTCTTGCGTGCGTGCTGTGCAAAGGCGCTGCGGACTGCTTGAATTTTCGACTTCTCGTGTAGCAATGGCCAGCGTCAAGAAGCGCAAGAACCTTGACATTACAACCAAGTTGAAAGCGGTACAGCGTGTTGAGGTGGGTGAAAAAAGTTCGACGGTGGTGGACAACATCGGCATACCTCGGAGTACACTGAGCACCTTGTTGAAGAACAAGGCGGATATCATGGCAAAGGTGGCGGAGTAGCGAACGTTGGGAGCCTGTCGTGCATGCGCTCCTGCCCACGGGAAAGTAGAAAAGGCCCTCTATGCCTGGTTCTTAGAAGTGCACGCAAAGAACATTCCTGTGGATGGCCCAATGCTGGTGGCTAAAGCCAAATGGTTTGCCGATGCATTCGGTGAAGACAATTTCGCCGACAACACTGGGTGGCTTCACCGCTTTAAGCCCCCAACGCAAGAACATCGCCGGCAAAACCATTTCTGGCGAAAGCGAAGCCATAAGCAGCCAGGACATCCAGCAGTGGATGACGAAGGAGTGGCCAGAAATCCCAGCGAAGCTTTCACCCGCGAAAATCTTCAACACCGACGAGACCGGTCTATTTTGGCAAATGCTGCTGACAAAGACTCCTGACGTCCGGGGTAGCACGTGTCACGGCGGCAAAATGAGTAAAGTCCGCATGAGCGTTCCGTTGGCAGCCAACATGGATGGGTCTCGGAAGCTGCAGCCCTTTGTGATCGGGAAAGCAAGGGCACCGCGCTGTTTCAAGAACTGTAAGCAGCTCCCTGTCCGCTACGCCTCAAACAAGAAGGCGTGGATGACGCGTCAGCTGTTCACGGAATGGCTGAAAGCGTGGGACGTCGAGCTGGGCAAGTCGGGACGTTGCGCTTGCCTTCTTGTGGACAACTGCTCGGCCCACCACACCACCTGCGAGCTCAAAAACATCAAGCTGAAGTTTCTGCCAGCCAACACGACAGCGAAGCCGGAACCACTCGACCAGGGCATCATCAAGTCCTTCAAGGTGGGCTACAGGAGGAGACTCCTTGATAGGCTGCTGGTCAACCCCAGCATGGGCACCGCGTTGAAGGTTGACCTGCTTGGTGCCATTCAAATGATGATGGGCACTTGGCAAGACGTGAAGACGGACACAGCGGCCAACTGCTTCCTGAAGGCAGGCTTCGTGATGGCAGAACTTGCGGGAACCGGTGAAGACGCCGACGAAGAGCGCATAGACGACACGTTTTGCGAGCTGTTGTCCGTATTCCTGGCTGTCGTTCCACTCGAAGTGTCTGCGGACGATTTCATGGAAGCGGACTGCAATGTTCAGGCTGTTACGAGCCTCACTGACGAGATCATTGTAGCTGCGGTCACAGGGACCCAGGATGCCCATGCCGACAGCTTAAGTGGCGACGAAGATCATCTGGACGAGGTGGCAGCTACACGCGCGTACCCCGCCGCTGAAGTGGCGGCAGCATTCGGCGTCATTTGCCGTTGTTGGGGCAACATGGAGGGAACCGGGCTGCCGCACCTGGACAGCCTCGATAAGATCGAGACCAGCGTCTTCAACTTCATTTTGAAGACAAAGAAGCAGACCAAGATAAGCGATTTTCTTTTTCACACAAATAAAACATTCTCTTGCATCGTGTGTGTGAAATTAGTTGTCATTCTTGAATGCGCCGATTGTAGGTGATCGTTTGACATTGGTAAGGTATCGGGGCCTGTATATTTTTATATCGAAGTTTTAATATGTCGAACTTATTCGCGATTCCCTTTGAGTTCAATACATCCATGTTCGACCGTATATCCGGGATTGACTGTAACTGAAGCTCTCGGTTGTATCCCCACACAGTGCCATGCAATTAAAAGCCCATATTAATAATGAAAGGAAGGAAATGGAGCCATTTTATATGTTAGGCACAACGATATGAAGCGAACAAATAATGAAGCTTAGGAAAGCATGGGGAGCACTATTTGTAATTTTGAAGTGTAGTACAGTTGAATCTCATTAATTCGAACACGCTTGATTCGAACTTCCGGTTAATTAGAACTGACGCTGTGGTCCCATCAAAGCTATGTGTATTCCAATGGGCGAAAACGCCCGGTAATTCGAACGCGCAAGCACTTACAACGGTTAATTCTAGGGATGGTCGATTAAAATTTTTAATCGATTAATCGTTAATCGTTCACCGATAAAGCCTTTTCATCGATTAATTGCTTTCGCTGTGGTGTTTTAATCGATTAATCGACATTCCTTTAAGTGCTTCAAGTTGATGCCTTCTTGTTTGAGAGACGTTGCTTCTGTTTGATATCGACACAAGTATTTATCCGACGCGCTAGAGACCACATGTGCGCATTAGCGGCTGCGTGAAAATTCGCACTTTCGCCCACTAAAGAAAGGGAGCCCGTCTTATTTGGATGTTGTCAAGGGTCGCAGATTCTGTGGGTGGCAATGATCCACGGACGATTCGGCAGCAGGTCGTATTTCCTCGAAGTCTGCCTACAAGAGCGAACCGAAATCGGAGGCGCTTTCGGCGACCACACTGGTTGGAAAGTCGCACCGGAAACATGCAGTGTGGCCAAGGGTGAGGAAATCCCGAGAAAGGTATAAAAAGAGACGATGAGGAAAGGAAAGTTAGAGATGCTCGCTCTTGTAGGGACGGCAACATTTCTCGGTTTGTCCGTTAGATATTGTGGAAGCCCTCGATAATACTATAACCACGAACTGACGTCGTCTCTTCCTTGAGGTCACTCATGCGAGATTGCACAGCAACATACTGGTCTCAAACAGGACATCAGTGCAGGCATCTGCGGGAAATGGAATGACGAGAGTTTTTCCTCCCGGCTAGAATAAAAGGCAGCTGTGCTGGTATACTGCACAGGTTTCACCTGATCGTTGACTTAAGTCGGCGCTACGCGCACCTTTTCAATCGCGCCTATATAGCTCGAACTGTGAGCGCTGTCTAATGTATCAGAGATTACAACACATAGTATTTCGCGACTGTCCTCCATTCGTGCCACAGCAGTAGACGGCGGCCTCTAGGCTGGCTGACATGGGAGTACAAGCAATAAATGAAAGCTGTATTTCACCCAAAATAGGCGACCATACGGAATTACCAAATGCTACAAGGTCATTTTTTCAATAGAAATGGACTGGATGCTAGATGTTTGGTATACCAATGCGCGAAGTTGCATATTATGAAAAGCAACCATTAAACTTAAATGCAGCTAAAGTGGCTTCTTTCAATTTGCGACTATTAGACCTTTTTCATAATCCTTGAGTGCGTTTCCCTGAACAGCATATTCGCCCAACTAACGGCGGCCCCTCTCACGTTTCAAGTGGAGGCGAGGTCCCAGTTACATGTGCTGTGGTTTGACTATTAGAAGTGTTACGTCAAGAGAGCTGAGTTGACATTTTCCGCGTCATAGCACGCTATTTTGCACAAGTGAATAGCCCCAATAAGTTGGGCTAACTGCATTGCAGGAAAGCTAGCATTACAGTTATCATAGGGTGTATAGGCGTTAAGGCGGACAGTTGGGCTAGTTGGCATCAAGCGTAATGAAATATGATTACTAGCGTCCATGTCCCCTTTGCGCAAGCAGTGATTTCTAATTATGTATATACGGATCACTCATGCTTATCCCCATCATCATTCTTCATCACTCTTTTTCCCCTGTTGCGTTGTCCCCAAAGTAGAGTAGAAGGTCGGGGTGTACTCGATAAGGCTACCCTCTCTACCTTCATTACATTATCTCTCTTTCTTTCATTGGTGAAAAATAATCTTTAATACGCTAAGGAGTAAAATACAACGGGAATAAGTACTGAACAAGTCAAGAAATAAGCAGCGCTAATTACAATGTGAGGCACAAGAAGCAAGTAAAATCTGGCGGTTAAATAAAACGGTGTAGGCGACGGAGATCGGGTCGAGTTCATTTCTATCTCTATGGGGTATGGCCGCCTGCAGCTCCGGGCTCCTTCTACTTGAGTAGAAACATGCGCTCGAAATCTGCGTCACGGCGTCCCGCGCCTCGCAATCATGCGCTCCGGCCAAGGGGCGGTGCTGGGGTTGGGGGGGGGGGGTAATCGATTCATCGAAGTGCTTTAATCGATTAATTCGATTAATTGAAAGGGGGAAATCGATGATGATTAATCGATTAACGATGTACATTTAATCGATTAATCGTTCATCGATTTTACCATCCCTAGTTAATTCGAACATACCGCGCTCCGAAAATGCTCTCAGCACCACGCCGAATCCCGCGGAGGCGCCTCCGACCAGCATTGCAGCGCGAAAAAGAAAAAAAAAAAGCTGCAGCGGAATGTTTGCCACGCTTCCCCCTTTCCCGTCTCGGCCACGTAGAGACCCTTCTCCCGCGCACAAAGAAAGAAAAAAAAGAAAGCTGCGGCGGAGTGTTTGCTCTCTCTCAAATGCCGATCTGCGTCTCTCCGCGTGTGTCAACCACGTGGAGGCGCTCCTTTCTCGTCACGTGCTGGCCACGCTGCGGCTGCGGCACAGAGGGTAGCAACAACAGAGACGCAGACTCAGAGTCGTTGTCGTCTTTCTTTGGTGTGAGGTGCGACTTGTTGACTAGGCTTCGGAAGGTGTGCGTTTGTTTTGCAAGCGTCATGGCGAGCCGGGGCACTTATCGCCCACCAAAGGACCTTAAATCGAAGGTGGAAATTCTGCGCGAAGTTGAGAACAGCGTCCTTTCCAAGATGGAAATCGCCATGAAGTATGACATCACCAAGAGCACGCTGTCAACGTACATCAAGAAAAAAGAGTCTATCATCGCTGGTTATGAAAAGCAGCAAATGAAACCGTCGAGGAAGAGGCTGCGGACATCGGCACATCTCCAGCTGGAGGACGCTCTCGTGATGTGGATTAAGCAGGTTCGCAGCCAGAACCTCCCACTCAGTGGGCCGATAATTGCCGCCAAGGCGAGGGATTTCGCTACTAAGGTGGCTCTTGAAGAATTCTCGGCATCGGACAGGTGGCTGTCACGCTTTAAGGAACGCCATGGGCTTACTTTCAAGACTGTTTGCGGCGAGAAGGCGCATGTCGACAGAGCCGAATGCGAAGAATGGCTCTCCGGGGATCTGAAGGATCTCCTTGCCGCCTACTCGCTCGACGACGTCTTTAACGCCGATGAGACGACGCTCTATTATAAATTGCTGCCCAGTAAGACTATCACTTTTCAGGGCGACGATTGCGCCGGCGGAAAGAAAAGTAAGGAGAGGATAACAGTGATGGTGTGTGCGAACACGACGGGCATGGAGCGTTGCCGGTTGCTCGTAATTGGAAAAGCGGCTAAGCCTCGGTGCTTCAAAGGTGTGAAGACCCTTCCCGTTGATTACGTTACAAATAAGAAGGCATGGATGACCATGAATATTTCTTCCGATTGGGTCTGTGTACTGGACAGAAAATTCGCCGCAAAAGGCCGGAAGATCCTCCTTTTCGTGGACAATTGCACATCGCACTGCAATGTTGAAGGCCTACGTGCAATTCGTTTCGCCTTCCTGCCCAAGAATACGACGGCACTGCTCCAGCCCATGGACATGGGCGTGATCCAGAATTTAAAAGCTTTGTACCGCCGACATATCCTGGAAAGGATGCTGTTGTGTCTCAACAACGAGAAAACTTATTCCATCGATCTCCTCGGCGCAGCATACATCCTTACTAATGCGTGGAACTCGATCAAGCAGGAGACCATTGCCAATTGTTTCAGGAAGTGTGGTTTTGTTGAACCCGTGGCTAATGGTGATGAAGAGGCGATGCAGATTTCTTCTGACGATTTCGTCTGCATTGCTGACAACTTCAGCAGTGTTCTACCGGACGGCGTGACATTCGAAAGTTACGTGCAGGTGGACAGCAGTGTTCACACTTCTGGCGTCATCACTGACGCAGAAATAATTGAATCTGCGTGCCCTCAAGTGGCGACATCTGAGGACCCTTCTGCCCTCAGCGGCGAAGAAGAGAAGAAGAAGAAAGCATTTAATGAGAGGAAAGGAGGAGATGTCGGCCTGGAGAGTGAGTCTCTGGCCTGCTGATGACAGCAATGAGGTGCCCCTCCCTCCACCTAGCGATACTGAAGCATTGTCGGCGCTGGACATAGCCGTGCGCTACTTCCCTTGCCAGGAGAATGCTGAAGCCGAAGTAGAAATGATTTGCAAACTGCGTGCGAAGATGATTGACTCGCTGCAAGGCAAACGTGTGCAGACGCGCATCACCGATCACTTCAGTTAATGACGGGTGTCCTGTGATTTGTGAATAAATGTGTCTTCTGAAACTTCCCCCTCGTGTGTTAGCTCAATGCACATGCGCCACTGCAGGTGAGCCCTCCGTTCAATTAGCTTTCATTAATTCGAACTTCTTTTAATTCGAACAAATTTTCGGGCCCCTTCGAGTTCGAATTATCGAGATTTGACTGTAATTATGAGAAAAAGAGAAAATGAAATGAAACCCATGACCTCCAAACTGCACGGCCAAAGCCCTACCGGTTAAGCTATGGCGGCTGTTGCTCTCCCGTCCACTTTTATGGGTATTTTTGCACATGCAATCCTCAGAGTATTAGCCAGAGCTACTCATAGCCATGACCAGAAAGTGTGGAACATTCTTATTTGCCAGCTGGTATCACACGGCATGTGGTCTTTATGAGCTGGCAGCCAACTAAAAAACTCATGCATGCTATTACTATCCAAACGAAGCACGCATATTATAATTACCTTGTAAATAAACTACATTCAAACTAGAACTAAACGTAAACTGACAGCTGTATACTGCACTAACTTTGTGCGGGCTTCTGTACGCAATCACCACGGCAGTTTCGAAGTCTCAAGTCCCACAGCGTATGCTAGCCACATGCAGGCAGCGGCCCGCCACTGCCACTACGCTTCTCTCTCACTGCACTGCCACACAAGATGGCGCAGCTATACAAGGTTTATGCAAGAAAAATGCGCATTCTGTGAGGAAGATAGGGAAACGACGGAGCATGTTCTGATTGAATGCGGAAATATCCGCCCAGGTGTACGTTTGGGCACCACCCTACAGGAAGCCTTGGGTTTTAGGGCGAACAACGGGAAGCTGAACATAGCCGCGACTGAAATAAGTAAGAGACGGTTAGAATACTGGTGGCAGAAAACTAGAGAGAACGGACAAAAATAATTATAGAGAAAAATAAGGACCTTCTGCCATAAGGGGCAGGGAACTGGGCTATGAATTTCCGTTTTTTCTATAGTATGATCGATTTGATTGAAGTAAATTTAAAAGGCATGAAGAAAATTTAAAGAGAGAGAGAAAAAAAGAGTGCTTAAATCTTCTTACGAGCCTGGTGGCGCACATGTCACCGCCCCGCTACAAAGGAGACGCTCATAGCATCCATCCATCCATCCATGCATGATCTCTGCAATGTCACTAGCCCACCCTCCATTATGCTGACTAGCTGTACTTGGAACAACAGCACAGTGAACCACTGCAACAAATAAAGCTGTGAGCCAGTGGTTGCCCACAGCTGTATAACACTGCAAAAAGAAGGTGAGAGGCTCCCCTTGTCTCTCACACTGCATCCTATCACACAGGCTGGTGTTGCTAGACTTTACCTCCAAAGCTGCCACCACCACCACACTCCCAAGCCACAAGCCAGCCATGCCAAGCTGCTGTAGCAAGGTTTGCCGGCTTTCTCATTCATACAGCAGAAGCCACATGAGGGAGTGGTAAGGGTGTGCGAACAGTGAATGGTGCCAAGAATCGAATATAAAACATTAATTATTTGACAGTGATCAAATACTTTATAAATCATCATAAAATGAAGTTCATGCTTTACTACTCATTGTTATGTTATGAAAGAACAAATGGAGCTAAAGGGGAGACACTGCTCTTGAAGCCTTCCCCGTGCCCCTTTATTTTTTCTTTTTTTTTCAATTGTTGGTCAATTTTGATGAAGGTTGCTGAGTTTATGTATGTTTATGTGCCAATTTTAAGTGTGCAGTTATTCTTCTAAGACTATATGTAGTTTTTAAAATATCAGCAGTTCATGTGCAGCAAGATTTTTTTTAGCCTTAACTTACAATGCAAATCAGCATATCACAATCGTCTGGAATGACAGCTGTATGCAGCAGTGCAAAATGGATGATCTAAACCTATTTGAACAAAAGTATGTTGGAACTTTTGTGAGCAACGTCCCAGCTTGACATTGCCTCCCCTGCAGATGTTCAACATTCTGAAATGTTTGTTCAAATAGCTTTAAAGTAGTCGTTCTCATGTTACAAAACGTGCTGTTTAATAATGTTCTCTGAAATGAGGCAGCAGTCAGTCAAAAATATGCTGGACCTCATGGCTATTACTGATGCACAGTAATAACCACCTTAGCATTCATTAGTACATGATCAGGACACGCCACCTTAATCTTCTGGTCCTCTGCATTGAAGATTGCCCCAAGCCTCGAGGCATCAGGGACAACAGCAGCTCCAAAAGCATTCGCCTGTAAGAAAGCCCACAACAGAATGTGAAGTTCTCTCATTCAATTGTGTTTATCTTGGTATATCCGCTGTTACGCACTTCACATTTTACACAGCAGGCTGCTTTACGGCAGTTGACAGTAATGTACCACATACCAACTCTTGTAAGTGTCACATTGGGTGCTTTCTGCAAAGGTTATCCTTAGAGCGAAATGTGAGGCATTCTATGTGTTGGAGTATGTGCAGTGGCATTAACCGTTAGAAGGGATACAGCAATATGCGACCGTTATATTTCTGATGCCACATCTGCAGCTACCAGTTAAAGCTTATTGTCAGTGCTCTGTACAAGTGCATGAAAAGGTGGCACCAACTATGAAGCTATGTGCTGCGAAGACACCTGCAGTAACAGGTTAGAATGGTGCACATTCATACCTGACAGAATCCTTGTAGCATCGTTCCTTTTTTTTTTCAAGAATGCTAACACGCACTTTCACAGAGTAACCGATAGCAGAGAAGGTAATTTCCAGATATGTAAATAGCAAATGAGCTCAAGTGCACACAACAGGGATACTCTATCCAACATCCATGAAAAGAAAAGCATGTGCAGTTAAACCCTAAAATAAAGAAATCCACCATGAAAAGAAAAAAAATATTTGCTGTTGCGAGAATTCAGTTGTTGTGAAGTTAAGCAGTGCCAGAAGAAAAGCGAAGCATTACAGAAAAAATATGTTTGCCTGCATCAGGAAGCATTGCTTTTAGACTATCCATAGTTGCATTGGCGACAGCAAGTTTACTAAGTTGTAGTTGGGTGAGTTCACAATCTAATCTTCATGCATAGAAGGGCACGTATCGCCTGCCGTGAAGTATGCCTGCTGAGGCGATGGCATTTGCCTTGCGAGGGTTCCCGAATTTCCCCGAATCAGACACCCAATTTTCAATGGTTCATGATAAAAAGGCACATTAGGGCATTATCAGGAAGCTGTGGGCTTATTTTCAAAGTCCGAGTATTTTCCCATTTGCAGCAGCAGGAACTTCTCCTAGGGAACCTACATGACTGCATGTAGGCTCCCCAGCCTTCCCAATTGCTCTTTGCATCACTCAGGGTCGCAGGCGCGGACACGCAAAGACGCTTGTCTGATGCCTGCAATACATGCCAATGTATGCGTGAAGAATAAATCGTGAACTTACCCAACTACAATTTACCAAACTTGCTGTCGGCATTGAAGCACTGAATAGTTTAGAGCAAGGCTCGTAAAAGAATGCTTTGCTTTTCAGTAATTTTCTTCTAGCACTGCGCTATTTCACAACAACAAAATCCTCGCAGCAGAGAATTTTTTTCGTTCTGCCTGCGGATTTCGTTATCGTGGGGTTCAACTGTACCGGACATTTTAGAAAATGTGTCTGGAAACCTTATGAGCACAGCAAAACATATATTTTTGCATGTTTTGCAAAACTGCTTTGTTCACTATGGCACGCACCGTAAAATGTGCAGAAGCAAAAAATTGAACAGTTTTAAGAAGATTAGACTAACTTTTAAAGCAGGACAGCCAGATGTTCAAATCTAAATGAAGAATGGCAGTTACTTATACAGGAGTTCCATACCCGTCAATATATCTGCAAAAGGGCAACACTGCTAATTTCTACAGATCGATGAAATCCAGCTAATTGCCCTTGGGAACTGAAACTGAGCGGCCAAAGAGTGCAGTTGTCGCTACCTACAGTAGTGGCCAGTGTGACACAGTTGTTCCACTTGCATTTGCAAGCGACCATGAGCGAGCATCGCTGTCAAGCAGCGATTTTTATCATTTCGTTGCTGCACCTGATCATGCTTGGCAGGATAGCCACTCGAAAGCGACGAATGCTTGTAGTTGAAGCTGAAGTTTATTTCACCACAGTGTTACATTGTTTAAATTTTTTTTACAGTTGTGCATGGAATAAATACACAATCTGTGGTGTGGAATGTGGGAAAAAAGTCACATGGTGATGTGAGGGAAAGAACTCTGTCACACAGACAACTACTGAATGTCACAGCAGTTGCACTCTTTGACCACTCAGTTTCAGTTTCCTGGGAGCAACTACCCATATTCTATCTATGTGTAGAAATTAGCAGATAGATGAATTAGCCCTTTTGAAAATACATCAAGGGATATGAATTTCCTGTATAATAACTTCCATTCTTCAATTAGATTTGAGCATCTAGCTGCCTTGGTTTAAAAGTTAGTCTAATTTTCTTACCGTTGAATTTTTTCCCTCCTACAAATTTTATGGTTCACTCCACCATGAACAAAGCACTCACACAAATATGCATAGATATAATCTTTTCTGCATTTTCAAGATTTCTGGACTCATTTTCTGAAACACCTAGTATGTTTCCTGCAACTGGGAGCATTGGACTAATGTGCCAGCATCCTATCTGGGGCACAACAGTATTTGTTAGGCCTTGCCTGCTTTCAGTCATGTAGGCAGAACAAATTTGTGCTTTTGCATGCACGGGGGATTCAACTGTTCCTTAAGATCTGCAATCCAAGGACCTTGTCTGCATTTTTCCTCAGTAAACTGAATGTTCTTGCTTGTGAGAGCAAGTTAGTCTCGCATCGCAAGCTGCATCCTGGCATTACGCACCAATGCCCTAGTAGCAGGCACTTTGTTGGAACTAATTTTTCCATGAAAACAAGATAAGCAGTGGCAGGCAGCAATACATATGAAAATAAGGGACATAGGCAAGCAAATTTGCAGGCAGAGGGCGCAATCAGCTGCCAAAAGACCCTTTATAGGAGGTTGGTCAGAGCAGCTACCATACCACACACAATGAACATAAAATATTCTTTTGCTGATGACAACAGCAACATCATATGGCACTTCTGATTGAGCAAAGATTTCCATATAGAGTATACTCATTGTCTGCTCCCATGCTAATTCTCTGAAGTACACCAACAGCAAAAGCTAACGGGACGCAAAAGTTTCGAGACAGTCACATCACCGCTTGGCCTGAGGACATAGTCTCCAGCTAAATGTTTCGGCTTGTAATGGTCGATGCGACCTACACAGCTGCCCGCTAACTTAGGAGCTTCACAAAATAAGAGTGCAGAAATTCATATTTGCAGCAGAGCCGAAGTCTTGTAATCTTTTGCTGTTGGGTGTACACGTGTGCACAGGTGATGCTGTTGCCCTGTCCCACCAAAGACGAGCAAGATAAGAGCTAAGAACATGCCACAATAACAGAAGAAAAGGGCACGAACAAATATTACTGCATAAGCGAAGTGAGCTGTGCTTAGTATACACCTCACCTTGGTCGTACTACGCGTACCAGCACGGAAATGCAGTCTAGAAGCACCTCCCTGGCGTGACCGCAGCCGTGGATGATGATCGGGTGACTCGACCAGTGGCAGCAGCACCAGTACTGACACACCACTAATTGCAACAATCACTACCAGGCAGCACCACAACCTGCATATTAAGTACAGTGTTTGCTCCTCACAAAAACAGTGATAAACATGACCTAATTCTGAAGACGTTGTTAAAACATGATGTGACTTTCATTCACAGTCAAGCCAAATGCATAAAATGTGGCGGCATAGTCTTTGAAACACATTCCTGTTATCAATTCTAGCAATGATGACAGTGACTTGATTTCACTGAAAAATGCTGTGTGTTCACATAATGTCAGCAAAGCTTAACATGTTCAATTGTTCAGATGAGCTTGCCAGGATAGGTGAACTACACAGTCAGATACAAAGCCTTGCCCTAAAATTGGAAAAGCAGCACCAGGGACAACTGAATGTTCAAAGGTGGGATGACATGCCTAAAAGAAGGAGCAGACTTCACAACCATGCAAGTTACTGCCCGATTTTCAGCAAGGCCATTTCTTTCAAGCAGCTGCATTGAGTTTCATATGCCTGAAATTAAAGCACACCCTTTAAGGCCCTGCCCACATATGGCCTATCCCACCTCAAGCTTTGTTTGGATAAGCCATTTCTAGAGCACTCACAAAAGAGCTTCTTTTTACAAATGCTGCATTTCATATTCATACATACTGCTTTATATACTGATCTGCCATTCTGCCCACCAAATGTAAGCGAAACAAGGCACATTTGGCGAGGCTGAAGCACTTCTGCTTAAGGTAGATAATAAGACATCATGCATTTTACTTCACGTTCTTTATATGCTGCTCAGATAAGAGATGGGAGAATTCTTCCATAGATTCCATTACCGCACACCTAATACAGCAACCCAAAGCATAAGTATTAAAAATTGGACTGCCTACTGAATGAACTTGTGCCTATCAATACAAGACAATGTGCATAAAAGGTGGAGTTTTTCAACGCAACTTTAAGTGAGTTCCTACTAATGACTAGTATGTTATGAACATGAAAAAATTATGCAGTTGAACCCCCTTATACAATAACAAGAGAGCAGTTTCCGTCCCTTTACGCGGGGTCTTTTGTAAGCAGAGCACCTGGTTTTCATTTTCTGATCAACCCTTCAATATGAGTACGCTTTCACTAAAATAACCATAAAAGAAGGCTAACCCCATTTACCTTAATGTTAGTGCCATTACTTTTTCTCGTTTATATCAATGACCTTCCAACTAATATTTCTTATAACATTCGCCTCTTTGCAGATGACTGCGTTATATAGCGTCCCATAACAAACAGCGCAGATATAAGTACTCTTCAAAACAACCTCAGCCTCACTGAATCCTGGAGTGATAAGTACCTAATGTCTTTAAACATAAAGAAAACTTCGCTGGTACCTTTTCATCACAGGCCCCATCATCAGCCAGCAGAGTATACCGGAAAGGCTCTGCAATCTCATTCGCTGAATCCTACAAATATCTTGGCATAACATTTTCAAGTAGCATTTCCTGGCCAGCCCACGTGACTAACATAGTTAACTCCACGAATCGCACTTTGAGTTTTCTACGCAAGCACCTAAGACTTGCATCCCCATCAGTTAAACTAATATCCGATATTACATTTGTTTGTCCCAAATTAGAATATGCATGCTCTGTTTGGGATCCTTGCCAGTCTAACCTATCCAAAATTTTAGAATCCATTTAAAACCATGCTGCCCCGTTCTATCCTACTCTGGGTATTCATATAATTCCAGTGTCCCCGAACTTAAAACTCCGTGGTGACCTTACTAACCTAGAATTACAATGTCATATATCCCGACTGTGCCTTTTTCACAAACTTTCACATGGTCATCCTTCCTTCCACATGGTCCATCACTTATCAAGCCGCACAAACGATTCAAGAGCAGTGTACCCTCCGCCAGCACAAACTACCGCCCAGCTTCGCTCCGTTTTTGTGACAACCGCACGGGACTGGAACCATCTGCCTGCAACTGCCGTCCACCACTGCGACCCACATCAATTCAATACTGCTCTTGAATCACTTCTTCACTGTAATTAATACCCATCCCCCATGTAGTATCCCAGCTGGGGCTTTGAAGTATTCAAAATAAATGAAATAAATAAATGATCTGCCCAGTTGACTGCATGACTCATAATGAAATTCATATTTTGTCCCCAACTTTCTCATATTATAATTAGGGTTGTTCATTTTCAGGTAGAACAAGGTTTTACCCAATTCTTATGCCACGAAGACATTTCAAGAGAATCGGGTTAAACGCAATTTCTCTCCAAATTTGTTGTTGTTTTGTGGGGTTTTACGTCCCAAAACCAGTTCTGATTATGAGAGACGCCGTAGTGGAGGGCTCCGGAAATTTCGACCACCTGGGGTTCTTTAACGTGCACTGACATCGCACAGCACACGGGCCTCGACATTTTGCCTCCATCGAAATGCAGCCGCCGCGGCCGGGATTCCATCCCGCGACCCTCGGATCAGCAGCCGAGTACCTTAGCCACAAGACCACCGTGGCGGGGCTCTCTCCAAATTTCAATACCATATACTAACTTTTTCTTGATGCTGCATGGAATTTATGGTAACATATGCTAGCTATCTCATCTTAGGACCACAAACAAAATTAGAATATTTTGTCTGAAGTGAATGCTAGTGACCTATATACGTAGTTCATTTCACAAGCTGTGCGGGGCACTGTGGACATGCCGCACAGCTCTCATTCATTAATTTAAATTTGTAAATAAAACACGAAAAAACCCCAACTTTGTATTGGTTCCTCCAAAAAGCTTGATTTCACAATGTTTTAAATATGTGTGCTGTGGAAGACTAACGCAACTCAAACTAAGGGTTTCCAACCGCCCCTGCCCATGGGCCGTGCAATAGGCATACTACGATTGGCTTTCCCATATGACATCAGAGCAACAAAGGGCTAGCCAACAGTATCATCGCGGCACCCGGTGGCACACACTTGCCTCACTGGCGCACTACTACAGAGGCTAGCACTGCTGACGCGGGCGACCTCAATGGGGACATCAGTGCGCATTGTCACTAGTGAGGACTCAGCCCACTGGTGACTGTGGAAGGCGCAGCCGTTGGTAGCGTGTGCCTGCAGCTAAGCAAGTCAAGGAGGAACAGCAGGGGTAGAGGAGGAACGTGATAAACATAAGCCCATAGCTTCCTTGGTGTGAGGTGTTTCACATAATTTTATGGTGTGAATTATTTGATAATGACGTAGCCTAATCAGTGACAATGAAAAGAACATTTCAGGGACCCCATCGTACCTCATAGTTTTTCAGGAGGGACCCTCAGGAGTCCACAGGTCCATAAGGAGGTCCCGTCATCTTGACTATGGGTGAGGCCATCCTCTGAAAAACAAGTGGAAGTATAGGCACACCAATGGGGTTTGCATTTACACAGCTGCGGGGCACTATAATAAATGAATAAGAAAGATAGCAAGCACAAAAAATTGGAGGTGAGCTCAATCGGCTGCACTTTCAGAACTAGGTAAAAGGAGAAAGTGCCCCTCACTGTTTAACATGCACCTCCCCCCCCTTGGCACATCACCATTCATTTCAAGCACCACTTCAGTACAATAGTCAGGCATGTAGCACTACATTAGCTATGCATGCACAGCTGGTTGCACCTGCATGCTGAACTGGTGCATCATGTGTGAGGAAAATCAAATAGACCTTGGTCTATTTGATTTGGCACAGACGTACTATTACAGTTCAACAATGCACTTATTACAGCAACAATGCACTTATTAGTGCATTGTTGTACTACATGTGTACTACATGTGTACTACATGTGTAGTGTACTACATGACAGAACTTGTTGTTGGGCAAATTGTGCTGTTGACGGTCAATGGCTGTGGGGTGAACGTGTTCACACATACAGCAGGCACGCCGCTTGACTGACTAGCTGTTCTTAAACGCAAAATACCTACGTACAGATCTTACGAGGGCGCCGCTCGCTGTTTCCCCTATTTGTGCTAGAAGATCGACTTCAATGAAGTTTCGAGTAACGAAGCGCACTTTTCTGCTCGGTGCAGCAAGGTGCAGCTGCTCGGTGCAGCAAGGAGTTTGCTACGAGCTCGCGCCTCAAGGTTTTGCACCACATAATAGTAATGTAGCACGAAGCGGATTTCTGCGCTTCCATTTGAGTTCATAATGGTTACGGTTGCTGCGAAGCACAAGTTTGAAACCACGCAAGATCCGTACGTGCGCTCGTTTCAAGGTACGGTGGTAGCTGCAATCTTTTTGTCGTTGTTGTTGTCTAACAAGAAAACTACGCTTGACACTAGCCTCCCGAAGAGCTTCTTTTTTTTTTTTTTTAAGAAAAACTTCCGCGCTTTTTCCATTACTTCGCATTTCTACGTGGCGCGAAAACGGGGAACCAAGGTCGCGCGGTTGTTTACGCCGACACATCATAACAGGACACACACACGCACACAATCACTTGCAATCTTTTAGTATCGACGCGCACATACTCAGCCAACCCTCGCTGCAATGTTTATCCACATTTGAGTACCGTCAATCATTCGCACTTGAAGCAGCCGGTGCATCACCGCACACTTGCTGCCCATCCCACTACGACAGTCCACCGACGCACACAGACACAACTACGCGCAACGGAAGCGCGTTGGCCCCATTTCGCACGACACTCAAGCTGCGAACTGAAGCTGGCAGACCTTCGTGGGCTTCGTCGTTGCGAGCAAGCTCAACGCACAAAATTTTCACAAACCACCGGCGAGGCCACCGCTAAAGGCGCACGCATACACACACCGCACGCAGACACCGGTACCTTGCACCGGTACGTCACATCGGATGTCTTGTGACGTAGTTAACCGGTGACCCGAAGCAATTTCAACGGCCGACGTGAAAATAAAGACAGTTTTACAGAGCGCCTGATTCAAGTTTCCAGAATGCCATGAAATGGGCGAAGCGGCTTTAATCGAGGTAAACAACGCCAAAATGACATTTACTTTTTAGTCTCCCTTATATACCCGTTGGGTATTGCGCAGCCAGGAACCTTTTGAACCTTTGGCCATCGTATGGTAGATAAAAACTATCGAGGTACAAGGTCCCTGTGTGCCGCACCCTGGCCATGCGCCTTCTGCCCCTGTAAAGTTCTATTGCTTGAGCAAATGCAGAGTAGGAATCATTTTTGGAGCTTGGAACATTTTTCATTTTATATACCATGTATCATCATCATCATCATCATCAGCGTATCATGTCGACTGTAGGGCGCACCTACACTCTGACCTATCCTTCGGGAGCTGGTTCCAATTTATGCATATAGGAGTGCATATACCCAGTTGAAAGGACGAGGAAGAACATTAAAAAAGCTCGCACAGGGCTGGTCATTTACTCGCACAGGGCTGGTCTGGTGATATCGCCTCTGTGTCCATTCTGTCTTGAAATTGAAACAATTGATCATTACTTTTTAAAATGCCGCCAGTATGCATCAGTAAGAAAAAGACACCTGGAAATTAAGCTTTCTAAATTTGGGCTAACCTTGTCATTGGAAGTTATTCTTACTTTTGGTGCCTCGGTTCTGGGCTTCAGCCACAGGGACATATTCGATGCAGTGTGCGGATTTATAAAGGCACAAAACGGATACGCTTGTGGTTATTCACATGCCGAAATTCTTAAGGCTATGGTAAAGCTAAAGTCCCTAGATCGCGTTTCTCGTTTTTTTTAAGTAGCGACAACTACCTCCTCTCCCGGCACCCTTTCGCACGCGGCGCGCGCCGGCCGCCGTGTTCTTCTTTTCCCCCCGGAGCGGAGTATCCACCTAGATAGCTTCCGGGCGCAAACGGTCGCTGCTGCGTAGCACGACTAAAGTATTAAGTTTCAGGTATGGGGTAACACGATCTAATACAAAGCAATACTATGTGGAACTGCACTGTGGAGGCCCAACACAAAATTTCTCGCCGTATTTATGAACTCTAGTGATCTACGGTGTCCGTTTTCAACTCATTTTTTCCGGTGTCCCCAGCCTCATTGTACTAAACCGGGCTGCAAAAGCTGCACCTTGTTAGCAACTTTTTTACGACGTTTGGGTCATATGCCATCCGTGCATTTGCATGTAACAAGAACGAGTGTTCCATGGGCATTCGTTTCTTAAGATTGATCGAATCCCGGCCGCGGCGGCTGCATTTCGATGGAGGCGAAATGTTGAGGCCCGTGTGCTGTGCGATGTCAGTGCACGTTAAAGAACCCCAGGTGGTCGAAATTTCCGGAGACCTCCACTACGGCGTCTCTCATAATCAATGGTGGTTTTGGGACGTTAAACCCCACAAATAAATCAATCATCGTTTCTTAAGATTTACAGAGCAACGCGTGTGTATTGCGAAAACGCATGAACTCTGAGACTGCGCATTCGCGTGCAATATACGTTTAAGAACAGTAGCGCTTACAGAAATATGCTAATTAGGTAAGCACATGTTTTTTTTCCTTCTAAATCTTTCGGGGCTCAGAAATGTTTAGACCAATATAGTCGTTTTTCCGCGCGAATCTCGGCTGCTTTCAGTCAGAAAAAAGATGCGAAAAGCTTCTCACGCTCACTTAAAAATATTTGCTCCGTGAACAAACCTTACGCAAATATCTGACATTTCGCTTATACTTAAAACATGATTTACATATTGAAAAAACTGCTACAATCAGTACACCACTGCATGTTATCATGGATATATTTTATGCACTAACTCATTTTAAATCCCAATGAAATCTTTTGTATACTACCATATTGCTGTTGGACTAACCAGTGTTCTGAACTTTCATGAGCTGTACCATAAACGAGTCCCACTTTCAAACCTTTTTTCTTTTCTAATCTAGTCTTGATGACGAGGTTATCGTACTGAATTGCACGCAACTTATAATGCTACTATTATTTTTACATGGAAGTGGGCGCCACAGAATTGGTAACAAGTAACAGGCCTTTACGAGCATTCAATGGACATTGCAGGTGACATGATTTTCCAATCACACAAATAATTTTGTATAATCGCTTCACTTCTGTCATTAATATTTTACCGAATCCAATTTTTTAAACACGGAACAAATATAGTTATGGCACTGACCGAACCTCATTCATGTTTCTTCTTCCATCCATCCATCCATCCATCCATGGCATCAGTGATGCTGAAGTAACACAACAAAGCAACCAACGCTTCAGCCCTGATGAAAGTTTATTTGCTATACCAGAGCCTCGTGGGTGTGGTGCTTTTCTATGGCGCTCCTGTAGTCGGTGGGAAAATATGGACGGCACAGCTGAGGATTTCAATTTCTTTATGCCGAAGTTCTTTCAGATGGCAGGCTCAAACTGGTCCTCAGTGAAATGACGCTGCAAAATACAGCACTGTCAGAGCACAAGTCGATATCTTTGACAGCGTGCAGAATATTAGAAGTATAAACAACACATTCGTGACACAAAATAGGTAACTTTCTCCTGCTTGTGTTTTCCAATATATAAACAGCTATAAACGTTTAGGCCGACGCCTCATTATAAAAAAGAAATTCACAGAACCACAAAGCGAGTAGCTTTTTTTTTTTCGTTATTATATAATTTTTTTCACGTCAAGTCACGAGAGCAGACCCTCGCTATTCCGGCTCATATCACTCCATGGTTTTTTCTTAAGCTAATGCTTGCAAAAACCCGACGCAGTCCTTTAGAAAAGGTAAAGTGTGCGACAATGCGTAAGGTCACTAGATGCGGGTGTGTGTTTTTCTGTTAAACCAGCCGCGAAGTAGCAAGGAGACTATGCGACTGAGCAATATCGTCCAAAGCGATGCACGCGCATTTATGCGGTAGTAGGTAGAAAACAGTGGTGTATTAAATCAGGCCACAAGGGATCCTCCGGATGTATGCGCATAAATCGAGGCACAATACTTTTTATTCCTCCACTTGAGCTCCTACCAACACGCTGGCACCGCGGCATGAGTCGAGTACGCGCGAGTTGTGAACGTAGAAAAATGCGCACTGTAAACGTAGACTATGGTTCGCGTAAATACAGTATGTGCTACAGTATGTGCTTAAAAGCGGGCGGACAGATGTGCGTAATTAAAAAGTCATGAAATCGCCAAGATAGAAACGCTTACTCGGACTTCGGAACTGCCGAAAGCGTGGGGCGCTCTCATGCGCCTCACCAGGTCAAAATGAAATGACAATAAATCTACTAGCATTTTTCACGATTCTGTGCACAAGGGAATTACAACATACCTTGCACAGCTTGCTGGACTTCGTGGGCTTGAAATTCTTTCTGCCTATTTTGTGCACCCACATCCCACGCCTTGTTTTGTCGTGCTTTCCGAGGGGCACAGAAAAAAGCACCAACCCTTCTCTCGACTGGACGGGGCACCCCAAGGCGCTACACGCCGGCATTGTCGAGAGTGCCCACGGGTCGTCGACTGCAGGAAACACTTCGCTCAAGCAGAAGAAGGCAGATGCGTACGGAAACACTCAGCTAACTACTCGCGACTGCTTTCGAGTGAATGCAGATGCTGCTGGTGTAGCGAGCAGCCTTCACGGGCTCAAGGCGTCGTAGGGGGGCACGAAGAACATGGCGACCGGAAGCCTCCGTCAACCGGATATGAGCTTTGACCAATGAGATTCGTCAGCGGCACATCAAAACTTGCCGCTACTTAAAATGAAGGAAAAATCTAGGGACTTTAGGTAAAGCTTCTGCACTAAAAAAAAAAAAAAAAGGAAAACACTTTCTGTTTTGATAGTGGAAGTGCACAAACGGTCTACATAGTTTTTTTTTTCCCTCCGTTTTCCTTTTCTCCCGATATTATTAATTTATTATTCTTTTTTATTCATCAAGTTGTGGTATTCGCACTATATACCAACTAAAAGGTAAGCACATCAGGTCTTGGCCAATCCCCCGAAGTGGGTATGTGCCATATTTGAAGGCTCATGATCATCATCATCAACGCTCTGTGTCTGCTAGCTCTGTGTCTGCTTCTAGCCAATGTATTCCGTTAGGCTCCGAAGGTCTCTTTAGCATTGCCTTTCACGATTCACGTTCGTCTCACCTGTGTCATTAGGAGCGCGATAATTCCGCCATGACTTGGTTTGCCAGTGTCTGTCATATAATTTGCATACATCTGTCTGCAAGTAATTATATGGGACAAAAATAATATGCACGCACAGTAGCGCGAACAGGAAACATGTTGGCTGCTTTACGTGAAGCAATTTTACTGTGCGTACGCCGTACAACGTGACATGCGAACTTATAGTGAAGAGCTCGCTGTAGTTCCTTCTGGTGTAGCGCTGCAAATGCAGTAACCAATGGGCCGAACGCAATGATCATGCAATAGTTAATCCAGCGCGGAGCACTACAAACGGTATGTCGCAGTCTAAAAGGTCATTCCCTAATGGGGCAGGCAGTGGATACGCCAGTGTCTCCAAACCCGCCAAATCTGAGGACTGCTGCTTCGCTCCTGCCGCGTTTCGTTGCCACATTTACCGAAGAAATGCGGAGTATACCTGTGGTTTTTGAGCGCCATAAAAGTTGGCCCGCATTTGACCAGTAGTGAACGGGCGCAAAGGCAACTATACGCATGCATTAATAAGCATGGCGATCCGCTTGTGCCATGCGAAATCGGCGTCTACAATAATTCGCTTTCACGCGGTATATATCGGTCAAACGGGGTGCTGTCTCAATGTGAGATTGCGAAAGCACCGTGCGGATGTTGACGCGCAGGCAGCGGGCCGGGGGACATTTGGCGGACCATCGCCGCAGGCGTGTATGTATTGTGACGTGGTCGTGACGATGAAGCACGCAGCAGAACTCAATGCGTCTTCTGTGCGCAGCAAAGAAAGCAAATCACACTGTAAGACGATAGCGGCGTGAACAGTCATGGGTAAAAATTGACAAGCGGCGAAATGCGTCGGCTTTTACACACACGTCATAACGCGTTCTCGCATTATCTCTGGGATCCTGGGAGACACTCAAATGTGCGCGTCGAGCGTGCGAAGTTTCTAGAATGGTCGACACGGTTCCCGAGGCGACGGCGCTCCCCGCAAACAACCCAGAACAAGCGCGCGTGTCACAGGGAAGTGATAACGGCGGCGTCGATCCCCCGTAAACAAACCAAAACAATCACGCGTGTCAGTGTACTCCAGCATTCAGGGCGACGCGTGTGCTACGCAATGGCTAGGGTAAAGTGTCCCGGGAAATTATAGCGGCAGTGGCGACTAACGCTAACAAAAAGGGGAAAGCGTCAGTGTTCTTTCTATAGCCTTGTGCCGGAAGGAACTTGATTACTTAGGTGTGAGCCTTGGTGGCGAGATAAATCAGTGCGCATTTTCGGAAGATATCGTTCAACGCTAACGCTCGCAAAGGGAGCCGTACGTCTGACAAAATGGCGGCGTCAATCGAAGTGAGACCACTCGCTTCAGATCTGTCGGGACATCGGCCTGCATTGTTAAGCTCATTCATTACCCGCTCATGTTCGTATTTGGCTTACGTTTGGCTAATTAAGCTTCGCCAGCCGTGTGTATTGGTGACAATGTGTCGCCGTTTTCAAGATGTGTCGCCGGTAAAACGTAAGTGTTACGGTAAAACTGGGTGCACTTAGCGGCACAAAGCAAACATTTAGTATAGCGGAAGAAAGCGAAACGCCAAAGCTAACGGAAAGGCATATACGGCGACACCTACACCTTAAAACAACAACTCTAATGAATACCTAAGCGCGTCACAAAATCATTGAGCCAGTATCGTGTAAGTGTGTTGTTAGTGCTGTGTCGGCAGACCTGAAAAACATCGCTTCGTTTCAAAATGCCGCCATCGAGTCTCCTTTCTGACCCGTGTGATTTCGAAGTTGCGATGACACAGGAGCGCTTAATTTATGCTTTGGAAACCAGAGCAGCAACGCCGGCAGTCCGTGTCCTCGAGGGGAGGCCTCCTTAACGTCGAGGCTATGCCCCATACGAGAAATTTCGCCGACATTTCCGCTTTGAGAAGGCGTATTTTCCACTTGTCATCAGTGCCCCGGAGCTTCTGCAACATTTCTCGAGTGCCCAGGGAGTGCGCATCTCTGTGCATGTGCCTGCGAAGGCTGGCTTGTCCAAATCGCCTTTGTGACTGAAGGAATACTTCGCCAGACATTACACTGTCATTTCAAGCATTATAAGTACAGTATCGCACCACACTACTCGTCTCGGCTTTATTTCAACATTGGCTGTAGCTTGAAACAGCCGATGTACAAAAAGAAAAACGCCCCGGTGGTAGTGCCGCCATCTCGACGACATTACCGTCATCATCATCATCACCACCATCATCATCATCAGCCCATCTTATATACACTGCAGGACGAAGGCCTCTCCCAATCCTCGCCATCCTTGCCTGTCCTGCGCGAGCTGATTCCATTTGATGCCTGCGAATTTCTTGATTTCGTTCGTCCCCCCATCTTACTGTCTGCCGCCCACGGCTGCGCTTACCCTCTCTTGGTATCCATTCCGTCGTTCTAACTGTCCATCGGTTATCTAGCCTTCTCATCACGTGGCCTGCCCATGTCCATTTCTTCTTCTTAACGTCGGTTATTATGTCGGCGACTCCCGTCTGTTCTCTGACCCACTCGGCTGTCTTCCTATCCCTTAGTGTAACGCCTATCATTCTTCGTTCCATAGCCCGCTGCGCGGTTCTTAACTTCCTCTCTAGCTTCTTTGTAACTCTGTAAGTTTCTGCCCCGTAAGTCAGTACTGGCAAGATGCAGTAGTTATATAGTTTCCGCTTGAGTGATAGTGTAGGTTTCCGTTCATGAGTTGGGAATGTCTCCCATATGCGCGCCATCCCATGTTTATTCTACGGTGGATTTCTTTTATATGGGTGAGTTCTCCTGTAAGTAGCTGTCCCAGGTACAGATATTCTTCTACGACTTCTAATGTATGGGTTTAGATCGATAATAGACGTTTTTCGCCGTGCCACTTAGCATTATCTTTGTTTTCTGCATGTTCATCCTCAATCCTACCTTAGCGCTTTCTCGGCTTAAGTCTTCAATCATCTTTTGCAGTTCGTCGCGATCATTGCTAAAGAGTACTATGTCGTCTGCAAATCGCAGGTTACTCAGATATTCGCCGTTAATCCTGAGCGCTGTCTCTTCCCAGTCTAACCTTTTGAAGATTTCTTCCAGACATGCAGTAAATAGCATTGGAGAAATTGTATCTCCTTGTCTGACACCTTTCTGTATTGGGATTTTTCTGCTTTCCTTATGGAGGAACAGGGTGGCTGTCGAATCTTTATAGATGTTGGCTATTGTGTTTATGTAGTTGTCGCATATTCCTTGACGACGTAGTGCCTCCAGAACTGCTGGTATCTCTACCGAGTCGAAAGCCTTTTCGTAATCTATGAAAGCCATATAGAGGGGTTTGTTGTATTCAGCGGATTTCTCGATTACTTGATTGATCGCATGCAGGTGGTCCACGGTAGAGTATCCTTTTGTGAACCATGCTTGCTCTCTTGGTTGATTAAATTCAAGTGTGGCCCTTATTCTGTTTGAGATAACCTTTGTGAATATTTTGTAAAGTGCTGAGAGTAGACTGATCGGCCTGTAGTTCCTCAAGTCTTTAACATCTCCCTTTTTTGTAATAATAGAATATTTGCGTTTTTCCAGCTGACTGGTACATTTGAAGTTTTGAGGCATTGAGTGTATAGTGTCGCGAGCTTTCCAGTTAGGAAGTCTCCGCCATCTTTGATAAAGTCGGCGGTTATGCCGTCTTCTCCAGCCGCTTTTCCGCGGGACATGCCCTGAATTGCTTTCCTAACTTCGTCCGTAGTGACGCATTGGGATTTCGTAGTCCTGCTTGACATTTAATACACTCATGGTGGGGAGACTCGTATTTGAGCTGTATAGTTCGGAATAGAAGTCCTCGGCCACTTTGGTTATACCACTGAAGTTAGTAACGCTTATCTTTCACTGCATGCATAATGTTCTTTCCCGCACAAAGCTTCCTTTTTTGTTGTTTTGATGCTGACTCCTTTTCTGACGGCTGCTTCCATTTCTTTCACGTTATGGTTACGTATGTCCCTGACTCTACTTTTGTTGATGAGCTTAGACAGCTCGGCGAATTCTATCTTGTCTCTTGAGTTAGTTATTCTCATCTGTTGGCGTTGTTTGATTAGATTTTTAGTAGATTCCGAGAGCTTATTCACAACATGTCTTGGTGTTTTGCCCCTTACTTCGATTGCTGCTTCGGTGATCAGCTTAGTAATGTCTTCGTTTATCTTCTCTACATCCTCATTATCTTCCTGTCCTAGAGCCTCATACTTGTTCTTAAGTGCAATTCTAAATTCTTCTCTTTTCGCCATGACCCCATCGGGGTTGGCCTGTTTCCGTGTGATTAACATTGTCCTTGCTCGCTTTAGATTCAGGGATATCTTCGCCCTTACTAGTCTGTGGTCACTGATTCTGACCTTATTAACCACTTCTGTGTCTCGTACTATACCTAGATCAGTGCACATTATGAAATCTATTTCATTTCTCCGTTGGGGCTTTTCCACGTCCATTTCCTGTTATTATACATTTCTTGAAGAAAGCATTCATTACACGGAGGTGATTTCTTTCGGCGAATTCTACTAGCATGTCCCCTCTGCTATTCCTATCTCCTTCTCCGAAATTACCGACTGCACGTTCTCCTCTTAGTTTTAGGGGCGAAGCTCCTTAAAGCGGCACCCGTTCGTCCCTCGTCGTAGTCGTAGTGTGTAACCAGTCTTACGCTTTGGCCTCCAAGGTGGTGCCGGTGGGAGATTTCTCCTGTGCGTTGTTGAACAATAAAAAATTCGCAGCGTGCGCGTTAACTAAAAGCCGAATTCTTCTGTCTCTCATTCCCCATTAGCAGCCATTGGCAATTTCCAGTAGGAAACGTTAGTAGAAGTAGAAGTGTAAGTGTTAGCTAAAAGCCGACTTCTGTCTCTCATTCCCATTAGCAGCCATTGTTTACCTCCAAGGTAGTGCCTGGTGAGATTTCTCCTGTGCGTGATTAAACAATAAAAATTTTGTTCAAAACGCCGTTGATTGATGAAATAAACCAACGAAAGACGCCAGATGTTTTCTAAAAGCAAAACGAAAAGACGCCAGATGTTTCTAAAGCAAAACGAAAAGACGCCAGCTGCTTAACGAAAGACGCCAGGCGTTTTCTAAAGCAATGGTTTTATATTCAAAACCATATCGCGATACAGGTGTGTCAATCGTTTCACGTCAATTTTATCGGGCGAATTAACGGAAGAAATTTCACGGTTTAACCGATGATTACTTCCAGGAGCTTCGCCCAATCTCATCATCATTCACTTCGTGGATCTGCCGTCAATTTTTTTTCTTTCCTATTTTCGCGTTGAAGTCCCCCATAACAATCGTATATTGGGTGTGTACCTTGTTCATTGCCGTTTCTACATCCTCGTAGAACTGTTCTACAGCCTCGTCACTGTGGCTGGTCGTTGGTGCGTAACTTTGTACTAGTTTTAGTTTGTATCCCCCTATTTAATTTTATCACGAGACCTGCTACCCTTTCGTTGATGCTATAGAATTCTTCGATGTTACCTGCTATGTCTTTGTGTATAAGGAACCCCATGCCGTATTCGCGCTTCTCTGGAAGTCCTCTGTAGCAGACAACGTGTCCTTCATTAAGCAATAAGTATCTTTCTTCTGGTTTCCTAGGCCTCGCTAAGGCCAATTATATCCCAATTAAGACCCCTTAATTCTTCTAGTAGTTCAGCTAATCTGGCTTCGTTTGAAAGAGTTCGCGTGTTAAGAGTCGCTACGTTTAGTTTTCAATGACGTCCTGTCCGAGTCCAGAGGCTTTTTGAGTCTTTTGTTCCCATACCCGTGTGGTCGCAACCGCGGCTAGAAGCTCCGTTGATGTCGTCGTCGTAGGGCCAGGGTTTGGTTGGTCCGGTAACTTGGTCCGGTAACTTTACCGTAAACGTGAGCAAAGCAAGGCAGCAAGTGGAGCGAGTTGGTATACTGTCATGGTGGAACAGCGCGCACAAACAAGGACCGAAGACTGCAAGATCCCGTAACCAACAAGTGTCGTCTTTCCTTGTCTTCGGTCCTTGTTTGTGCGTGTTGTTCCACCATGACATGTGAGCAAAGCGACATGGCCTCCATGATCCCGGTCGCCGGCGCGCGCAATCTCGAAGGCCGTGAAAGCGAGTGCACTCACGTTTTAAGCCTTGTGCGTCGCGCAGTAAGAGCGTATCTTGAAAACGGCGACACATTGTCGGCCAATACACGGCTGGCGAAGATTAAAAGCCAAACCTAAGGCAAATACGAACATGAGCGGGTATGAATGAGCTTAACAATGCAGGCCAATGTCCCGACAGATCTGAAGCGAGCGGTCTCACTTCGACTGACGCCGCCATCTTGCCAGACGTATGGGTCCCTTTGCGAGCGTTAGCGTAGAACGATATCTTCCGAAAATAGCGTAGGCACGTAAGGGTATCGTGCACGTTAACATTCTGCGCAGGCGCGGTGCGTTCCACGGTAACGTTAAAACCATTTGCGTTTGCTGCTTTGGCTAACACAATCTGCGCTTTCTATTTTATGTGGAAAGCCTTGAAAAGCTCGCATGATACGGTATCCCTGCTGCGGCCCGCTATCAATTCACCTCGGAGAACAAAGGAACACATTCGAAATCCGCGCCGTGCTCAGGAAGATGTGCGTGCCGATCATTTGTGAGCGACAGCTCATGCTCATGTTCCCGGTCTTCGACACACCGCGGCTCGTTGGTCCGATATAGGACTACTCGCAGCTCAGTGGAAATTCCCGGTCTTCGACACACCGCGGCTCGTTGGTCCGATATAGGACTACTCGCAGCTCAGTGGCAACTCGTATACACTACCGCCTCCGCATAGTTCCCGTAGGGCTAGGTGTGCCTTTTTCCACAGGACGCGTTCTGCTTTGCCTCACGAGTTATGCGTCCACACTGCTTCCACAGTTTGTGTGGTGCTGGTATGACGGCAGGAACATTGTGTCTTGAGGTTGTGCGTCACATTGTGGATGTACGGTAGCACATCGGGCCTTATGGCGCTCTTCTTTCTTTCCTTTCCCTTCCACTTAATTTTACTTTCTGGAGTAGCGACTGCCGCAGTAGCCACCAGAAATGTTTCTGGGTAACCTGCAGGACCGCAGCCGTTCCATTTGTTGGCAGAAACTAGGTTAGGGCTGCGTGTCCGCAAGGCTTTTGGAGCGTCAATTCTAAAACAAGTGAGGCAATTGCTCTCTTAACAGTCTTCGAATGAGCCGAAGTGAACGGCAGCAAAAGGTTTGCGGGAGTGCGAATTATAGGCCCAGCAGACATGGGAGTTCGACAAGTGCTAACCTTCAAATCTAAAAACTTGTAAGTGAACTTCTGAAGGAACAGGCAGGGCTTAACTTTCCACTCATGAGCATGTATAGAGTTCACGTACATATAAACTGTACCCGGTGTTTCAGCTAAAAAGCACCAAGTAATAAAAATTAAACATGAGCGCTACGCGTCTCATATTAGCGCAGTATTGTTCTGAGCCATATAGAGCACGTGAGAATATTTTTTTCCAATCCACCAAGCTCGGCAATTAACGAAAATTACTTAATGAACTTTTTAAATAGTAACTCCAGAGAAAAACCTTTGATGCAGAACTTGTAGTGCTTTTACAGAAATATCAAACATTTCAATCTATGGTATAACTGCGCTGCCTAATTTTTTCCAGCGTTTGTTTAAAGTGCGCGAAATTCAAAAAGTACCACGTGATTGCCACCTAACGCGCGGCGCTTTTAGTGCCCTCAAATGTAGGTTGAACGAATCATCAAATGCTGCTCAGCGCACGAAGTTCGCTTGAACAAGCTATCGGTGACTAGAATATTCTGACGTGCTCTATATGGCTCAGAACAATACTGCGCTAATTGGAGACGCGTAGCGCTCATGTTTAATTTTTTTATAACTTTAGTGCTTTTTAGCTGACACACCCTTTATATGCAGGGTGTATATCTAAAGCTGAAGCTTGGAAGAGTTAGCACATATAGCTTGAAGGAAAAACAGCGTAAGAACGACACAGCGCGAGATCTGAGCACCCTCTTTTGTTGTGTCGTTCTTGAGACATGGGCACACGTATTCGTTTGCAGTCTGCGGAAGGCCGCGGCTTCTTCCTTGCTCAATTTTGGATGCGGTATGCGTACAGTGGACAATTTGTTGTTTCCAGTCAATACAGCTTTGAAATATTGCGGCACAGTTGACTGGAACGTCATCCGCCCTCGTCGCTTTCCGGAGCCCCTGCGTCAGTAATCGCAGCCGGTATGTACGTCCTCGGGTGTGGCCCAAGCAGGGGGCATTTATTTTTGCGCTTAATTCCGAGTCTTAGGGGCACGGCTGCAGTCTGTCGAGGAAGTCCAACAGCAGGCTGCGTGCACCCCTCACGTCGGGTGTCTCCTCGCAGCGGCGCAGGAACGAGTAGCTTTGTTCCAGGCATCCGGACCAGCTGGAACGAAGAAGCCTGCACAGCACGACAATAAGAAAGCTCGGGTAACTAGATGCCTGATCCGAAACATCACTCAACAATTAAGTGATGCGAATTGAGACTATCGGTGGCGCAGTGTTCAGCCCGCTGCGCGAACCGGAACGCAAATTGGAGGCTGCATTTGTTCATCGCTGTGAACCAGCGTGTAAGAAATGTCTAAGTGGTGATGTTAATCTGCGAGGAGTTGTTAGCGCAGTTATATCGTGCTACATAGATGCTTTTACAGTTCAATAACTCCCCTAAGTCAATGCACGTGTGGTGACGACGACGTGAACGCGCCTCCAAATGTCCAAATTGCTGTTGCAATAAAATAGACTTGGCAAATTTTTGTTACATCATGAAAAATCTTCATGTTCGCATGCGAAAACCTCCTAAGTGTCTGCATTATAACATCACCCCCGTTATGGTGGTCTAGTGGCTATGACATTCGGCTCCTGATGCGAAGGTCGTCGAATCACGGTCGCGCGCGGCGGATGCACTTCGATGGAGGCGAAATATTGAGGCTCATGTGCTGTGCAATATCGGTGGTCGTTAAAGAACCGCAGGTGGTCGAAATTTCCTGAGCGCTCCACTACGGCGCGCTCATAATAATAACGTGGTTTTTGAATATGTAAAACGACAGAAATCAATTAGCGTATTAACATCAGCCCTCAAATAATGAAGCCCACATGGGAGGTGTGAACCTGCGGAGCCGCGACGAAGCGCTTCGGGGATCTAAAATTAGAACCCCCAAAGAATCAGGGCGGAATTCATCCATGTGCACTGCAACGACGATAAAGAAGCATTGCCAATGTGGTGCGACCGATAAAATGAAAAAAAAAGAAAAAAAAAGCAGATAAAGCAGTTGGGCCAGTTGGGCAAATCCAGATAAGAACAAACTGGGAAGGGTGGTAGTGAGCCCCCTTCCCCATTTTGATGAAATTCACTTTAGGTGTATGTGTTGCACCAAAAGCAATAATCCTAGCCTTAGCCACGGGTAAAAAGAATTCTGTTCGCGAAAGAAAAATAGAAATTTCATCTGCCAGGAACACTTTTAATCTAATTTTTGGGTAGGTGAACATTTTGTATATGCAGCTAGCCAAGAAATGGTACACTTCTCAGTGCAAGTATTTTCCCACGAAGAACAAGTGAAATGTGACCTTACATTTTTTTTCCTTGGCTAGTAAATATTCATTAAAGGGACCCTGAAACGGTTTTGACGATTTTGTGCAAACATGGTGATCCGGTAGAGCGGGTCACTAGGACCATTACAGGACAGATTTTAGCGCTGTGCGTAAAGTGTGTAATTTACAATAAGGTTTTGAACACGCGTATCGCAAAAGGTCGCAGCGCGGCTCGCCAAAAAGCGTTTTCAAACGCCCCCGCCATCGAGCGATCGAATGGGAGGTCGCTGATTGGCCCCGACCCAAGTGACGTGCGCGTAATTTTCAAAACCTAGCTGCGAACAACGTGCTTCTACAACGTACTCCTTCGTTTCAGCCAACGGTATCATCGCGGCATCTGGCGGCGTCACACGAGTCGCCGGCGCTCTATTACAGAGGCTAGCACTGCCGAGGCGGACGACCTCAGTGAGGATATCGGGGCGCTATGTCACTACGGGAGGCTCGGCAGAGCGGCTGACGCGGGAGGCGCTGTCGTCGCTAGCGCGCACTCCGCAGCAGATCGAGTTGAGGAGGAACAGCAGTGGTAAGGAGGAAGGCGACAGAAATAAGCCCATAGCTGCCTTAGCGCATTGTGCTTCGCTTTATTTATGGTGTGAATGATTTCGCAATTGTGTTGCCTAATCAGTGACGCAATGTCAAAAAAACGTTTCAGGGACCCTTTAAGGAAAGAGCATGAACATGGTTAACGGATCAAGACAAGTACAATACAGAAATTTGTTGCTGAAGACACTGTTACGAAACTCGCTGGATATCTGCTTTCATAAATGTCCTCTACACAAAGAGAAACTAATACAAGGAAAAACAACCTTTATCAATAAATATTTATAAAGGTCGTTTTCTCAAGCGCCTTTATGTATTAAATTACACTGTAACAGAAGAAGTTCTTTGCGAGAAATGTCGCAATTTGGAAATGTCGAAATTTGAAAATACATTTCGTAAGAGGAAGTTTTAAACGTTTCGTTATGAAAATATCTCCAGTGTCGATATAGGCAAAAACATTGTCTACCATTCCACGTAGAAAAACGTTCCAATATTTCAGATCCCGAGAAGTTACAATGCGTCAGATGTGATCAGCTCAGCCTAGCAGCTGCGTTAGTGTTTTCGTGCAACAAATCAAAACAAAGAAAATGGAGGAGCCCTTCCCATATCGTGGAAACGGAGGCAAGCGAAGCTTTGCATCCACGTGCCTGTCGCTTTCCTTTTTTTTTCCTCTCCTTTTCTTCCCTTTTATTTGTTGTTTTGTGGGGTTTAACGTCCAAAAACGAGCTCTGATTATGAGAGACGCCGTAGTGAAGGGCTCCGGAAATTTCGACCACCTGGGGTTCTTTAGCGTGCACTGACATCGCACAGCACACGGGCCTCAACATTTCGCCTCCATCGAAATGCAGCCGCCGCGGCCGGTATTCGATCCCGCGACCCTCGGATCAGCAGCCGAGTACCATAGCCACTAGACCACCGTGGCGGGGCTCCCTTTTGTTTCCTTGTGTAGTGGCTTCTTTTGTTTTCTTTTAATTTTCTTTCTTTCTTAGGTAGAATATCAAAGGGATTCACATGATTCAGAACGGTATTCTGACATTTTTGTTTGCAAAGCGTGCAGTGAAGAGCGTGCGCATGTTAAAGGAGTACTGACACGAATTTTTGACATTCTCGTATTGTTGCTGTAAATGAAAGCACTGGCGTGGAAAACCCCAAAAACAGTGTCATGGTGGCCCGCAACACAATGAATATATTTTTAATACGGCTTCCTTAAAAGCTGACTTTCGGTTTCGATTTCGAGGGGGCGGTTTCCAAGTGACGTATCAACATAGTCGGACGACGTCTGAGCCACGTAGGGGCAGAAATTCTTCATAGCGTCGCTGCGACTCTGTCGTCTTTGGTCAGTTACACCTGAGGCACGCAAACAACGGCAATTTCACGGTCGTCCAGTGACTCTGACCGCGATTTCGGCGATTTTTAAGAGCCCGTGTTCATACGTCATCGTAGTGTCCATTGCAATGGGGCTGGCTTGCTGTGCTGGGCGACGCCAACTTTAAAACCAAATTAAGATATTTTGTACGTGTTTCCTGGCTTCCGTGTGCGGAGGGCGTTAACAATACATGGCTAGGAAACGAAAAATGTATATTTTGCGCCGCCGCAAAATCGTGTCAGTACTCCTTTAAGTGAGTTTGCTTCTGCATGCATATAAAGGGCAGGAGGCGGGGGTCAGGGGAACCCCTGACCACCCCCTTTCGTAATTTATGCCAGTGGCGGTCAGATACGTCTGGTAGTATATCTAACATTGCGTACGCCATGCTCTTTAGTTAGATGTTTCGATGCTTTGGTGACACAGTGACAATGATATTTGTCAGAGCTGTTCCGGTGTTGTTGCCGCCACTTTACCTGCATTGCTCGTCTGTCCTCGCGACTCCCAACAGATGCCGGCCGAGAGGCTTGGTGGCGTCGCCAAGGGTGCATTCGCGGAACACTTTCTCATCCCAGCACGAGCTCGTTGCCGTCAGGTCTGCGCAGTGAAATACGCGCATGTGACTCTCAATGCAACATGCTTGCAAGAGCGCATATGCGTGCGCATGTGTTGCTTTCTAATCAGCAACCTAGCATAAAAAAATTTGGCAGATCCCACGTGCAGTGGGAATCAAGGAAATGCGAAGCACGTATAAGGAACGTAAAATGGATTTGCATTGTTGTCTCGCTATACCAAGTTTAGTACATATAAAGTTAACGAAACGGCCGCAAGAGCACCATGACTGTGGCTTGTAAACCATGCCGCTCATACACGCATGTCATGATTCTAACGTTATGACCTGTCATTTACGTTCGCCATGCAGTCGTGTGGCGCCATTGCAATTTTGGTATACATTCCATTAACGAAACAAGTGGCATGTAGATCATGACGCTCATGACATGCATGTCAAGATTTTCATGTTATTACCTGTCATTTATGATCGTCATGCAGTCATGTTGTGCCAAACCAATTTTCGTATACACCCCGTTAACGAAACGGCAGCATAGCGCCAGGACCATGGCATGTAAATCATGCCGGTCATGACACGCGTCATGATTCTACTGTTATGACCTGTCATTTATGTTTGTCATGCAGTCATGTTCTGGCATGCCAATTTCCATGTAAGTCCTATTAACGAAACGCGTGGCATGTAAATCATGTCGCTCATGACATGCATGTCACGGTTTTCATGTTATGACCTGTCATTTATGTTCGCCATGCAGTCATATTGTGGCATACCAGTTTTTGTATACATCCCATTAACGAGACGACCAGGAGAGCACCAAGACCGTGGCATGTAAATCATGCCGCTCATGACGTGCATGTCACGATTTTCATGTTATGGCCTGCCATTTATGTTCGTCAGGCAGTCATGTTGTGCCATACCAATTTTCGCATGCATCCCATTAGCGAAACGGCCAGGAGAGCACTAAGACCGTGGCATGTAAATCATGCCGCTCATGACATGCATATCATGATTTTCATGTTATGACCTGTCACTTATGTTCGTCAGGCAGTCATGTTGTGCCATACCAATTTTCGCATGCATCCCATTAGCGAAACGGCCAGGAGAGCACTAAGACCGTGGCATGTAAATCATGGCGCTCATGACATGCATGTCGTGATTTTCATGTTATGACCTGTCATTTATGTTCGTCATGTAGTCATGATGTGGCATACCAGTTTTCGTAAACACCCCATTAGCGAAACGGCCAGGAGAGCACAAAATCGTAGGCGGCTAGATAGATAGATAGATACGCTCAAACTCGCCGAAGTTCGCTAAGAAATGCTTTGCATTTAATAATTCAGCACCAGTCGCAATAGCCCGGCCTCAAACTAGAACTTTGCATTCTTCTCCCATATAGTTACACACATGTGACCGTTAACCCTATGTACAACCCTGTGCTCACATTCGTTAAGTACATTTCAGGCGCATCCTACTTATCGTGCGTGGTTGTCAAAATTTTATGCCCTTTAGAATATGTCGATCAATATGGCATCATGTATTATTATACTCAATGGTAGCGAGAAAGTACACAACCAATTACGATTTGATGAGGGCTGCTGACACTGAAAGACGCGGGTTCGATCCCGGCCGTGGTGGTTGCATTTTTAAGAGAGACGAAAATGGCGGAAGGCCGGTGTAGTGTGTGTTACCAGCGCCCGTTAAAGAACACCCCAAATGGTCAAAATTTATCCGGAGCATTTCATTAGTGCGGGCTTCGTAATCACATCGTGGTTTTGGTGCATAAAACCCAGTCAATTATCATTACCATTCGCTGAGAACGACATGTATATCATTAGCAGAGGGACTGCCCTGGTTTGCCCATTTGTGCACTGAAGTTTCCTGCAGTGCTAAAAATAGCGTCCGAATATCATCAGAACTCATTACACAAAGCATTTTTCACTGAGAATTGCACGTGCGGCATTTTCAGTATGTTCGTGCGATCACGACGACCAGATGTGTATCATGTGTTGACTGACTGTCCCGAGCACACCACACAGAGACAACTCGTACAAGAGCTATGTTTACCAGATTTAACTCGAAGCTTTTCCCCATAAAAGATAATAATAATAATAATAATAATAATAATAATAATAATAATAATAATAATAATAATAATAATAATAATACTTTATTAACATTTTTAGAGAGCAACAGATACAAAAATTGGCCTGCCAAAGCCTCATTGGGCTTGAAGGGCAGAGCCGACAGATAGCGGACAACTGGAAATGATCTATCCGAGACCACACAGATGTAGACATTTCTTTATACAAGTAATATATACGCGCGTGTACAGCAGTGAAGAAATAAAACCGATGTTATACCTATAACGTCGCCTAGCCTTACATTCCCTTATGCAGTAGCAACAATACAATAATAGAACACCATCAGATTTTTGATGAGGTAAAACAAAAAGAAATAAATAAATAAGAAAAGTGGGAAAACGAAAAAAAAAATCAGAACACATGACAAAGCACTATAACATCGTTGTGACGCGTACAAAAAAGAAAACATGAAAAGAAAACGAATTTTATTTCCTTTAGTACACCAAGAGCTATACGCAGCCTGATGTACATAGCTGCCTTAAGGTTCTGATACCGTAGATGCATTTAAACAAAGGAAAATAATAGGTATCATGAAGGAAGGAGTTAAAGATTAATACGACGAAGAAGTTGCTTCAGTTTGAACTTTGTTTTTGCACTAAAGACACTGGGGGGTAGGTGATTAAAGCAATACGGTATAAGGTAGCTACGAGTGCGCTGATCATATCTGGTGGAGCAGCGAATCAGCCGAAAACGGTTTTTCGGTCGGAGGCAGCGTGTAGGTACGTACGCAACTTTGTACTTGCTAGACCAAAAATGCCTTAGGACAGCCGTCTCAGTCAGAAGGGCATCAAAGTTAGAGCACCGTAGTGATTTAAAAAGGTCTGTGCCTGAAGGCAGTCTTATATCATAACTGATGACTTTCAGTATAGAACGAAGGATAGAGTTAATTCTATCTTTCCAACGAATCGCGCAGTGACCGAACATATTAGGCACATGACCACCAAAGATCCATCACAAAGCATTGAGAAGAAAAGAGACGTTTGTACGGGGTTGTTGCGTCCTGCTGCTCTGGCCGCAGACTCGCGTTGCCTCGTGGCTTCGGGATCGGGAGCTTTCCGAGCCCGGAGTTTGGGGTCGGCGTGATAACGCTGACATTTCATTTCGGCGTGCCGAGCCCCTGTTGCTTCCGTAGAAGTTTCCTGCCGACGTTGACGTTTACGTTCGGCTTCCCTGGCCGGAAGTGCGGGGTCCGCTTGCCGACGCTGACGTTTACATCGGCTTCCCAAGCCTTCTTTATGCTCCGCGGCGGTGGCGCTGCCGCTGCAACTAGCGCCGACGTTGTTCATGGCATTTCGCACATAGTTGCACAGAGAGAAGACGGAAGCACAGCGAATGCGCGCTTTATGCTGCGCCGCGACACTTGCGCCGCCTGCTGGCGTGCCCTTAGAGAGAGAGAGGAAGAGAGTGAGAGAGAGAGTTATATGCAATGATTTGCTGCGCCGCACATGTGGCGGAGAGGGGGAGATGGGAGGAGGAGAGCGCACACCTGCGTAGGAGCGCAGAATGAGGGAGAGTTGCGCATGCGCAGTATGGGTGCGGACGCTGCAGAACGGACACTGCCCCGAGCATAACATGCTCTCACATCTAAAACGCGGAGTAGCGGCAGCGCGCACGTTGCTGGCGCGACTACTGGGCCTGCATTTCGCAGCACCCTCTGCAACGGCGATGACAAAGCTGCAACGGTGCCGAACATAATCTGGCCGCGCGCGCACGGCGGTTTCGCAGGCATTCGGGGGAGGACGTAACTAGCACTCTCTGTATATTCTTACACCGTGGTGCGCGCTCACCGCCTCCTCTCTCTCTCGTCTCGCGCGCTCACCAGCTGTGTTGCGGTGACTCAACGCCGCATTCCACTGTTTCGGAGCGTATTCTAGAAACACGCTGTTGCCTGACTTTGGGCGCGTTGAATCTCTTGCTACGCGCGCCGTTTTTCTTGTTGTTTTCGGTCCGCCGTCTCTAACTCGATGCCGGGCTCTTCGAAGAAGTGGGCACTACTCAGTGACAAGTGCGCAGTTTGTTTTGGTTAAAGAAGAGCAACGAAGAGAACGATATTCTCTTCGTTGTAGCTTTCGATTGAAGCGTAAACACAATGAACATGCAGCAGCCAAGCACGCTGTATTGGCCGCAGGTAGGAATAGAACCCGGCACAGCTATGCGCCAAGCAAGCACTATACCACTCGTCCACGGCTGCTCTTAGCAACCTATACCTATAGTGTAAACACGCATATTGCATTATCAGTTGAGGTGGAGCTTGTGGTTATTTAACGTCACTTGTCGCCATGATTTGAGTGAACTGTTCTGATAGCAATGTACGAAAGTACATATGGGCCTTTGGTGGGAATCGTTGCGCCTACAATGGGACGAACACAGGAAGGAAGACGGATAGAGCGCAAACTGTCAACTGACTTTATTCGTTTGCTCGATTCATATGTATGCATCTTTCCACGTCCCAAACAACTCGAAAGGGGAGGGGAAGGAGGAAAACATGTCAAGTTTACCTCACGTCAACAAAAGCTGCGCAGAAAACTGCTTTCTACGTTATACAGAGCAACAGAAGTATAAACGGCTTCTAACAGCTCACGCATATACTCTCTCCTTGCACCTTCTAGAATTTTCACCTTTTTCAAAACGGGCTCGCACTCCCTGCATGAGCTGCAATGAGCGGGCAAGTTCGCTCCTTCCTTTCTTCTAAATTGTAATAGGCGCGTTTGCTATGCGTCAGAACCGACTTAGCCAGCCGACATCAAAGTGCGCTCTGCGAGAAGGCTTGCCGCCCAGCTGACGGAATTTTGGTGGGGCCGGTATCTCAACGAAGTGCTTATCCGCTCTAGAACAGAGAGCAAGATGAGTCGTACAAGAGTATTAGTAGCCCTCAGAGACGTGGTGCTCCCTGAAGAACTTTTGCATATTAAATAAGGGTCCGACGTACAGTTACGAACCGCCAGTTCCAGCTCATGACCTCCTAGCGCTTAACCGGAGCGTTTCGAACAAGGCTGATTAAGAAGTGCGGGAAAGATGACTTCTAGAAGGAGTATAAACACTCCAGAAACTGAACACGAAGGCCACCAAGAGTGCGAATGACCCTACAAAAAAGCATTGTCTCGTTCGTTTAGGAAAACAATCTACGGCTGCGTCAGGTCGACAAGACTAGAGGGTTCGTCTTTTTAAAGGGCCCCTAAACAACCCTGAGGTGTAAAATTTGTTTTAAAGATATAACTGCGCTCCTGTGCGATGTGAACATGCTCCCGCAAGAATTTTGCGAATAGCTGCAATAATAAAGAAGTTACACGGGTTTAAGTGGCCGCTTGCGTCGGTTTCGTTTCCTCGGTCGGCCTCCCCACCCTTCTCTGCCGAGGAGAGGGTAGGGGCGGCGCGCCGTCTAGACTCCGCCCACTTTTGACACGTGACCTGACGTGATCATTTGACGTCATTGACGCTTGCGCTGCAGTACCGGTTGCTCCAGTTCTAGAAGCGTTGGGTTGCTCCTGCGCTCACGCCGGTGGGATGGCCAGGGGATCTGACAATAGACGTTTCGACCAATCAGCGAGATACAACTACGCAAGGTTGTTCGCGGTAGAACGTGACGACACCTAGGATGCGAGCGCGACTGGCCAGTCGCCGGAAAGAAGCGCGGGTATTGTTTTCTGAAATACGGCGTCTGTGTGGCGCGCTGTTATATTCGCGGAATGTGATCACCGCAACCTTCTCTATGATTGAGTTAGCTTGTTTGGGCGGCTTTGAAAAAAAGTAGGAGCCTGTTTAGTGGCCCTTTAAGAGAAGAGGAATTCGACAGGAAGGCGGGACAAGCGATCGTCAAGAACGCAAAGTCTAGTGGCACAAGAATCAAAAGCCGAGCTGCAATACTGTGGAAGGATCTTGAGTTGACAAAGCTTGCTAGTTCAATAGGTAGCTGTAGAACGAAAACGATTTTCGTTTTCTTCAGTGCAAAAACTCACGAGGACACTGTGCCATTTAAAGCGATCGTAAGTGAAAAGGGAACGTGGCAGTCCCTAATGAGCCGATTTCTGCAGAAACATTTGAGTGCTCTACAAGTTGAAGACCCTTTCGCCACAAAAGAGTCTGGGGACGTTGTTAGTTTTTTCAAGGGCCAGCGCATGTAGGCTATGCCTTTCCTGAGGACATAGAGGAACTGTCTTATTCATGCATTGCCTCATGATAAATTGTTCGCGGCAGTCAGAGAGTGCATTACATAAACTTTCAAAACGCTGCCGGGGTGATGTTTGACAGTTCCATGTCGTTGTTAGAATTGTATCTACAAGCCACATTTGTCTCCTTTAACGAGGACATACATTCAGCGACACGGCATTTGTATAGGTTCATGTAATTCTCCGGTCCTATGAAATATGCTTTTAGCCGCCATTGATTGCTTCCTTGCTAATGAATAGAAGGCCTTCGGATATGCACACGACTACTGCATTGTTATCTCCAAGCAAGTAACCTTGACTCACGCCGATTAAGTGGGTAGAATTTTAACCAGCTTTAGACAACGTGGAAAATGTCTATAAGGTGTTCACGCACGATATCCCGTCTAACGGCCCACTTCAGTTTTTATATATTAACTTCAATTTTAGTTCGCCTCACATTTGCTGGCAATATGCACCAAGAGCGCAGAAAGAGCTCCTGCCTTCTGAGTCTGCGGATTCAAAGATATAGTCAAGAGGGCAATCGCAAGCTTGTGCCTGGAATCGGCTCTTACCAAATCATGCCCGCGCGCCACGCATGATAGCTTCCATAATCAAATCAATAGGCTGCTTTCTGCAGGCTTCCCCACCGCGATTATCACGGCTATGGCCAATAAACTTCTCAAAAAGATAAAAAAATAAAATCTTGGCAGCAACACAGAGCGCCTGAGTAGCAAGAATTTCACAGTTGTGCCATATACGCACCTAGTCGCCCATAATTTGAAAAAATTACACCATCTCCCGCTAAAAGGGACCAAGAGGCGATGCGAAGCAGCACGGGGGCTGCACACCACGTTTGCATTGGTTTGACTAGGTGTCGCGTTTGCATCGGTTTGACGCTAGCAGACGCTGCCTGCGTCAGCGTTGTCTCTCGCGGGCGAGGGCGCGTTCTCGTTCCTTGAGAGCTGGTAAAGCGTTCATCGAAGAAAGATCGAGTCAACGCGCGCCGTTCGTAGAGGAGAGGAGGAATGCCGAGAGGAGTGGAGATGAGACAAGGAGAGGAGGGGGAGGAGGATGCGCATGCGCAGTGCGGGTGTGGACGCCACACGGCGGTGGGAGGGAGGGACATAGTTGTACGTCCTTATAAGCTGCGGTGGTGTAGTGGTTACGGTACTCGGCTGCCACCCAAAAAACGCGGGTTCGATCCCGGCCGCGGCGGTCGCATTTTCGATGGAGGCGAAAATGCCAGAGGCCCGTGTACTGTTCGTTGTCAGTGCACGTTAAAGAACCCCAGGGGTCTAAATTTCCGGAGCCCTCCACTACGGCCTTTCCTCTCTATCTCTTTCACTCCCTTTCCCCCACCCCCACGGACGCTTAGCCGTGCTCCCTACATGGGCTGCAGAAATTAGCGTCATTTCCTAACCAAACCGCAATCATCATCATCATTCGCATCTAAAAAAGTGACAGACACGCATGGCGTCCAAGTGCCTTTTCCTCGCCAGGAAATCTTGCCGGCTTATGCCCAAGAATCTGCGAGAAAGGACAACGGCTAAGGGGCTGCGGTAAAAAGCACGCCGGAACATTCTTGAAATGCGCCACAGAAATAGTGTACCGAACCCTAGAGTCCCTTTACTACAGAGGCTAGTAACTTTACAAAATCGCGCTCACGTGCGGACGGTCGCACGTGGGACAACCAGGAATGATGATGATGATTGTGGTTCGGTTAGGAAAGGACGCTAATTTCTGCAGCCCATGTAGGGAGCACGGCTAAGCGTCCGTAGGGGTGGGGGAAAGGGAGTGAAAGAGATAGAGGAGAGAAAGGCCGTAGTGGAGGGCTCCGGAAATTTAGACCACCTGGGGTTCTTTAACGTGCACTGACAACGCACAGTACACGGGTCTCTGGCATTTTCGCCTCCATCGAAAATGCGACCGCCGCGGCCGGGACCGAACCCGCGTATTTTGGGTGGCAGCCGAGTACCGTAACCACTACACCACCGCGGCGGCTAACCAGGGCGCTGCATGCATGAACCATGGGAGCATGCCGCGTCGACTACAAGAAGGGAAGGAGCGAGCATGCCCGCTCATTGCAGCTAATGCAGGGGGTGCGAGCCAGTTTTCAAACAGGTAAACTTCTAGGCATGTTCAAGGAGAGAGTAGAGCGTGAGCTGTTAGAAGCTTTTTATATTAAGGAAATGGGCGACAACTGCGTAAGTGACACTTCTGTTGCCCTGTACAACGCAGAAGGCTATTTTCTGCGCAGTTTTTTAAATGCGAAGCATTTCTCAGCGAACTTCGGCGAGTTTGAGCGTATCTATCTATCTAGCCGCCTACGATTTTGTGCTCTCCTGGCCGTTTCGCTAATGGGATGTTTACGAAAATTGGTAAGCCATATCATGACTACATGACGAACACAAATGACAGGTCATAACATGAACATCATGACATGCACGTCATGAGCGCCATGATTTACATGCCACGGTCTTGGTGCTCTCCTGGCCGTTTCGCTAATGGGATGTATGCGAAAATTAGTATCGCACAACATAACTGCCTGACGAACATAATGGCAGGTCATAACATGAAAATCATGACATGCATGTCATGAGCGGCATGATTTACATGCCACGGTCTTTGTGCTCTCCTGGCCGTTTCGCTAATGGGATGCATGCGAAAATTCGTATGGCACAACATGACTGCCTGAAGAACATAAATGGCAGGTCATAACATGAAAATCATGACATGCATGTCATGAGCGGCATGATTTACATGCCACGGTCTTTGTGCTCTCCTGGACGTTTCGCTAATGGACTGTATGGGAAAATTTGTATGGCACAACATGACTGCCTGCGCAGTGCGGGTGTGGACGCCACACGGCGGTGGGAGGGAGGGACATAGTTTTACGTCCTTATAAGCTGCGGTGGTGTAGTGGTTACGGTACTCGGCTGCCACCCAAAAAACGCGGGTTCGATCCCGGCCGCGGCGGTCGCATTTTCGATGGAGGCGAAAATGCCAGAGGCCCGTGTACTGTTCGTTGTCAGTGCACGTTAAAGAACCCCAGGGGTCTAAATTTCCGGAGCCCTCCACTACGGCCTTTCCTCTCTATCTCTTTCACTCCCTTTCCCCCACCCCCACGGACGCTTAGCCGTGCTCCTACATGGGCTGCAGAAATTAGCGTCATTTCCTAACCAAACCGCAATCATCATCATCATTCGCATCTAAAAAAGTGACAGACACGCATGGCGTCCAAGTGCCTTTTCCTCGCCAGGAAATCTTGCCGGCTTATGCCCAAGAATCTGCGAGAAAGGACAACGGCTAAGGGGCTGCGGTAAAAGCACGCCGGAACATTCTTGAAATGCGCCACAGAAATAGTGTACCGAACCCTAGAGTCCCTTTACTACAGAGGCTAGTAACTTTACAAAATCGCGCTCACGTGCGGACGGTCGCACGTGGGACAACCAGGAATGATGATGATGATAGTGGTTCGGTTAAGGAAAGGACGCTACTTTGTGCAACCCATGTCGTGAGCATGGCTAAGCGTCCGTAGGGATAGGGGGAAAGGGACTGAAAGAGACAGAGGAGAGAAAGGCCGTAGTGGAGGGCTCCGGAAATTAGACCACCTGGGGTTCTTTAACGTGCACTGACAACGCACAGTACACGGGTCTCTGGCATTTTCGCCTCCATCGAAAATGCGACCGCCGCGGCCGGGACCGAACCCGCGTATTTTGGGTGGCAGCCGAGTACCGTAACCACTACACCACCGCGGCGGCTAACCAGGGCGCTGCATGCATGAACGCATGGGAGCATGCCGCGTCGACTACAAGAAGGGAAGGAGCGAGCATGCCCGCTCATTGCAGCTAATGCAGGGGTGCGAGCCAGTTTTCAAACAGGTAAACTTCTAGGCATGTTCAAGGAGAGAGTAGAGCGTGAGCTGTTAGAAGCTTTTTATATTAAGGAAATGGGCGACAACTGCGTAAGTGACACTTCTGTTGCCCTGTACAACGCAGAAGGCTATTTTCTGCGCAGTTTTTTAAATGCGAAGCATTTCTCAGCGAACTTCGGCGAGTTTGAGCGTATCTATCTATCTAGCCGCCTACGATTTTGTGCTCTCCTGGCCGTTTCGCTAATGGGATGTTTACGAAAATTGGTAAGCCATATCATGACTACATGACGAACACAAATGACAGGTCATAACATGAACATCATGACATGCACGTCATGAGCGCCATGATTTACATGCCACGGTCTTGGTGCTCTCCTGGCCGTTTCGCTAATGGGATGTATGCGAAAATTAGTATCGCACAACATAACTGCCTGACGAACATAAATGGCAGGTCATAACATGAAAATCATGACATGCATGTCATGAGCGGCATGATTTACATGCCACGGTCTTTGTGCTCTCCTGGCCGTTTCGCTAATGGGATGCATGCGAAAATTCGTATGGCACAACATGACTGCCTGAAGAACATAAATGGCAGGTCATAACATGAAAATCATGACATGCATGTCATGAGCGGCATGATTTACATGCCACGGTCTTTGTGCTCTCCTGGACGTTTCGCTAATGGACTGTATGGGAAAATTTGTATGGCACAACATGACTGCCTGACGAACATAAGTGACAGGTCATAACATGAAAATCATGATATGCATGTCATGAGCGGCATGATTTACATGCCACGGTCTTTGTGCTCTCCTGGCCGTTTCGCTAATGGGATGCATGCGAAAATTGGTATGGCACAACATGACTGCCTGAAGAACATAAATGGCAGGTCATAACATGAAAATCATGACATGCATGTCATGAGCGGCATGATTTACATGCCACAGTCTTGGTGCACTCCTGGCCGTCTCGCTGATGGGCTGTATCGGAAAATTTGTATGGCACAACATGACTGCCTGACGAACATAAGGGACAGGTCATAACATGAAAATCATGACATGCATGTCATGAGCGGCATGATTTACATGCCACGGTCTTTGTGCTCTCCTGGCCGTTTCGCTAATGGGATGCATGCGAAAATTGGTATGGCACAACATGACTGCCTGAAGAACATAAATGGCAGGTCATAACATGGAAATCATGACATGCATGTCATGAGCGGCATGATTTACATGCCACAGTCTTGGTGCTCTCCTGGCCGTCTCGCTGATGGGATGCATGCGAAAATTGGCATGGCACAACATGACTGCCTGACGAACATAAATGACAGGTCATAACATGAAAATCATGACATGCATGTCATGAGCGGCATGATTTACATGCCACAGTCTTGGTGCTCTCCTGGCCATCTCGCTGATGGGCTGTATGGGAAAATTTGTATGGCACAACATGACTGCCTGACGAACATAAGTGACAGGTCATAACATGAAAATCATGACATGCATGTCACGAGCGGCATGATTTACATGCCACGGTCTTTGTGCTCTCCTGGCCGTTTCGCTAATGGGATGCATGCGAAAATTGGCATGGCACAACATGACTGCCTGACGAACATAAATGACAGGTCATAACATGAAAATCATGACATGCATGTCATGAGCGGCATGATTTACATGCCACAGTCTTGGTGCTCTCCTGGCCGTCTCGCTGATGGGCTGTATGGGAAAATTTGTATGGCACAACATGACTGCCTGACGAACATAAGTGACAGGTCATAACATGAAAATCATGACATGCATGTCATGAGCGGCATGATATACATGCCACGGTCTTTGTGCTCTCCTGGCCGTTTCGCTAATGGGATGCATGCGAAAATTGGTATGACACAACATGACTGCCTGAAGAACATAAATGGCAGGTCATAACATGAAAATCATGACATGCATGTCATGAACGGCATGATTTACATGCAACAGTCTTAGTGCTCTCCTGGCCATTTCGCTAAAGGGAGGCATGCGAAAATTGGTATCGCACAACATGACTGCCTGAAGAACATAAATGGCAGGTCATAACATGAAAATCATGACATGCATGTCATGAGCGGCATGGTTTACATGCAACGGTATTAGTGCTCTCCTGGCCGTTTCGCTAATGGGATGCATGCTAAAATTGGTATAGCACAACATGACTGCCTGACGAACATAAATGGCAGGTCACAACATGAAAATCATGACATTCATGTCATGAGCGGCATGATTTACATGCCACGGTCTTGGTGCTCTCCTGGCCGTCTCGCTAATGGGATGTATGCGAAAATTTGTATGGCACAACATGACTGCCTGGCGAACATAAATGGCAGGTCATAACATGAAAATCATGACTGCACGTCATGAACGCATGATTACATGCCACAGTCCTTGTGCTCTCCTGGCCATTTCGCTAAGGGAGGCATGCGCAACAACATTGGTATCGCACAACATGACTGCCTGATTGAGAACATAACTGGCATGTCATAACATGAAATCATGACATGCATGTCATAGCAGCGGCAGGTTTACATGCAACGGTATTAGTGCTCTCCTGGCCGTTTCGCTAATGGGATGCATGCTAAAATTGGTATAGCACAACCATGACTGCCTGACGAACATAAATGGCAGGTCACACACTGATAAATTCAATGACATTCATGTCATGAGCGGGCATGATTTACATGCCAACGGTCTGGTGCTCTCCTGGCCGTCTCGATAATGGGATTGTATGCGGAAAATTTGTATGGCACAACATGACTGCATGGCGAACTAAATGGCAGGTCATAACATGAAAATCATGACATGCATGCCATGAGCGGCATGATTTACATGTCACGGTCTTGGTGCTCTCCTGGCCGTTTCGCTAATGGGATGTATGCGAAAATTGGTAAGCCATATCATGACTACATGACGAACACAAATGACAGGTCATAACATGAACATCATGACATGCACGTCATGAGCGCCATGATTTACATGCCACGGTCTTGGTGCTCTCCTGGCCGTTTCGCTAATGGGATGTATGCGAAAATTAGTATCGCACAACATAACTGCCTGACGAACATAAATGGCAGGTCATAACATGAAATCATGACATGCATGTCATGAGCGGCATGATTTACATGCCACGGTCTTGGTGCTCTCCTGGCCGTCTCGCTAATGGGATGTATGCGAAAATTTGTATGGCACAACATGACTGCCTGGCGAACATAAATGGCAGGTCATAACATGAAAATCATGACATGCATGCCATGAGCGGCATGATTTACATGTCACGGTCTTGGTGCTCTCCTGGTCGTTTCGTTAATGGGATGTATACAAAAACTGGTATGCCACAATATGGCTGCATGGCGAAAATAAATGACAGGTCATAACATGAAAACCGTGACATGCATGTCATGAGCGACATGATTGACGTGCCACGCGTTTCGTTAATAGGACGTATATGGAAATTGGCATGCCACAACATGGCTGCATGACAAACATAAATGATAGGTCATAACACGAAAATCATGACATGCATGTCATGAGTGATATGATTTACATGCGACGGTCTTGGTGCTCTCCTGGTCGTTTCGTTAATGGGATGTATACGAAAATTGGTGTGCCACAACATGACTGCATGGCAAACATGACTGACAGGTCACAACATGAAACTCATGATATGCATGCCATGAGCGACATTATTTACATGCCACGCGTTTCGTTAACGGGATGTATACGAAAATTCGCATGCCACAAGATGACCGCATCACGAACGTAATTGACAGGTCATAACATGAAATTCATGACATGCATGTCATTAGCGACATGATTTACATGCCAAGGTCTTGGTGCTCTCTTGGCCGTTTCGTTAGTGGGATGTATAGGAAAATTGGTATGCAACATGACTGCCTGATGAACATAAATGGCAGGCCATAACCTGAAAATCGTGACATGCATGTCATGAGCGGCATGATTTACGTGTCACGGTCTTGGTGCTCTCCTGGTCGTCTCGTTAATGGGTCATAATATGAAAATCATGACATGCATGTCATGAGCGGCATGATTTACATGCCACGGTCTTTGTGCTCTCCTGGACGTTTCGTTAATGGACTGTATGGGAAAATTTGTATGGCACAACATGACTGCCTGACGAACATAAGTGACAGGTCATAACATGAAAATCATGATATGCATGTCATGAGCGGCATGATTTACATGCCACGGTCTTTGTGCTCTCCTGGCCGTTTCGCTAATGGGATGCATGCGAAAATTGGTATGGCACAACATGACTGCCTGAAGAACATAAATGGCAGGTCATAACATGAAAATCATGACATGCGTGTCATGAGCGGCATGATTTACATGCCACAGTCTTGGTGCACTCCTGGCCGTCTCGCTGATGGGCTGTATGGGAAAATTTGTATGGCACAACATGACTGCCTGACGAACATAAGGAACAGGTCATAACATGAAAATCATGACATGCATGTCATGAGCGGCATGATTTACATGCCACGGTCTTTGTGCTCTCCTGGCCGTTTCGCTAATGGGATGCATGCGAAAATTTGTATGGCACAACATGACTGCCTGAAGAACATAAATGGCAGGTCATAACATGGAAATCATGACATGCATGTCATGAGCGGCATGATTTACATGCCACAGTCTTGGTGCTCTCCTGGCCGTCTCGCTGATGGGATGCATGCGAAAATTGGCATGGCACAACATGACTGCCTGACGAACATAAATGACAGGTCATAACATGAAAATCATGACATGCATGTCATGAGCGGCATGATTTACATGCCACAGTCTTGGTGCTCTCCTGGCCATCTCGCTGATGGGCTGTATGGGAAAATTTGTATGGCACAACATGACTGCCTGACGAACATAAGTGACAGGTCATAACATGAAAATCATGACATGCATGTCACGAGCGGCATGATTTACATGCCACGGTCTTTGTGCTCTCCTGGCCGTTTCGCTAATGGGATGCATGCGAAAATTGGCATGGCACAACATGACTGCCTGACGAACATAAATGACAGGTCATAACATGAAAATCATGACATGCATGTCATGAGCGGCATGATTTACATGCCACAGTCTTGGTGCTCTCCTGGCCGTCTCGCTGATGGGCTGTATGGGAAAATTTGTATGGCACAACATGACTGCCTGACGAACATAAGTGACAGGTCATAACATGAAAATCATGACATGCATGTCATGAGCGGCATGATTTACATGCCACGGTCTTTGTGCTCTCCTGGCCGTTTCGCTAATGGGATGCATGCTAAAATTGGTATAGCACAACGTGACTGCCTGACGAACATAAATGGCAGGTCACAACATGAAAATCATGACATTCATGTCATGAGCGGCATGATGTACATGCCACGGTCTTGGTGCTCTCCTGGCCGTCTCGCTAATGGGATGTATGCGAAAATTTGTATGGCACAACATGACTGCCTGGCGAACATAAATGGCAGGTCATAACATGAAAATCATGACATGCATGTCATGAGCGGCATGATTTACATGTCACGGTCTTGGTGCTCTCCTGGTCGTTTCGTTAATGGGATGTATACAAAAACTGGTATGCCACAATATGACTGCATGGCGAATATAAATGACAGGTCATAACATGAAAACCGTGACATGCATGTCATGAGCGACATGATTGACGTGCCACGCGTTTCGTTAATAGGACGTATATGGAAATTGGCATGCGACAACATGGCTGCATGACAAACATAAATGATAGGTCATAACACGAAAATCATGACATGCATGTCATGAGTGATATGATTTACATGCGACGGTCTTGGTGCTCTCCTGGTCGTTTCGTTAATGGGATGTATACGAAAATTGGTGTGCCACAACATGACTGCATGGCAAACATGACTGACAGGTCACAACATGAAACTCATGATATGCATGCCATGAGCGACATTATTTACATGCCACGCGTTTCGTTAACGGGATGTATACGAAAATTCGCATGCCACAAGATGACCGCATCACGAACGTAAATGACAGGTCATAACATGAAATTCATGACATGCATGTCATTAGCGACATGATTTACATGCCAAGGTCTTGGTGCTCTCTTGGCCGTTTCGTTAGTGGGATGTATAGGAAAATTGGTATGCAACATGACTGCCTGATGAACATAAATGGCAGGCCATAACCTGAAAATCGTGACATGCATGTCATGAGCGGCATGATTTACGTGTCACGGTCTTGGTGCTCTCCTGGTCGTCTCGTTAATGGGTCATAACATGAAAATCATGACATGCATGTCATTAGCGACATGATTTACATGCCACGGTCTTGGTGCTCTCTTGGCCGTTTCGTTATTGGGATGTATAGGAAAATTGGTATACAACAACATGACTGCCTGACGAACATAAGTGACAGGTCATAACATGAAAATCATGATATGCATGTCATGAGCGGCATGATTTACATGCCACGGTCTTTGTGCTCTCCTGGCCGTTTCGCTAATGGGATGCATGCGAAAATTGGTATGGCACAACATGACTGCCTGAAGAACATAAATGGCAGGTCATAACATGAAAATCATGACATGCGTGTCATGAGCGGCATGATTTACATGCCACAGTCTTGGTGCACTCCTGGCCGTCTCGCTGATGGGCTGTATGGGAAAATTTGTATGGCACAACATGACTGCCTGACGAACATAAGGAACAGGTCATAACATGAAAATCATGACATGCATGTCATGAGCGGCATGATTTACATGCCACGGTCTTGTGCTCTCCTGGCCGTTTCGCTAATGGGATGCATGCGAAAATTTGTATGGCACAACATGACTGCCTGAAGAACATAAATGGCAGGTCATAACATGGAAATCATGACATGCATGTCATGAGCGGCATGATTTACATGCCACAGTCTTGGTGCTCTCCTGGCCGTCTCGCTGATGGGATGCATGCGAAAATTGGCATGGCACAACATGACTGCCTGACGAACATAAATGACAGGTCATAACATGAAAATCATGACATGCATGTCATGAGCGGCATGATTTACATGCCACAGTCTTGGTGCTCTCCTGGCCATCTCGCTGATGGGCTGTATGGGAAAATTTGTATGGCACAACATGACTGCCTGACGAACATAAGTGACAGGTCATAACATGAAAATCATGACATGCATGTCACGAGCGGCATGATTTACATGCCACGGTCTTTGTGCTCTCCTGGCCGTTTCGCTAATGGGATGCATGCGAAAATTGGCATGGCACAACATGACTGCCTGACGAACATAAATGACAGGTCATAACATGAAAATCATGACATGCATGTCATGAGCGGCATGATTTACATGCCACAGTCTTGGTGCTCTCCTGGCCGTCTCGCTGATGGGCTGTATGGGAAAATTTGTATGGCACAACATGACTGCCTGACGAACATAAGTGACAGGTCATAACATGAAAATCATGACATGCATGTCATGAGCGGCATGATTTACATGCCACGCGTTTCGTTAACGGGATGTATACGAAAATTCGCATGCCACAAGATGACCGCATCACGAACGTAAATGACAGGTCATAACATGAAATTCATGACATGCATGTCATGAGCGACATGATTTACATGCCAAGGTCTTGGTGCTCTCTTGGCCGTTTCGTTAGTGGGATGTATAGGAAAATTGGTATGCAACATGACTGCCTGATGAACATAAATGGCAGGCCATAACCTGAAAATCGTGACATGCATGTCATGAGCGGCATGATTTACGTGTCACGGTCTTGGTGCTCTCCTGGTCGTCTCGTTAATGGGTCATAACATGAAAATCATGACATGCATGTCATTAGCGACATGATTTACATGCCACGGTCTTGGTGCTCTCTTGGCCGTTTCGTTAGTGTTATGTATAGGAAAATTGGTATGGCACAACATGACTGCCTGACGAACATAAGTGACAGGTCTTAACATGAAATTCATGATATGCATCTCATGAGCGGCATGATTTACATGCCACGGTCTTTGTGCTCTCCTGGCCGTTTCGCTAATGGGATGCATAGGAAAATTGGTATGCAACATGACTGCCTGATGACATAAATGGCAGGCCATAACCTGAAAATCGTGACATGCATGTCATGAGCGGCATGATTTACGTGTCACGGTCTTGGTGCTCTCCTGGTCGTCTCGTTAATGGGTCATAACATGAAAATCATGACATGCATGTCATTAGCGACATGATTTACATGCCACGGTCTTGGTGCTCTCTTGGCCGTTTCGTTATGGGATGTATAGGAAAATTGGTATACAACAACATGACTGCCTGACGAACATAAGTGACAGGTCATAACATGAAAATCATGATATGCATGTCATGAGCGGCATGATTTACATGCCACGGTCTTTGTGCTCTCCTGGCCGTTTCGCTAATGGGATGCATGCGAAAATTGGTATGGCACAACATGACTGCCTGAAGAACATAAATGGCAGGTCATAACATGAAAATCATGACATGCGTGTCATGAGCGGCATGATTTACATGCCACAGTCTTGGTGCACTCCTGCCGTCTCGCTGATGGGCTGTATGGGAAAATTTGTATGGCACAAACATGACTGCCTGACGAACATAAGGACAGGTCATAACATGAAAATCATGACATGCATGTCATGAGCGGCATGATTTACATGCCACGGTCTTGTGCTCTCCTGGCCGTTTCGCTAATGGGATGCATGCGAAAATTTGTATGGCACAACATGACTGCCTGAAGAACATAAATGGCAGGTCATAACATGGAAATCATGACATGCATGTCATGAGCGGCATGATTTACATGCCACAGTCTTGGTGCTCTCCTGGCCGTCTCGCTGATGGGATGCATGCGAAAATTGGCATGGCACAACATGACTGCCTGACGAACATAAATGGACAGGTTCATAACATGAAAATCATGACATGCATGTCATGAGCGGCATGATTTACATGCCCCAGTCTTGGTTGCTCTCCTGGCCGTCTCGCTGATGGGCTGTATGGGAAAATTTGTATGGCACAACATGACTGCCTGACGAACATAAGTGACAGGTTCATAACATGAAAATCATGACATGCATGTCATGAGCGGCATGATTTACATGCCACGGTCTTTGTGCTCTCCTGGCCGTTTCGCTAATGGGATGCATGCTAAAATTGGTATAGCACAACATGACTGCCTGACGAACATAAATGGCAGGTCACAACATGAAAATCATGACATTCATGTCATGAGCGGCATGATGTACATGCCACGGTCTTGGTGCTCTCCTGGCCGTCTCGCTAATGGGATGTATGCGAAATTTGTATGGCACAACAGACTGCCTGGCGAACATAAATGGCAGGTCATAACATGAAAATCATGACATGCATGTCATGAGCGGCATGATTTACATGTCACGGTCTTGGTGCTCTCCTGGTCGTTTCGTTAATGGGATGTATACAAAAACTGGTATGCCACAATATGACTGCATGGCGAATATAAATGACAGGTCATAACATGAAAACCGTGACATGCATGTCATGAGCGACATGATTGACGTGCCACGCGTTTCGTTAATAGGACGTATATGGAAATTGGCATGCGACAACATGGCTGCATGACAAACATAAATGATAGGTCATAACACGAAAATCATGACATGCATGTCATGAGTGATATGATTTACATGCGACGGTCTTGGTGCTCTCCTGGTCGTTTCGTTAATGGGATGTATACGAAAATTGGTGTGCCACAACATGACTGCATGGCAACATGACTGACAGGTCACAACATGAAACTCATGATATGCATGCCATGAGCGACATTATTTACATGCCACGCGTTTCGTTAACGGGATGTATACGAAAATTCGCATGCCACAAGATGACCGCATCACGAACGTAAATGACAGGTCATAACATGAAATTCATGACATGCATGTCATTAGCGACATGATTTACATGCCAAGGTCTTGGTGCTCTCTTGGCCGTTTCGTTAGTGGGATGTATAGGAAAATTGGTATGCAACATGACTGCCTGATGAACATAAATGGCAGGCCATAACCTGAAAATCGTGACATGCATGTCATGAGCGGCATGATTTACGTGTCACGGTCTTGGTGCTCTCCTGGTCGTCTCGTTAATGGGTCATAACATGAAAATCATGACATGCATGTCATTAGCGACATGATTTACATGCCACGGTCTTGGTGCTCTCTTGGCCGTTTCGTTATTGGGATGTATAGGAAAATTGGTATACAACAACATGACTGCCTGACGAAAATAAATGGCAGGTCATAACATGAAAATCATGACATGCATGTCATGAGCGGCATGATTTACATGTCACGGTCTTGGTGCTCTCCTGGTCGCCTCGTTAATGGGATGTATACAAAAACTGGTGTGCCAAAACATGACTGCATGGCGAACATAAATGATAGCTCATAACATGAAAACCGTGACATGCTTCTCATGAGCGACATGATTTACATGCCACGCGTTTCGTTAATAGGACGTATATGGAAATTGGCATGTCACAACATGGCTGCATGAAAAACATAAATGACAGGTCATAACACGAAAATCATGACATGCATATCATGAGTGACATGATTTACATGCGACGGTCTTGGTGCTCTCCTGGTCGTTTCGTTAAGGGAATGTATACGAAAATTGGCATGCCACAACATGACTGCATGGCAAACATGATTGAAAGGTCACAGCATGAAAATCATGATATGCATGTCATTACCGACATTATTTACATGCCACGGCCTTGGTGCTCTCTTGGCCGTTTCGTTAGTGGGATGTATAGGAAAATTGGTATGCAACAACATGACTGCATGATGAACATAAATGACGGTCATAACATGAAAAGCATAACATGCATGTCATGGGTGGCATGATTTACATGTCAGGCGTTTCGTTAATGGGATGTATACCAAAATTGCTATGGCACAACATGACAGCATGACGAACGTAAATGACAGCTCATAACATTAGAATCATGACGCGTGTCATGACCGCCATGATTTACATGCCATGGTCCTGGCGCTATGCTGCCGTTTCGTTAATGGGATGTACACGAAAATTGGTTTGGCACAACATGACTGCATGACGATCATAAATGACAGATCATAACATGAAAATCGTGACATGCATGTCATGAGCGGCATGATCTACATGCCACTCGTTTCGTTAATGGGATGTATACCAAAATTGCAAAGGCGCAACACGACTGCATGGCGAACGTAAATGACAGGTCATAACGTTAGAATCATGACAGGCGTGTATGAGCGGCATGGTTTACAAGCCACAGTCATGGTGCTCTTGCGGCCGTTTCGTTAACTTTACATGTACCAAACTCGGTATAGCGAGACAACAATGCAAATCCATTTTACGTTCCTTATGCGTGCTTCGCATTTCCTTGATTCCCACTGCACGTGGGATCTGCCATTTTTTTTTGACGTATGGTAATCTTAACATGTGTTCCTCGTGCCCACAACTGTCCGATTGTAGGCACGATTCCCACCACAGATATGCACCAACTCGCCCAGCAAGACGTTTTTTTGAAATACACGAGCCCTACTGTGACTCGGTATGCTTTTGTCCAGCTTTGCTCGAATACGTAGGAATACTGCAGGAATCGGCCCTCATGGTATGCACATTAGCGTACTGTTGTGCGTATGACGGAACAGACGTCCATGCACTGCGTGCACTCACACACACACACAACAGTACAGTTCTGGCAACATACCTGGTAAGCCAACGTTGCACGCACTAAACTTGCACAAGGACGTTGATCATACTTGTAACTCTTGGATGAGTGGCAAACATTTCGGCATAGACAATATTCTCTCTGGCTGCTTCGCATGTGACCGATTCCCGAAATGCGTAGGATCTGCCGGAGTTTTTGTCGACGCGAGTTACCGCCGGCCCCGCAATGCCACGCTATAGCTATTATGGGCTACCGTAATAATAATAAAGTTGTATGAAACATAAATGGGAAGTAATCGATTGCTGTGGAGTAATGTTGAATTGACTTCTGAGGCTTTACTTGCAACTCTAATTGGTTAGTTTTCTTTTTGCCAGCAGCAAATGTACAGGTTGGCTGGCGACTTACTGGCCAGTACGGCCGGCGGTGCTGCGCATAGGGTTTTCTGCATGGCTCCCATGGCCAGGTGGAAACGTCGTATCGTGTCCCTCTGCTCAGGCGTGCACTTGTCCAAGCTGTCTTCTGGCCGGCACGGGTCTGGCTCCGTCCTGCACATCAAACGGGTGCACACACAAGAGACCAAAAAAAAAATTACAGCATATCCACGGAGTGAATGATGATGAGTGGGCGAAGCTCGGGAGGTTCATCGTAGATCGTGCCGAGTTCCGGATTAATTTAGTTAACGCGCACGCTACGAATCCTCATGGTTCAACTATGCACAAGTGAAATCTCCCACCGGCACTTCATTGCAAGTCAAGATCAAGTGCCTATATGTATATATTGTTACGGAGATAAGTGTATTTACAATATGTACACAGGCAATTGCCGGCCAACACTAATGGCAGGCCCGAGACTTGTCCGACCACTTCGTTGCCTTCGTCCCTGAGTCCTGCGCACAGAGTGAGCCCCTCTGCTACCTTCCTCGTAACACTGCAGAGTAAGCCCCTCTACCATCTTGCGACACTACCCCCCCGGCGTAAAAGCGCCGACTCGGCGCCTGTCAGTGCAGTGCAGAGGTGGCAGGCATGTAGGGCTTCAGTCGCGCGACGTGTACAGTTGTAGAAGGTGGTCTCGTAGATTGGTCTGGGTCGACGACTCGTTCAATTTCATACGTGAGGTCAGTGACCTTGCGTAAGACCTTATAGGGGCCATCGTAGCGGGATAACAGCTTTTCAGAGAGACCAACACGGCGAGACGGGGACCATAAAAGTACGAGGGATCCGGGAGAATAAGAAACGTCTCTGTGGCGGCGATCATACAGGTCTTTCTGAGAGGCTTGAGACATGGTGAGGCGTTCACGGGCGATTTCACGTGCTTCGGTGGCTCGCGCTAAGGCGTCACGAACGTACGTAACAGGGTAACTGGAGGCGGGAAGCAGCGTGTCAAGAGGCAGTGAAGGCTCGCGGCCGTAGAGCAAGTAAAACGGAGAATAACCGATGGTGTCGTGCCTTGAAGAATTATAGGCAAAGGTAATGTAGGGCAAAGTTGCGTCCCAGTCGCGATGGTCTGCGGAAACATACATCGAGAGCATGTCGGTGAGAGTTCGGTTCAGACGCTCCGTAAGACCATTCGTTTGAGGGTGGTAGGCTGTTGTGACCTTGTGTTTTGTGGAGCAGGAGTGAAGGAGCTCCTGAACGACGCGGGACAAAAAATACCGGCCTTGATCGGTAAGGAGCTGTCGAGGAGCACCGTGCTGCAAAATGATGTCGTAAAGAAGAAAGTCAGCGACATCCGTAGCGCAGCTGGTGGGAAGAGCGCGTGTAATGACGTATCGCGTCGCGTAGTCGGTCGCGACGGCAATCCACTTATTCCCGGATGTCGATGTGGGAAAAGGGCCGAGAAGGTCGAGTCCTACGCGGTAGAAAGGTTCGGCGGGAATGTCAATGGGGTGAAGAAGACCGGCTGGCAACATTGCTGGCCGCTTTCGACGTTGACATGCGTCACAACTGCCGACATATCGCTGCACGGAACGGTAGAGGCCGGGCCAGAAGAAGCGGCGCCGTATGCGATCATAGGTGCGTGTAATACCAAGGTGACCGGCACTTGGCTCATCGTGAAGCTGGCGAAGAACATCAGACCGCAAGTGTGAGGGTACGACGAGAAGGCGTTCAGGGCCATCTGGGTGCATATTGTGGCGGTACAAGATCCCATCGTGAAGGCAGAACATGCGGAGTGAAGGACTTGTAGTTCCAGAACCGAGGCTATTCACGATGGAGCGTAAAGCTGGGTCTCGGAGTTGTTCGTAGCCTATGTTACGGAAATCGGATATGGACAAAATGCATGCCTCAATGTCTTTCTCGGCGTCTGCAGGCGGATCAACGGGATAACGCGACAGGCAATCGGCGTCCTGGTGGCGATGACCAGACTTGTAAACGACCGAGAACGAGTATTCTTGGAGACGGAGAGCCCAACGAGCGAGACGGCCTGTAGGATCTTTGAGCGAGGAGAGCCAGCAGAGTGCATGATGGTCAGTCACTACAGTAAAGGTGCGTCCATATAGGTAGGGACGAAATTTAGCAATGGCCCATACAAGCGCAAGGCATTCTCGTTCTGTGATGGAGTAGTTCTGCTCTGGTGCGGAGAGAAGGCGGCTGGCGTAGGCAATAACGCATTCTCGGCCGCACTGACGCTGGGCGAGGACGGCGCCGATTCCATGGCCGCTGGCATCGGTGCGCACTTCAGTGGTTGCAGTCGGGTCAAAGTGCGCTAATACCGGAGAAGTTGTGAGGGCGTCTATGAGCGCCGAGAAGGCCGAAGCCTGGGATAAGCCCCAGGTGAAGACGGCGTCTTTTTTCAATAGCGCAGTGAGGGGACGAGCGATCTCGGCGAAATTCCGAATAAAGCGGCGGAAGTACGAGCACAGCCCGATGAAACTTCGTACATCTTTCAGCGAACAAGGCACAGGAAAGTTTTTCACGGCGCTGACTTTATCGGGATCAGGCTGCACACCAGCGGAGTTAACAAGATGTCCCAATACAGTTATTTCACGGCGTCCGAAACGGCATTTGGAAGAGTTGAGCTGGAGACCAGCGTTACGGAATAGGCTGAGAATGGTGGAAAGGCGGTCGAGATGGCTCGCAAATGTCGGTGCAAAAATGATGACGTCATCTAAGTAGCACAAGCAGGTCGACCACTTGAAGCCGCGTAGGAGCGAGTCCATCATGCGCTCGAAGGTTGCCGGCGCATTGCATAGACCAAACGGCATTACTTTAAATTGGTAGAGCCCGTCTGGAGTTATAAAGGCCGTTTTTTCTCGGTCCTGCGGGTCAACAGCAATCTGCCAATACCCCGATCGAAGGTCAATGGACGAGAAATATTTTGCGCCATGAAGACAGTCGAGCGCGTCGTCTATTCGCGGCAGGGGGTAAACGTCCTTCTTAGTTATTGCGTTGAGGTGTCTGTAATCGACACAAAATCTCCAAGTGTTGTCCTTCTTTTTCACGAGGACAACAGGAGAAGCCCAAGGACTTGAGGACGGTTCAATGACATCTTTAGCGAGCATCTTTTCCACTTCCTTTTGGATGACAGCACGTTCAGCGGCCGAAACGCGGTAAGGGCGCCGGTGAATAGGCTTGGAGTCACCGGTATGAATTGTGTGCATGACAACGGAGGTCTGGCCTAAAGGGCGGTCGTTAAAGTCGAATAGATCGGCGTAGGACTCCAAAAGGTGACGAAGAGCTTCGGCGTGGGTGGGCGAGAGATCTGCCGCTAACATTTTGTCAATGTCAGTAGGCGAAGGGGCAATCGCTTTGGACGAGGTCGAAAGGTTATGAGGGGCGTCGACGGAGAGTTCGGAGACGTCACATTCCTTCAAAGACGACAGGATGCCCAGGGTGATACCTGCAGGGAGCACATGGTTGGATAGGCCAAAGTTCAAAACAGGTAAAGAGGCCTGGTTTCGGCGTACCGCGATCACTGTGTGCGGAAGAACGACGGAATGTGCAAGGACAACGTCGATAATCGGCGAAACAACGTAGTCGCCATCAGACACAGGTGGGTCAGAAGTTAGCTGGATGTAAGTTGCTGCTTGCGGCGGTAGGTGGATGAACTCTGTAGAACACAAGCGACTGGGCTTGTCCAAACCAACGTCAGTATCAAAAGGGAGTTCAAGCTGAATAAAACCGGTTGAGCAGTCGATAAGGGCGGAATGCGTCGAAAGAAAATCGAGGCCGAGAATTACGTCATGTGGGCACTGCTCAAGCACGGCAAACAAAAAAGTGGTCTGATGGCCGGCGATACACACGCGAGAAGTGCACATACCAAGCACTGGTGACGTGCCCCCATCCGCGACCCGAACCGTGCACTGAATAGCGGGAGTAAGAACTTTGCGCAATTTTCGGCGGAGAGCTGCGCTCATAACAGATATCTGCGCGCCAGTATCTATTAGGGCTGAAACGGTAACGTCGTCGACTTGAATGTTCAAAAGGTTCCGGCACGTAGGAATCGTCAATAGAGGATTTTGATGCTTGGTCGATAATGCAGCGTCACCTCCGGGCGCTGCATGGTCTAGTTTTCCGACGCGTAGGGTCCAGGTCGTGCAGGGGAGGAAGATCGACGTGCCTGCGGCGATAGAGGTCGACGGCCTTGAGGTGATGGTGAACGGCTGAACCTCGTGCTAGGGCGATTCGCGTCAGAGGTCGGGGCATCACGTCGAGGAGAGAATCGACGAGCAGTGCCTTCGGGACGACGCCATGATCCCGTGTTCGAGGGAGAATTCCAGTGGTTTTGGCAGTAACGTGCAATGTGTCCGGCGCGAGAGCAGTTGAAACATATTGGTCGATTATCGGCCGTCCTCCATTCAGCAGGGTTTCGGTAGCGTCGGGCGTAGCCTTGGTTCTGGTTTACAGGGGCATACGTACTCTCGGGCGCACGAAGAGAACAAACGGAGGCGAGGCCAAGGTTCGCAAACTCCTGTCGGACGACTGCTTGGATGAGGGAGACGGTGGGCAGGTTCGCTTGCGGCATGTCCGAAGGTACGGCAGCAGGGACCATAGCTTCCAGCTCACGGCGAATAAGGCGGGTGACATTCTGCGGCGACGCAGCTTGTGGGATTAACGGAGGGTCTTCGCATGATGAAGTAGCAGCGGTATTGGGCAGCCGAACAAACTGGTGAGTGATGCGACGACTCTTTGCTTGTTCAAACCGCTTGCATTCTTTGACAATGGCTTCCACCGTAGTGCAGTCCTTGAAGATCAATAGATTGAACGCGTCGTCGGCTATTCCCTTCAGTATATGCGAAATTTTGTCAGATTCCGTCATATTAGAGTCAACCTTTCGACAGAGGCCCAGCACGTCTTGTATATAACAGACGTAGGACTCGGTCGAAGACTGCACGCGGGAACCAAGCTCCTTCCTTGCCGCCTGTTGACGACCAAATGGCCGGCCGAACAACTCACAGAGCTTCGTTTTGCAAAGGTCCCAACTGGTCAGTTCTTCCTCGTGCGTGTCGTACCATATACGCGCTGTTCCCTTCAAATAAAATATCACGTTGGCCAGCTTCATCGTAGGGTCCCACCTGTGGTAGTCGCTGACGCGCTCGTACATGGCGACCCAATCTTCCACGTCCACTTTATCATCGTCCGTGCCTGAGAAGGTTCCTGGATCTCGGGGCGGAAGAAGAATCACAGGAGCCTGTGGCTGCGGCGCCGCCCCATCAGCCATCGCCGAGGAACCGAGACGGCGACCGCTCCGAAGTTCCGTATTGGGTGAACGAGGGAACGCAGGGCGGGCCTACCCAGCACCTCCACCACAAATGTTACGGAGATAAGTGTATTTACAATATGTACACAGGCAATTGCCGGCCAACACTAATGGCAGGCCCGAGACTTGTCCGACCACTTCGTTGCCTTCGTCCCTGAGTCCTGCGCACAGAGTGAGCCCCTCTGCTACCTTCCTCGTAACACTGCAGAGTAAGCCCCTCTACCATCTTGCGACAATATATATGGGTTGCCGGTGAACGCTTCTCCAATGCGAGCAGTCGGTATTTCTCAATCAAGAAACTCGCTAGGAGACGCTGCCTGCGCCAACGTTGTCTCTCGCGGGTGAGGGCGCGTTCTCCTTCTTTGCGAGCTGGTAGCGTTCCTCTAAGAAAGAGCGTTTCCATAGCCAACGCGCGCCTTTCGCTCTCTCTCTGTCTCTCTCTCTCTCTTACAAGACAGCAGAGGCACGCGCTGGGAGAGAGAGAGAGGCACGCGCCGAGGGCGAGCGCGTGCCTCCCGGCACGCGGGTTACGCCTGACGACTGACGCGTGACAAGGTTAGACTAAGAGGAGCTTCGCCCCTAAAAAAAGAACGCAGTGATGCCGCCAAACCCATTCATTGCGTTGAACTAAATTCTCAGCGCCGAATCGCACGTTCAGAACTTGTGACGGTGGTCAACTTCCAGTGTTTCTTTCCCACGTGGAACGGAGACCCGTCATACGTTCGCTCAAGTGCCCAGTGAAGAGGAAGCGTAAGCTTCTATGCGTAGCAAACAATGTACATGGTGCGCCTACAATCTCTTTAAGTTTGTAAGAGCGCGGCAAAGAATGCTGACACACAGAGTGAAGACAACTGACGACACGAAGCGCTAACATCCAGCAAAGGTCTATTTCCGTTATCGAGCAGTATTTATGGCTTTTCACATCATATCACTAATGAGCGAATTTTATACAATCAGAAACCAACCTGAAGGAACCCTATTCACTGCGAACTACTCTACCGAGGAAACGAAATTTCACCTGGTAGCAAGATAATTGAGTTCTTTTTCTGGCAAAGCCATCGACGCCCTACTAACGCATGCCTGACCATATGCTGATATGTTTAGTGCTTCTATATCAACCGCGTCATTTGACATCTGCTTTTGTCCAAGGTAATAGTTTCATAAAATTTTCGGTTGCCGTTACGCCTAACACAATGGGAAGCGAGAAATTAAGCCATCACACCCTTGCTTCCCATTGCGTTAGACGTAGGTGCAAGCCAAAATTTGATGAATTTATTATCCTACGTATGTATAGAAAAGGCAACAAAAGAACCAAACATTTATTGAAACCGCCCACGTGGAGACGTCGAGGTCTTGTTTCTTCACCGCCTCGCAGTCTTGCTGGGTAGCCCGGAGTTGGTCGCCAGGTGGAAGCTGCGCAGAGTGGCTTGCCATTTGGCCGAGAAAGCCTCGGTTTTTTAGTTGTCGGATAGTGGTTTTTACATTCCCGCAGCATGTGGGAGAGCGATGGTACCCGAGTCTTACAGAATTGCAAGTGTTACTAGGGTAGATGTCTGGGCAGATTCTGCTGTAACGTTTAGTGAGGGGAACGTGTTCGTCTTTAGCAGGCGAGGGGTGGTTGCCTGTGCTCTGTTTAGCTTGTGATGAGGGATGGGTAAGGTTCGTGTTTGAGATAGAACGATTTCGTGAAGTTGTTGTAGCTTGTAAAGCATAGCGTTCTACGGGTGCGCCCGCGCTGTCTCCGGCATGGTTGACAAGGCCTCGGGCAACGGAGCGTGCGACCACGTTGACGTTGGTGAGCTGCTCATGTCGTCACCGGCGTGCGTTGGGAGCCAGACGACAGTGATTTGGTTTTCAGGTAAGTGAGGTACTTGGTGTAGGATGCGTAGTGCTTGTCGTGAAATACGACCTTTGATGTAATTGCGGATTGCCGTGCCGGTATCGCTCACGATGGTGTGGCAGTTCGGGTTGAGGGTGGCCAGGGTGATGGCAACTTTCTCAGCTATATCGGGGTTTTAGGTCACGAAGGTGGCGCATGTTTGAGCGAGCCACCGCTAAGCTGTCCCCGTTTCGATACTCAGCTGCGTCAACGAAGGTGAAGCCCATGGTGTCGCCCTAGGCTTTGATGAGAGAGGTAGCCCGTGCCCTCCGGCCTTTTTTATTGTAGCCCGGGTGCGTGTTTCTGGGGATAGGGTCGTCATGTAGCCAATTCCGTACGTCACGTGGAATTGGGTGTTTGTCTCCGTGTTGACGGTGGTAAGTGATGACAAGGTTAGTTAGATGGTCACCCGTTTCAACAGCCGCGACGTACTGGCCGTCTGTCGAAGGATCTTGGATATAGCCAGTGAGTTGGCGCCGTTGGCTTCGATGGTTATGCCGAGGGTCTGGACAGCGAAGACACGCTCCACCATCCCTCGTGTGGAGTTGCATTTCCTTGTAGGGGCGGTTGTGCGTAGAGCCTAGCTGTGGACGCCCACGGAGCATGGGGCTGTATAAAAGGAGTTATGACTTGTCGGGGGAACATCGGAGTCCAGTGCCTTGGAGATAATTTTCGACGGTATCGATGGCGTCCTGCACAGCGGTTTAAATGTGGCCGTCATTGATCGCTGTAGCCCAGATGGTAATGTCGGCATAGATGGTATGTTTTATGCCGTCAAACCTACGTAGTTCCTGTGCTAATCTGAGCATGATCAAATTGAACAGCATTGGAAATTACAGAACCTTGCAGTGTGCCCGCGCATCCGAGGGTGAACTCCTCCGATTGAATACCTCGAAGTGCGAGAAACACCAGTCGCTTGGATAGAAACTCTTGTACGTAGTTGTAGGTGCTGTTGCCTAGGTTGAGCAGGGAGATGCGTTCCAGGATGACAGAACGTGTGACGTTATAGACGGTTTCGCCAGCGCTTGCCGTTCTCTGGCAACATTGTGCGTTCACCGGAAACGTGCCCTAGAAAACTTCCTGTTTAGCTTGCTTTCGCGTGGTTTCAGCGTGCGTCGGTGGCCGCGGGTGCTTGTGTTCCGATGTTTTCCGCTGATAGAATTATTGTGATGAAGCGCTGGCGACTCGGGCGAGGTTGTGTGGTGCCAGGACGCAGTCTGCGGTCCGCAACTTATTTGCTATCGCAAGTCAAAACGTTATGTTTCGCGACAGATGAACGGAAAGAGCGCAGCGACCGGGCGAGAAAACTGGAATCCCACAAAGAGCGCGCAGATTTCTTCTGCCCACTTATTCAAAGGCAGATAAAGCTCAATGCATACTCTAATGGCACAGAGGCGACGCGCAGACGTTAGTCTAAAATCCCTAATTACAAGGTATACACGTCGGGCGCCGTCGCATTCCGCCCACGACAGACAATCGCGCTGACGCCTGAAGTGGATAGCAAAACGTGAAAGCTGCCTAAGGCTAAAAATCCATCGTAAAGGTGTTTCTTGTAGTTGGAGTCTTATCAGTGATGTGTACTGTTCGAAGCAGCACTAGGGACACCAAAGCAGCCGCGCTCAACATGAATCGCCGCACAGCATACGTCGCGGTGCCCACGTTTGTTGCCGTGCGTTTGCTTTTTTTTTTTTTAATTAGAGCGACGCCTGCGAGTGGTTCGGAGTCTGTGCGAGCAACTGACTCATCGCCTGTCGTATTGCCGCCATTGGACATCGTCGCACCCTAGCTAATTTATCTTTCGGTGTGAGCTTGGGCTATAGATGTAGACAGGTTAACTTGAAAGTTTGGTGCGTAAATAGTGTACTCGTAAGGAAACCATAGTATTTTGCGTGACTCAGCCGCACCTGACTTCATTATATAATGAGTACGTTTCATATGATTTCAGACGCACCGAACACATTAGATCGCGATCGATTCCAATCGGCGCCGATCTCTCGGATCAAACAGCACCCGGTGTGGCACAAGCGCACCAATATAATGTTTAATGTTCCATCGTGATGCGTGCCTAGACCAAACATTTGCGTTTGTCGACTAGCCCGTTTTCGGCAGCTTAGAACACGTGTGATAAAACGTAGGTTACGCGTTTATGCGATGTGGCGTTCCGTACATAACTCCACCCCTTATGTGAAAAACATGATCATTATTACGAGCTTTTCAAATGGTCACAGTAAAGTTTTTAAGTTTTCATGGTAAGTTAGCCATCGGTTTAACCTGTGATTTTAAGAAGACTAGGCATGCTCCATCACAGACGACTTGCTCTCTGCTTGTTGCCTTTAATGATAATTTTATTGCTGTTTAACAGGCTTGTCCTAAAACTGGGCAATCTTGCTTACCTTTCGCAAGAATTCTGCAGTTAGCATAACTTTGCTCAGCAACATCGGCTGACATGCAGTCGCACAGATCGTTTGTGCAATTCATCGCGTAGCTGCCTTCCAGGCTACAACTTCCCTATCCAGCGGATCAGGCAACTCTTCTCCTCTCCTCTGCAGTTTATGCTTGTAGCTCTCTCGTGCGACGTCGTCGACCCCCTTCATTTAGTCACTAGACATTGCTCTAAACACATTTGAACGAATGCGCCAGGATCATTTGAGCAACAAACTCAAATGCACCAGAGGCAAGCACCGTCGAGTCCATTGAAAATGTATTACCGGAAGTGCCGCACCGGAAGTCTTCTTGGGCACACCGTTCGGCGCATTCCTGTTTGTTTACAAACAGCGAACCCGTCTATAGAAGGCGCGCTCGAGATCGAGGCCCAAGATCGCCTTCGTGTATCGGGATATTCCATCGAGGATTTGATGGCTGAGTTGGAGCATGACGTCCAGGGTTGAGATGCGCTCTAAAGCCGATCATCGAATGGGTATACACGGACGTGTCTTCGAGGTGAGAGTTTAGAGGGAAGAGGGTGCACGCTCTTTAACATTGCCGACACATGAACTGGATGGGGCAGAGGTTGGCAAGGCTAAATGGCTTGCCAAGCTTTGTAATAAGAATTACTTTGGTCGTTTTCCAGGATAAAGGAATGGGTCCTTGTTCGCCAGCAGTCGTTAATGTACACGGTGAGCTATCCTACCGAGAGGTCGTCTAGGATTCTCAGTTTGTTGGTGACGCCGTCCGGGCCTGGGGCTGAACGACTGTTCAACTTGCGTATACCTCGGTCAAGCTGAAGTCCTCATCGAGGGCGGTGTTCAAGGACTCCGCGTATGGTCCGTGAGGCCTTGCGGGCTCGGAAGAAAATGTACTTTTGGCACAAGGTATTGGTGAAGTGGTCGTGGCCCTGTTCCTTTGTTTCTGTGAATAAGAGTTTGGTGAGATGATCCTGCTGTTGTGAACGGGTGGTGGCATCAAGATGCTTAAGGATATTCCACAAACGGGAGTGGTGGAGTTGCCCGCCCAGAGAATTACAAAGCTCCGCCCGTTGCTGTTGGTTAAGGACTCGACAGTGTTCTTCGATATTCTTTTTAAGTATAGCAGCCTTTTCCTGAGTCGTTTGTTGAGTCCTTGACACGTCCACTGGGAGACGGTAGACATTTTGGCTCCAATGAGGTGGGCAAGCCGAGTGTCCATGCGTTCGGTCGGGACGTCGGTTTGGGCAGTGCGAGTGGCAAATTGGGTGTCGGATTGAAGGCCGCGTGTCTAAGATTCTATATCGGTGATCGGTGTCGCTTCCGCTGTTCGATGCTTGCGGAAGGCGTCCGAGTCCCCCCATGCGAACTCCCTCGTTCTCGTCGTAAGAGCTGTAAGGTGTGGGAGAGTAATTTCAATGATCGAATGACTGCTGCCGAGGTCGTAGTGAGTATTACGCCCTTTTTGTGAACCTGAGTCGGGCGTCATGTCTCGTGCAGTGGACGTCGGGTCGGTGACGAGTGTGAAGCCGAGATCCTGGGAGTCTTGCCAAAGGTTACGGCCCGCAGCGGAGCAGCGTTTGAAGCGCCATCCTGCCAGCCGGAGGTTGAAGTCGCTGCCGGTGACGAGGGGGCTGCTGTCTGCAGAGCCGTTCAGGGGCTTTTTAAAGAGCGTGAGAAAGCGACTGTGGTGCAGGGACGTGGCGTCATAGATCTCTATGGAGCGCTGTGGAGAGATTCGACGGTACTCTGTAGCGACACGAGCATGTCTTTGACTTCAGAGTGCGTCTGCCCTGTAGCCATAGGTCCGCAGTGTGGCAGAATACTCACTCACCCAAATTTTTCCAGGACCCGCACTCACTCGCACTCACGCTCACTGGCACTCACTCGCACTCACTGGCATTCGCACTCACTCACGCTCCCACTCACTGGCACTCACTCGCACTCGCACTCACTCCACTCACACTCAATGGCACTCACTCGCACTCGCACTCATCTCCACTCACGCTCACTCGCACTCATTCCACTCGCACTCACTGGCACACGCACTCACCTCTACTCACACTCATGGGCACTCAATCGCACTCGCACTCACGTTTATGAAATGAGTGCGAGTGAGTGTGAGTGCACTCATGAGTGCGCCGACCTGTGCCTTTAGCTCCTCCCATGGAGGGCTCTCTTTTTTGGGGGTTCTTGACGGAGGTTCCTCTAAAGGCGTCACGCTATGGCCTTTGGGTGTGGGTTGTTCTTAGGGGTGCTTTAGGCTCTGATCCTCCTGTATGGGTTTCTGAATTAAGCCGCGTATAACTGCATTTTCTCTCTTAAATCGATCAATGGCCGAATTGTGTTTTGTTTAGGCGTTGTGGGGGGGGGACGTGACCGGACCCTCTCGCGAGACGTCTGTCATAGCCTCTGCGGAGCTTACATTTTCTGAAGTATGTCGGCTTCTTGGGGTTGACCTGGATCTTGACCTGGAGCGCCACGCCCTTCGTCTGGAGCGGGAGCGTGGTCTGGAGCGGTATTTGGGGCCTATGGGCAGGAAATTACCTGGCTGAGGTGCTGATTGTTGTGCCGTACGTTGTTCCCACTGGCGTTTCCGGATGACGTACGGCGTTATGTATTTGGCCGTGCACCCTTTGTCCGCCGTGACGTCGGATCCACCGCACAGCATGTGCCTAGGGGTGTACATTATGGTTTTGGTAGGGATTGTGGGCGCCCCAGCCCATGCAGATCTTGTTATGGGATGAGCAAACGTCCATTAAGTGCCCGAGACGGCCAGAGTGGTGACATATGTCGATTTGCTTGCGGTACAAGGAGCACGGGATCAGTGTTGCGCCGTATCGGAGTAGGTATACTGCACGCTGGGTTCCATCGAAGGCGATGGCGACAGTCATGGTGGAACCGATTTGCGGTTGGCAGGCATGGTTGGCGGATTACGGGCATTTACGATGTTAGCGTCGATTTTCTGGGCGCTGTCGGTGAGAATACCCCGGATAACTCCTTTCGTAGTGTTGTCCTGGGCTGCCTCATATACGTTGACTTCCTGGGTGGCACCATTGACGTGGACAGATTTCATGCGCACATACCTGTCTGCATTGCGCGGTCGGGGCTTGCTGATCACGAAGATGTTCTGTTCGCCTCGTCTTGGCTTTCTTCCGGACTAAGTTGTGCTGTTTGGAAAATGGTTGCAGTCACTGTGGGGCTGCCCACTTTGTGGATATTTAATTACTGCTCCTTTAGGTCTGACGACGATCTTAATTTCGTTATTGAGTAATTGGGGCATACGTCCGGCCTTGAGGATTTGAGGTTTAACGTTCTTTCTGGTTTTAGGGCGAGAGCGGAAGACTTGCGATTGGGGTCCATGGGTCATCGTGAGATGAGTTTTGGCCACATTTCTCGTAGGAACGGCGGTGTGGCAGCCCATTTCGGCGGTCACTGCTTCTGAGGTAATGTATTCATCGATTAGTTGAACTTCCATTCTCCGCTGGTTGAGCGAAAAGCTTGCGCGTCGATGAGGAGCTCGCGAAGGAACACGCCCCGTAGCCGGTGTGCAGCCGGCGCACCTGGTAGGCCGAACATTAGCGCGTGCGCGCTTATAGACAGCGTGGCGACGGCATGGTCGTGGCACGAAAACGTTCGTAATACCGGGAAAATAAGTGTCCCACCTGAAAACTGTGGCTGTCCGCTGAATTCCGGTGACTCACGGAGCGAGTGATGTAATATTCACTCCAATATTCTCCAGAAATCGCTACGAAATCGCTTGGTGAAGCCGGAGCCAATATGAGTACGCCTGTACGTCTCGGCGATCTCAGGAAACGAAATGTGATTTCTTGGCGAGGCGTAAGTATCCACGGTCTGAAGGCGAGCATCAAGACAATTAAGTCATACAACCACGCTTGCAGAAAGTGCATTTAAGGGAACCGTATGACTGCGTTGTACCGGCGATTGTTACACGGCTGCTATAGGCGATAGAAAGAGAAACTGAGAGAGAGAAAAAGAGAGCTTACATGGGAAAAGAAATGTTCAGGGTGGTTTTTCCATAAAAAAAACTGCTAGTCATTTGCTTAACTTCGCAGTACAGCTCGCTGGCGTCTGCAATAGCAGAGCCAGGCTTCACTATTTTCCAATCTCATACACATTGTTAATTCTGCAGAGCTTACCCGCACAGTTCTTCGTAGAAGCGACTGAGATTCCTGTGGGGCTGCCCGTAGAATAAGAGCGAGGCCCTCGCCACTTCTATTGTCTGCGCAAAGCACATCTCATGGAGCTGGAAGGGGCAATCCTCCAGGAAAGGATCTACCGGTCCTGCGAAGATATGTGGTGTGGATGGAATTTCTCACACACTGAACAACAGTATGGACGCATGCTGTACGCTAAGGCTTTGTCATCAGATCTCATTTGCTTAGCAGAAAAAGTCACATGTTTGGTTTCTAAGGCCAGCGCTTTGCTCAGAGACAATCATAACATGAAAGTAGCCTAAACAGGGCCCGTGTTCACAAGATTTGTCTCGCGCTAAAATATTCGTAAGCGACTGTTTGACGCCGTCATGATGTCGGACATCAGAGAGGCCGACTGATCAACCACCTGGTCAATCGCGACTAGGTGGCTGCGATTGCGAGAGCGCCTACGACAGAGATAGGACTCCTTATCGAAAAGCGGAGAATTTATCCGGCGTAAACATCGTTGACATGCTACTCTGCGAGGGGAAAAGAGTTGGGAAGAGAAAGACAGAAAGAAAGAGACGCAAGAAAAATAAACGGCAGTAAGAAAAAGAAAAACCTGGCACAGTTTTCTGCTTTATAAACGGTGGCGTATGTGTCTTTGGCTAGGTGCATGATAGAGAAGTTCTCTGAATTCGCCCCAGATTAAAGGGCAACTCCGGCGGTATTTTCCCCATGTTCCGATGTCGATTTTTTTACAATGGTAGTGATTGTCGTGTAGTAGCCAGGATGGCTCACTCTGTTCAGAAACCCACCAATAATTTTAAATAACCGACTGAAAGGCGTGTGTATGCAGCGTATGCAATGACGTCACAGCCTCCCCGCCATCAGAGATAAGGAGCTGGTGCGAGAAAAAAAGACAGTGGCGAGGTCATCCGACGATGTATTGAGTTATGCCAGCTTTTCTGAACTTGACAGCGACGATTTGAGCGCCGAAGTATCGCCGTTTTCCTTTTGAAGGCCCGCAGACTGGGTATGCGGCATTGAAGGTGATGACGTCAAAAACGCAGGGTGGCCCGAAGGGCAATCCGCTAAAAAATTTTAAAATACCTTTTCCGGAAAAATAAAATTACTTGCCACCGCCTGGTTTGACGTATATTATTATAGTACCGACGAAAACGTATACTGAAAATTTCATTGAGATCCGTGGACACTGAAAAATCGTCGGAGTTGGCCTTTAAGCCTCGTGGTCCGGGAAAAAAATGCTATCAAGCGACGCTTGTTATGAGTCATCGTGATCATCATCGTGAAAGCAGTGCGCGCGCACTGCTCCCTTCGCGCGTATTTCAAAGGCGCGTTCGGCAAATGAAGATGCAGACACAGCCGAGCCATGAGGATCTCTTGAATTTTCTACGAAAGAAAGAAAGAAAACGCACGCATACGCCAACAAGCTTCGCTTGCTCCGCTTTCACCAATAGAGGGCTACTTTTTTTCCCAGTACACTTCAGTATCATCCTCAAACCTTCCTGATTGATTGATTGCTTGATTGCTTGATTTATTGTTGGAGCTTTACGTCTCAAAACCAGCTATGATTATAAGAGACGGCGTAGTGGAGGGCTTCGGAAATTTCGAACCCGTGGGGTTCGTTAACGCGCGCTGATATCGCACAGTACACGGGCCTCAACGTCTAGCCTCCATCGTATGCTTCCTTGGGACACCGGGGGCCTTGATTCAACACCCCATACCGCTTGTTAGGTTGTGTGTGCCTCTGTATGCTTGTTATGTTTGCATTTCAACCGCAAGCTACGACAAACGCTATGCCTTTATTGTCATTTCGCGAGTTCTAATGATATGGTAAATACTTATCTTTAGTTGGTCTTTGACAGACCTAGAGTTTATAAAATTCAGACACATGTGGCGCATACCATCATACCGCCGGCAGCGCTACGGGTATGAAGCACTCGTGATTGCAGTATCGTTAATCTCGACGTACATGAGGAATACATCATGCATCAGTCCTTTAAAGATCAGTCATTCATGTCCGTCGTAGATTTATATCCTACCATCCAAATAGTGGGGTATACTGAGAAACGAGGCACAGGAGAGCACCGATACATAGGCGGCTGGCTGACTAGATAGATAGATAGATAGATAGATAGATAGATAGATAGATAGATAGATAGATAGATAGATAGATAGATAGATAGATAGATAGATAGATAGATAGATAGATAGATAGATAGATACGCTCAAAGTAGCTTCAGTTCGCCAAGAAATGCCGCGAATTTAAAAGCATAGTTCAGATAGGCTAAAGGGCTAAATAACGGTTGTGCTTTGTGGCGCACCGTTCCGTTATAGAGGAGACGTTCACAGCATACACACATCCTACCTTTACGCAACGCACATATCCAACTGACTTACGAGGGCTCGTCGTGGGCTGCGCCTCAGTTGCTCCCTTGCATCCGTGCCAACGCAGGAATGCAGTGATGGAGCGAGGGGCAAGTGCTGCCCGCCCTACGGGTTCGTTGCACACACTGGCTGGTTCGGACAGGCACCGCACCAGGTTCCACTCTAGGGCGCTGCGAAAGGCATACTCTCCCGCATCATTCTGGGGAAACTTTCCATGGACTTAACTCTTACTGATACTGTGCGCGACAGGATACGCGCTTCGAAGTGCGAACGTAGCGCGGGTCTGGAAATGATGATCGCACGTAGGATTTGCATTGTGCACATGTCGTGACTACCTTTTATAGCCTCGATAATATTGTGTTGTGCGCAATGCCACCTAACTTTTAAAAAAAGTTCAACTAACTCCTACACAACTTTCCATAATACTAGACATAGAATGAGATCATGCCACGTCAAGAGAAGTGCGAGTGCAAATGGCCCATCCAGGCTAGCAACTCATGCCGCACTTCCAAGACGTCAGAGCGAAGGCAGGAGGTACACTCATGTTAGCAAAACTGCAGAGAATTTATTCAGCGAAAGCCCTGTGTGCCCCATGCTGAGGTGTCCTTGAAAGTGTCGATAATGACCTTGTCGAAAACGTGGCCTCTCCACGGATAGCAGGACAAATGTCTCGTGACAACAGGAAGCCCATAAGCGTGCCACATATAGCATAAGTGCGCCAAGCCAAAAATAATGTGACCGAGTGGGGACATCATTACATGACGTCATGGCGACGTCATAATGTGAGGTTACGTGACGATGTCGCGATGACATTATCGAATGACGTAGTCGACGACGTCACCGCTGGCGTCAATGATGAGATACGTTACATATTAGTGTCGCGCTATACTGGTACGGAACAACGAAAATAGGGCACAAACGACGGACCAACGAGCCCAAGGTCCCACTTTAACGAGATGTTAGCGTTAAAATAGGACCTGTTTGATGTCAAGTGCTTCAGAGACGTTCTTGTGAAAAAAATCCACGCATATCCACGGAGTGAATGATGATGAGTGGGCGAAGCTCCGGATGTTCATCGGTGAAAACCATGAGCCTTCCGTGAATCTTGCCCATCATCAAAGACGTGACAAACACTGTGTGTCGCCATCTAGCACTCTCCTACCACACTAGAGCACGCAGCGAGCGCCTCCGCGCCATCTATTGATCAGCACCGCAGCTCTCGGACGGACGGACGGACGGACGGACGGACAGACTCCCATACTACGCGTTCCCATACATCTGAATGAAGCGAGCATATGCTGGGATTCGAGCGCATTATGGATGGATGGATGGATGGATGCTATGAGCGTCCCCTTTGTAACGGGGCGGTGACATGTGCGCCACCAGGCTCGTAGAACTTTTTTTTTCTCTCTTCAAATTTTCCCCATGCCTTTTAAATTTATTTAGTCAAATCGATCATACTATAGCCAAAACGGAAATTCATAGCCCAGTTCCCTGCTCCGTATGGCAGAAAGTCCTTATTTTTCCCTATAATTATTTTTGCCCGTTCTCTCTAGTTTTCTGTCACCAGTATTCTAACCGTCTCTTACTTATTTCAATCGCGGCTATGTTCAGCTTCCCGTTGTTCGCCCTAAAACCCAAGGCTTCCTGTAGGGCGGTGCCCAAACGTCCACTTGGGTGGATATTTCCGCATTCAATCAGAACATGCTCCGTCGTTTCGCTATCTTCCTCACAGCATGTGCATTTTAGGGGCGAAGCTCCTTAAAGCGGCACCCGTTCGTCCCTCGTCGTAGTCGTAGTCGTAGTCGTAGTGCGTAACCAGTCTTACGCTTTGACCTCCAAGGTGGTGCCGGTGGAAATTTCTCCTGTGCGTTGTTGAACAATAAAAAAAATTCGCAGCGTGCGCGTTAACTAAAAGCCGAATTCTTCTGTCTCTCATTCCCCATTAGCATCCATTGACATGTTCCAGCAGGAAACGTTAGTAGAAGTAAAGGCGAAAATGCCAGAGGCCCGTGTACTGTGCGTTGTCAGTGCACGTTAAAGAACCCCAGGTGGTCTAAATTTCCGGAGCCCTCCACTACGGCCTTTCTCTCCTATCTCTTTCACTCCCTTTCCCCCAACCCCACGGACGCTTAGCCGTGCTCCCTATATGGGCTGCAGAAATTAGCGTCCTTTCCTAACCAAACCACACTCTCAGTGTTAAAAGCCGACTTCTGCTGTCTCTCATTCCCAGTAGCAGCCATTGTTTACCTCCAAGGTAGTGCCTGGTGAGATTTCTCCTGTGCGTGATTAAACAATAAAAATTTTGTTCAAAACGCCGTTGATTGATGAAATAAACCAACGAAAGACGCCAGATGTTTTCTAAAAGCAAAACGAAAAGACGCCAGATGTTTCTAAAGCAAAACGAAAAGACGCCAGCCGCTTAACGAAAGACGCCAAGTAAAGCAATGGTCATAATGAAAGGACAACGGAAACCAGCACTAAAAGTTTGATAAAACATTTAATCAATCGTTTCACGTCATTTTTATCGGGCGAATTAGCGGAAGAAATTTCACGGTTTAACCGATGATTACTTCCAGGAGCTTCGCCCAATCTCATCATCATTCACCTCGTGGATCTGCCGTCAATTTTTTTCTTCTTCTTTACTGAATTTCGCTTTATAAATACGCGTTTTAAGGCAGCCCGATCTCGCTTCAAACAATAAAGCGCGTCCTCTTGAATTATCATAAAATGCCTCCCTCTTTATTTCGTTTTTGCCCTCTCGGTAGTTATTCAGAGTCGGTTTTTTTTTAGGGGCGAAGCTCCTTAAGGCGTGGGTCGTTCGTCACCTGTATGTATGTATGTAGTAACCACCGCTTGCCCTCAGCCCACTACTGCATAAAGGCAGGTATGCGGCACAGAAAGCGGGTATGTGTGTCCAGGCTGCTACCTGGACAAACGCAACAAGCTGGTGTAAGACGCTGTGGCCTCTCCGCCTTATACTCTTTCAGCAGTCATGTGATGGCTTCGGCAAACGCGGTGCGCGTTCCGGCCTGTGTAAGCGGCTGCGTAAGACGCTGTGGCCTCTCCCCTTTACTAGAGCGTACTGCACGTTTCTAACGCGTTTGTGCTAGCGTCTCCTTAAACGCGAGATCCCAGCGTTCGAATACAGTGTTTCTCACGTCATTACATGATGATCGACTGGGCGAATTACACGGAAGGTTCACGGTATACCGATGATTCCCTCCGGAGCTTCGCCCACTCATCATCATTCACCCCGTGGATATGCTGCGATTTTTTTTCCATCGCTGCCCACCAGTAAATCTTCTCCGCCTCTCTGACTTTTCCCTTTACGCTCTTTGTTGTCAGTTCTCTTAGAGCCGTATATTTACTGGTGAGCCTCCTAGTTCTCTTTCTCCACTGCTTGTCAACGCTCTTTCTATATAAACAGCGGAACACCTTCACTGCCCACCTATTCTCTTTCATATTCCTTAGCCTCTCTTCAAACCTGATTTTGCTCTGCGCTTCCCTTGCCTCAAAACTCGCCCATCCCATATCGCCCTTTACAGCTTCGTTTGTCGTTTTCCCGTGGGCACCCAACGCGAGGCGTCCCACCCTATGTAGACATACTAGCGCCATCTAGTGAGCGCTTCAGAAACTACAGGTGGCCACAAACGTCGAGGGAAGGACAGACCCACGCCCTAAGGAGCTTCGCCCCTAAAAAGCCAATTCATGGTTCTCGAAAGGGAGTCTTCGCTTGGGTGGTAACCGAACCTAGCCCCCCATCAAGGTGCCAACAGCGATGTCCCATCCGAGGACGAAAATTCTTTAATTTAGGCGTTTTTTCGCATAACGTTTCCCGGAGATCCCTGTGAGTTTCCACTCAAGAAAGCATGCACAGGAACGTGCATGTTTAAACGAGTTTCGGAAAGGCCGCATTGAAAATGATGATGCTCATTACGAAACTTCGGAAATAGCAGGTACGCCTGGCTTTATAAGCGTTCTTCGTGGTTTCAGTGCATCGCTCTGCACTGACTGGCTTGTCATCAAAGCGTCTTCAGACAGTACTCTCTGAATGAAAATAAGATCTCTAAAGAAAGCTATAGAGTTAGTCTATATGGCTCCATATAGAGTAACTCTAGCTTTCATCACCAAGCCGGTTATTTTTATTCTTGTTTTTGAGCATAGAATACTGCTCGGTGCCACAGTACTTGGCGTATTGGACCGAGCTTGATGTAATTTTCGTACCTATATGCCCCAAAACGAAGCGTCTTGGCTGAAAATCCTGAGGAGGGGGAAACAGCCAAGCGCTGATTTCCGACACGCGTGCGAAAGCATTACTACTAAGTCGGTCTTGTGTACGGCGCTGGAGTTAAAAGTTTCAGTGAGTATCATGAACTTTTTAGGACTGTCGGTGTTTGAACTTACAACGAGTATTTGCGCCTGTAGAGGAACTTTCTTATCCCGGAGCATTGCCATTGCAGGACAACAGGCTGTATTGATTTTTCATCACTCGAGATACTGTGCGCCGCACTACATGCGCTCACATGCTGGAACCGTATACCTGAGTTTATAGTATCACTTACTGGCGAATAAATACGCTGGTGATAAATCATCGTCCTGTAATAACACGAGCCAAAGCGCACGCCGCGCGATGAATGCTGCGACTAGTACTTTTACGCCGGCACGTGCCGTATGAATATAAATGCGAATGGTCATGCAGACTCAATTAATAATAGTAAACCATTATGTTTATCATCCGTTTAATTACGCGCCTTAAACTGGGGCGAAGACACGGGAAGGTATACCGTGAACCACGCACTGCTGTCAACGCGTGAATGGAAATGTCACCTATCGGCCATGCAACGTCCGCGCAAGAGCACGAAACAGTAGCGCGTATTCGTGCTTCAATCAGTAAACATAAACGTGCGCTGGATGTGAAGTACTTACAGTGATAGCTAAGTATGCACATTTCCTGGCAACCTTTCACGCGAGCGGCCTCGTCACTTTCGTCGTGCATAGCACCGTGTCCGCACCTTCCGACAAGAGTGGACGAGGGGACGTTGCCGCAAGTTCTCTTCCAAAAATACCTTGACTGGTGTGTTGCAGCGTGGCCAAGTATACGAAAGCTTCGCGCCGCAGTTTTTATTTATTTCTTAAGACCACTGAATGCTCGTGTAGGGATCGCGCGGTATCGTCGTCGCGACCCCTGTTCGGCACAATTATTTCAGTTTCACTGCTGCTTTGTCTTTCAAGCATACAGGAAAGTGCACTTCGCGTCGTTCTGAACAAATCAGGCAGAAAGCATCAGGGAGTAAATGTAGTGCTATGGCGACATCATCTCGCCATGTGTGACTGTTTTGTGACAACACAAATGGGCTGGTGTAAATATCTGTCCACGGTATACAACACTATTAATCTTACACATGCATTTATGTCACGGTACTGGTTGTTAGTGTATAATTGCATGACCGTCGCTTAGCGCTCCCGCGAGGAGCCTTAATTGTTCTTAGTAAGGCGCCTTTTCATTGTACATGTTTGTTACAACTACGGAGAATGTTTCCCGCTCACGAATGAATTATTGCACTTAGGCACTTGAATAGTCCTCCAAAAAGGATTAAGTAGTGTTTCACTCTAGGATCTCGCATGACGCTAGAGTCAACTCTAAAACGCATTTGCTGGCATTTAATATAGCTTGAGCTTTATTGTGCGGCTTTAGCATGACGGAAAGTGACAAACGTTTGAAGTGCGAAACATTTCTTGGCGAACTTAAGCGGCTTTGACCGTATCTATCTATCTATCTATCTATCTATCTATCTATCTATCTATCTATCTATCTATCTATCTATCTATCTATCTATCTATCTATCTATCTATCTATCTATCTATCCGCCTACGTCTCGGTGGTCCTGTCGCCGTCTCGTTCACTCGGTATGCGCCAAATGTGGCATGGTAGGGTATCGATGTATAACGATCATGGCTAATTAGACGTCACTAATATGATATACTAGCCATATATGTCGCGATTAAAGACGACACGATCACGCGCGGCGCATACCCGTAACGCTGGGCCCGGCGCCCAGAGTACGGGTATGCGCCACAGGTGATAGAGCTTTAACGCGATAGCGTTAGACAGCTCGTTCCGCAGAAATACCGCCGTCGGTGACGGCGTCTCTTGTGAGCGAAAAATCGTCCGATGGACAACTATGTCCATCTAGCGGACAACATATCACGCAATGTCTCGACTACCATGGCCTCCGAGACGGCGGGCGCGCCCATCTCGGAGGCCACGCGACTACAGCAGAGCCTATATGCGGTCTCGTCGGGTGCTCTGCATCCACTTTTTTAGCATTTCATTCTCACGACACCATTAAAGAAGTGAAGTACTGCGGTTGCCATTTCACCAACCATAAGGCGATGCTTGTTGCGGTTGGCCACAAGAGGTCTGCAGAAGAGCAAATCGAACAGCTGCCAGATAGTTAACGCAAGAAGGAAGACAGAATGTGACCATTTACGAATAAAAGTGTCACGCCCACGCGCAGTTCATAATACAGGACCATGCGACTACATCACTGTACAAAATTTTCATGAAGTTGATATAAAAGTGCTGTTAAATAGATCAAAAACCTCTACCATTACTATAAATACGTCGCGCGCGCGCGCGTGTGTGTGTGTGTGTGTGTGTAACAACACACATTAATAAGTATGCACAGATTTCGCTATCGCGTTCAACTCTTAAAGGCGAAGCTTAAGGGTCCCCCAATTTTTAACATTGCGGCATACATGCGTCAAACAAGAACCGACCAAAGTAGGCACTGAAATTTTTCTCAGAGGACAATTTGAGTGAGTTAAACAAGAGAAAGACTCCCCGTTTATTGTAGCTTGCGAGTGAAATGTGCACGCAACACGGGGATACAGAGGCAAACGTGCTATAACGACCAAAGGCAACCTACGACGCCTTTGGTGGGCTGACCGTGCATTTTCTTCTACAATACAGAAATCTGCGCACTAACGCGAGTGGCGATGTTACTAGCTCTTATCATGACCCTTGTCGCCAGGGCGCTGTCGACATCGCTTTCAAACCCACGGTGCAAACATATAACCACTCAATTTACTCAAGGGCGTTGATCCTACTCGTAACACTTGGCTGAATGAGAAACGATTCGGCCTAGGCAATTTTCTCTCTGATTGCGTCGCATGATAGCAATTCCCACAATGCGTGGGATCCCCGGGATTATTTTCTTTTTCGCTTGAGAAATGGATATTTTTGGTGCGTAAGATGTTTGGAAGTTCTTCGTGTCACGGTAACGCAAATAATCATGCAAAGAAAGTCATGCGTTTAACCATTAAAAAGTTTGCTTAATGTAGGCGTGTATCAAGAATTGTGACAGCGCTCAAGCGGTGTTGCAGTTTGCATTTCGTGGAAGCATGGCCAAAAAGGATATGAGAGTTAATATGCGTGTAAGTAGTTTATAGTGGAGCGCACAAGCTGCTGCAACTCTATACGCCGTAACAGCCAGTCTTCTTTTTTTTTTTCCTGCAGCAAATGGTGAAGTATGAGCGAGAAATCGATGATCAACGAATACAGTTACGTAAAAGCAATGCAAACATTGTAAATAGGAGACAACTTAGGTATGACGAAGGAAAAATGAGACAGAAAAGTCGAGGAAGTTGGGGCTGGGTCGTACACCAGTTCCCTCGTTGAATGAGAGATTACGCTTCTTTCGCACGTTCCAGGTCCTTCATACATTAGCGTGACACTAAAAGACATCTATATTACTATTTGACTGCAATAAGCGGTTTTATTGGCTGACATCTCTACAACCTATCACAACAGAGCGTCGCTGTGTACATTTCAATGCATGACGCCAACCACCTGTCCACACTAATGTGGCGACGGTGCTGCCATCTATATGAGTCGATCTCGCGGCAAATAGTTGGCGACAGGCCCCCTTTTCGCCTTCGCGCCCCGCCCAAGGGGTCCAGTAGCGCTCGCCACGCCAGTGGAGTTGTGCAATTCTGGTAAGGCTCCACGCGCCTGCATTACTGCTGTGAACTAGACGTGCATGTGTACCTTATGCTTGAGCGGACACCGCAGCTATGAGCTTGAATTCAATGTTTGCAGCGTGACCTGGTATGCGCGAGTGCTGTACCTTCGCTTGTCGCAGCCGCGCGGAGGATGGCGAAAATTCTTATCCACAAGTTATTCGCGGTGGGAAAAATGCCAGCAACTGGAAGGTATGGCTCCACTGAATCGGCAGCACGGTTTTTGTGACCACCGAGAACACCCGGCTATGCGTAGACATAGGACGCTCTGGACCCTGCTGCTATTTCATAAGTTTTCCTTTTAAAAATGTATTGTAATATAGGACATACCTCATGTCAGTTCTTACAGCGAGCGTCTTGAAGCAAAGTCATTCTGCACTCCTCCAATAAAAGCTCATTTTTTTTTCTATGAGTGCCCCTTATTTCAGTGCTATGACATCAGCTGAGAAAGCCAATCGTTGGGTGCCCACTGCACGGCCTCTAAGCAGGGGCGGTTGAACGCAGTTTAGTCACGTCGATATTTCACGATGCGCATATTGAAAACATTTAATGCAGAGCGCTGACGTTGGCCTGCTTATGACCAGGACTTGACCTATAGGCCAAGTGCATTTGTGCAATATCACTAAAACCATTCGAGTCCCTTTATATGTGCGATGTGCAAATAAACTGCGGATAATGCAAACAGATCGTTCTAACTACGCGCATACTCACTTGCAGGCGCTGGCAGTGCGTCCTCTGCTCGAGAACGCTTTTAGCGGTTGCGTCATGCACTGCCTGATCTCGTCCAGCGGGCTGCAATCTCCGTCCACCTCAAAACCTGCGAATTTCAAGGGTGCCTATGCAATCGCAAAAAGACAAGACATCGGCATACAATGAAGTTCAAATGAAAATAATGAAATGACTCTCGCCCATGTAATTCTAAGACCTTATCATATGATTCGACTTAAAAGAGCAGCAGGCGGCAAAAGAATTGGACCATCTCCCCGAAGGGAACCCTAATGGGATGCGAAGCAGCAGCGTTGCGCACGGGTGGCGTCACGGGTTGAACGGCGCAAACGCGGGTGCTGGAAGAACAGTTTGAAGCGAAACTCGGTGTAGCGTTTACTGGTGTAAACGTTTGTTTGAAACGCAAACACGGGAGGCGAGCGGGCGTTGGAGCCGGCAGCTGCGGGCGCTCCGGCGGGTGAGGGAGAGAGTGACGTACGCGCGCACCTGCGAGGGAAGCGTGCGAGGGGAGCGTGACGTCAACGCCCAGCTGCGGCGTGACCTACTTGGCACCGCTCCAACACCTGCGCCGAGGGAAGCGCGTTGTAGCGCGCTTGTGCGGAGTACGGACAGCGTAACACAGGCTAGTCAGAGCTGCTTCGCATCTAATACAGCAGGCGGACCACCCGAGTTGGCGTCACTCCTCCAGCCAGCCACAAAAGCGAACAAAGTCGTCCACAAGCGACCTTTTCAAAACAGCGTGTGTTTGATGCCTTCGCTACCTTCGGTGCGTCTCCTTTCCTTGACCCATTTCATCGGCAGATGCAATGAAGTGCGCAAGATACATGGAGAAAAAAAATTACAGCATATCCACGGAGTGAATGATGATGAGTGGGCGAAGATCGGGAGGTTCATCGTAGATCGTGCCGAGTTCCAGATTAATTTAGTTAACGCGCACGCTACGAATACTTATGGTTCAACTATGCACAAGTGAAATCTCCCACCGGCACTTCATTGCAAGTCAAGATCCAGTGCCTATATATATATACATATATATATATATATATATATGGGTGGCCGGTGAACGGTTCTCCAACGCGAGCAGTCGGTATTTCTCAATCAAGAAACTCGCTAGGAGACGCTGCCTGCGCCAACGTTGTCTCTCGCGGGTGAGGGCGCGTTCTCCTTCTTTGCGAGCTGGTAGAGCGTTCATCTAAGAAAGAGCGTTTCCATAGTCAACGCGCGCCTTTCGCTCTCTCTCTCTGTCTGTCTCTCTCTCTCACAAGACAGCAGATGGAAGAGTGAGAGAGAGAGAGGCACGCGCCGGGAGGCACACGCCGAGGGCGAGCGCGTGCCTCCCGGGAGGCGTAATTTCACTACATATCCGGAGCAATGCATAGGACGCGTTCTGCGCCGCCATTGGCCGCACGCGAGCCCCACGTCATGAGAGCCGCCCGCTACGCATTTCCGGTAAGTTTGCTCACACACAGAAGTCGCGCAGTGCCCGCCTCCGACGACGGTCGTCGTTCCTACGAACGCGGAGTGGGGGGAGGAATCCGGCGGTGCGGTTGGGGTTGCGTCGCCTTCGATTCTTCGATTGTTTTCCTTTCGCTGGTGGGTTTTCAAACCTGCGCCAGTTAAGGGTAAACGCGGTGCGCAAGAGACGCTGGTTTGACGCTTGCTGTGTGAGTGCTAGGTGCCGCTCTTTCATCCTTTTTTTGGGCGCTGAGAGCTGTGGGAAAAAGGAGGGAAAACAAAGAAAGATGTCGGATGCGCATGTGTGTGTTTTTTGTTTTGGTTTTTTCTCTCTTTCGGGGTGAAGTAGAGAATTTATCAAGGGGCTACGAGGCTCGGCGCCTCGGGGGGAACTATTATTACTAACACAACTGCTCCGAAGGAGCCGCTTAATGTTCTTTTAAAAACGCAATCGCGTTGGGTCTCAGCGGCGGGCGCGCCAGCGCCCGTCGCTGACGCGCCTGGCTCTGGCAGTAGTGACACGAGCAAAATAGTGAGAGCGCCGAAGGCGCACCGCGAAGCGGCGACGTATGTCAACGGGCCCTCCACTGACACGGGCGAACCACGGACACGCTTAAAATAGCTATATGGCAGGAAATGCGCCGGCAGCGATAAAATGCCGGCAGCCTTCCCGTGCCAGGCTACTCTCTCTGCCGGCTGCCGGCGCGTGCGACTGTAAACATTTACCGGAAATGCGTAGGCGGGCTGACGTGGCCTCGCGTGCGGCCAATAGCGGCGTCTGTGCATTGCTCCGGATATGTTAAGGAAATACGCTCCCGGGAGATACTGCCGGTTACGCCTGACGCCTGACGCAGGACAAGGTTAGACTAAGAGGAGCTTCGCCCATAAAAATCACTCCATCTCCCGCTCGATTCGAAGCAGCACGAGGGGTGCACACCACGTTTCCATCGGTTTGACTAGGTGTCGCGTTTGCATCGGTTTGACGCTAGCAGACGCTGCCTGCATTAGCGTTGTCTCTCGCGGGCGAGGGCGCGTTCTCGTTCCTGGCGAGCTGGTAAAGCGTTCATAGAAGAAGGAGCGTTTCCACAGCCAGCGCGCGCCGTTCGTAGAGGAGAGGAGGAATGCCGAGAGGAGGGAGTTGGAGAAGGAGAGGAGGGGGAGGAGGATGCGCATGCGCAGAGTAGAGTTACTGTATATACTGTATATGTTCCCCAACATATACGGTAACATACTGCATATGTTCCCCAAGGGGAACATATACAGTAACTATAGCGCAGTGCGGGTGGGGACGCCACACGGCGGTTGGAGGGAGGGACATAGCCTCGACCATAAGCTACTTCGCATTTAAAATCTGGTTGATCCCTCTGTCATAGGCATCGGTATGACGAAGTGAAACATGTATTCGCACATAAGCGGCAGTCTGGTGAATCGAGGGGCGGGAGATGGGTTGGGTACTCTGGACTTCCCTTTACTTGTACACATCAACGGCACCTCGACACTGTACAGGGATCTTCGACAGTTACACGCAAGTGAAAGTTCTCGAACGACTCAGATTTCTACGGAGACAATGCACTGAAAGCAACAGCGACCTGCGCAAGCCTGCCATAAACCAGGAGCGTCCGCAAACGGTGAAACTTTGCAAGCATAACCGAGCCATTTGTCGGCGGATCGTTTTGGGAACGCACACTTCGCAGTGCGAAAGGCGCATAATTTGCTTGTCGACGGCCCTCTTTTGCGCTCCTGGATTGAAGCGCGTCACAACGCAACTGGCTATCATAAACGTCACACAAGACAAATTATGTAGCGGCCATGGCTGAAGCAGCGCGCCGGCAGAACGCCGATGCCTGAGCGCCGATAGAGGTGTCGAAACTACTGAAACGCTAACTGCCGGCGCGCATACGCGCAATGTACGACTTCGCTCCATCGTTCCTAGGTGGCGGTGCTACCGCTGAGAGCCAAGAGTGCAGTGAAACGGAGGCGATGTTAATTCTGCTTGCTAAATACGTTTGCTTTAACCGATCACTTAGATGCAAATTGCAAAGCAGTATGACAAATATACAAGGCCCGTCTTTTGATTGATTGTGGTTCGGTTAGGAAGGGACGCTAATTTCTGCAGCCCATGTAGGGAGCACTGCTAAGCGTCCATGGAGGTAGGGGGAAAGGGAGGGAAAGAGATAGAGAGGAGAGAAAGGCCGTAGTGGAGCGCTCCGGAAATTTAGACCACCTGGGGTTCTTTAACGTGCACTGACAACGCACAGTACACGGGCCTCTGGCATTTTCGCCTCCATCGAAAATGCGACCGCCGCGGCCGGGATCGAACCCGCGTTTTTTGGGTGGCAGCCGGTCTTTTCCTCCGCATTGCAAGCCTCAATTGACACACTGTACGCAAGAAAGGGTCTGAGACATCTCGCAGAAAAAGGAACCTGTTAACCATTTGCCGCAAAAAGAGGTGACTGAGACCAAGCCCCCTTCTTTATCACGTCGGAACAAGTTCGTACGGCTACAGCTTTCCCAATCAGAAGCCCAGACAAAGACTGCGAAAATTCTGTGAAGACGGCTACCCGACTACGTCGTGTCAACCGCAGAGTGTGGTGGATGGTCGAGCGGTTACTATAAAAAAATTGTATTCAGTGTTAGATTTCTGATGGCACGATTTTCAAGAGACTACTTGAGAACTGTGAAAAGAAAAGAACTGTATTTTGCGCTGTGTGATGTTGTTTTTCCTGTGCCTCTGTATAGGTCCTTGTACAGTGGAGGTCCTAGCACAGATGTCCTAAAGAGAGTTAAGAAAATGCACGTTCAGCCGGGAACTAAAACCTTTTTCTTTAAACTCCACTCGGGAACATTGCCTGTTAAGAGTTTTTTGGAGGGGAAGGGTTTATTTTTGCCGTGGGGTTCACACTGTTTAATTTGCAAGCAGCCAGAAACAATAGACCATGTTTTTTTACACTGCTGGGAGGAAGTTTTTTTTTTTTGGGACGTTTTACAAAGGACTATAAAGAAAGATTTCCCCCTAGACCCGTATGGAATAAGGTTCTTAAGCATTGATAACGAGGACGTGGTACCCTATGACTTGATCATGCTCATGGGCCTCCACTGTATATGGCGAACAAGAATGGCAGGTTACCACTGCGATAAGGACGCGCGGCCTGCACGTGCTTATTTCCGCGAAAGTGTGTATTGGTTCGTCGAAACTCAGAAGGCGTAAGCGGAACCCCCTGAGTGGCTTTTAAGAGTCGAGCCGCTCACTACTTTGCTGGAATTTTAATGTGACCAAGCCAGCACTCGCTGATGGAATTCTATGTGTGGCACAGTGAAAATTGCCTTTTTTGTATGCCTTTGTTGATACAAGCATTGTACCAAAGACAGGTTTTAAAGAAAGAAAAGTCGGTGGCATGGTCGGTAGCGCTTAGAGATTCTACTGCCTCACCCCGGCTGTCTTTGGGTTCGAATCCCAGTGGGTGGTACTTTTTCAATCTCAAATGCGTGTTTATTTTTGAGGCATCTACTTCCGTTACGGAACTACATCACGGATTTTTTGGTGGACCCCGGCATAAAACACTTCCGTGTTAAAAATTGGGGTTGATCCCTCTGTTATAGGAATCGGTATAACAGGAAAGTGAAACCTGTCTTCGCACAGAAGCAGTAATCTGGCGAATCGAGGGGAAGCAGATGGGTTGGATACTCTTGACATGTGAACCCCTTGCATGTACACATCAGATGCACCTCGACACTGCACAGAGATCCTCAACAGTTGCACGCAAGCGAAAGCTCTCGAACTACTCACATTTCTCCGGGGACACTGTATTGAACACACCAGCGTCCTGCCCAAACCTGGTATAAACCAGGAGCGTCCGCAAACGGTGAAAACTTGCAAGCGAAACCGAACTGTTTGTCATCGGATCATTCCGCGAACGCACACTTCGCAGTGCGGAAGACGCATCATTTGCTTGTCGGGCGGCTGTCTGCGTTCCTGGAGTAAAGCGCGTCGCAACGCAACTGGCTGTCATATACGTCCCACAAGACAAATTATGTCGTGGCCCCGGCTGAAGCAACGCGCCGGCAGGACGCGGAAGCCCGCGCGGTGATAGATGCGTCGAGCTACTGAAGCGCTAACTGCCAGCGCATATATTAACACGACAATTTACGAGGTCGCTCCATCATTTTCTAGGTGGCGGTACCATCGCTCAGAACCAAGAGTGAAGTGAGAATTAATTTAAGCACAATTTTGCTTCCTAAATAACTTTGCTTTAACCGGACATCAATTAGACGCAAATTTTAAAGCGGTGTAGTAAACATATAAGGCCTGTTTTAGATGCGAAGCCGCTTATAAACGAGGCCTGTCCCTCCCGGCGGCGTTGGCGTAGCCTGCCCCTGTTAGTACTCGGAGCACGCGCACTCCGGCGCGTGCTGCCGAGCGCGCGCAGCTCGGCGCGGGGGAGAGCGCGGGGGAAAGCGCTCGCTATGCCCCGGCGCGCTCTCTTCTACGGCAGCTGTCATGGAGTGCGCTTCGTTCGTCGAAGGCTCACAAAGCGCTGCCAAGCGCCGGAAGCGGTCGCTACCTGACGTTGGTGGCGCCGATGCGCGCTTTAAGCGTGACTTTCTCGACCACACGTTCGGGCACAGCTGTAATGTATGCGACCGCTAGTGGTTCTATAACCATCTGACCAAGATCTCGACCGTCAGGAACGAGCAGTCCCATGCCAACGCCATCGCCGTTCAGCACCGGGAGTTTGCCGCCGACGACGATCACAGTGAGTACGCCGTTTGCTCTACATGCAAAGATTCGTCGGTGGCAGGCTAACTACCCGCGATGAGCGTGACGAACGGCTACCGCTACCCGCCGAAACCCGAGCACCTGCCCGAGCTCAACCCGGTGGACGAACATCAGGGGAACCTCGAATGGAAGGACCGTGAATAGCGATGAAGAACATAAAAGTTTACACAACTTTAGGTCGACTCATGGCTCCTTCGCATACTACTCAGGGTTCTCTTTATGGGGAGATGGGTTTGGTTATGGCTGGTTGTGGGTTCGAATCTCAGGGAGTGGTGCTTTTTCTATCTTAAAGCACGTTTATTTTTTCAGACATCAACTTCCGTTACGAAAGTACGTCACAGATTCCTTGGTGGATTCCGGCATAAAACACTTGCGTACGTGTTAAAAATGTGCGAGGTCTGCGAGTCTCCCTCTTCCAAAAGCTGCGGTACAATTTGCTTCCCACCCGTTTACGCATGAAATTTCACGGCGAACTGTTGACAAACTTGTGGCGCGCCACAGGTTCTTGCGCTGCAAGCGCTTCATTTCAGGCTAATAAAGAATAGGTCGTTCCTTTTTCACTACAATAAATGAATGAAAGCATTTAAATTTATACAGTAATTATCTTTTATTTCTGCCACTATCTTTTTATTTTGGTTACATGCAAATTCCGAAGTGGGAACGATCTGAGGCGTCGCGGAGGAGCAGTGGCTCGCGGTTATGTGGGTGTGGGAGTGGCTTCTGCACACTCGAGTTGTATCCGACTGTGAGGAACGAGTGCTAGTGACTCCATTACTTAGCGAAAGTCCTCATCGTGCTACAATACCCGCAAATTCACTGCCTGTGAATGAACCGGCTAAAGCGAAGGTAGGTTATGGGCTACAGTTTCTCGTGTAACCTCTCATTTCTTTCAAGGGAGTAACATATGCAAAAGCAACGCAACAACATCGCAAATACTTCGATAGATAGACTCAACGTTACTACAATGAATCATCAGTTTTCAAACTCTCCACTCCCGCTGTGCATCGTAGGCGACACCTTTCCTGTGCTGGCTGCCGGGCGGTGGGACTGCCGCACCGGGCTCAGCTGTCATGTCAGCTACAGCCAATTTCTGAGTGTTTCGAGCAGGGGAGCCTTCAGGCAGCTCAATCTTGTAAATGAATTGCGAATCTTCGTGCTGTCCACCGACGCTTCAGTGTCGGGCCGTTCCATGCTTTCACACCTTCGCTTCCGTTTCTTCTCCAGTGGCTTTGACATACAAGTATGCAGGAAGGTTTGGAAAGGATTGAACTGGAAGACTGGAAATGCCTGGAAGTGCGCGCCTTTCGCGAGGCTCCACTGGCCACGTGGGATTTCCATGGTTTCCCGTCGATGACACCAACGTATGTTTTCCAGATATCCAATGAAAGTGGAGGTCGCGAGCTCTTGACTTCTCTGTCAGTTTCTTGTATGCACGTGGAATTGCTTTGTTCACGCAGAGCGAAGCCCCACGTAGTGCTGAGCGTAGGAGCGCCGGTCCGACCTGCTTGCATCCTTCCGGTATCCGCTTGTGCACCCCGTCAAGCCACAGGCCGATATTAAATGCGAAGCATTTCTTAGCGAACTTCGGCGACTTTGAGCGTATCTATCTATCTATCTATCTATCTATCTATCTATCTATCTATCTATCTATCTATCTATCTATCTATCTATCTATCTATCTATCTATCTATCTATCTATCTATCTATCTATCTATCTATCTATCTATCTATCTAGCCGCCTACGATTTTGTGCTCCCCTGGCCGTTTCGCTAGTGGGATGTTGACGAAAATTGGCATGGCACAACGTGACTACATGACGAACATAAATGACAGGTCAAAACATGGAAATCATGATATGGATGTCAAGGACGACATGATTTACATGCCACGATCTTGGTGCTCTCCTGGCCGTTTCGCTAATGGGATGTATGCGAAAATTGGTATGGCCCAACATGACTGCCTGACGAACGTAAACGGCAGGTCATAACATGAAAATCATGACATTCATTTCATGAGCGGCATGATTTACATGCCACGGTCTTGGTGCTCTCCTGGCCGTTTCGCTAATGGGATGTATGCGAAAATTGGTATGGCATAACAAGACTGCCTGACGAACATAAATGGCAGGTCATAACATGAAAATCACGACATTCATGTCATGAGCGGCATGATTTACATACCACGGTCTTGGTGCTCTCCTGGCCGTTTCGCTAATGGGATGTATGCGAAAATCGGTATGGCACAACATGACTGCCTGACGAACATAATTGGAAGGTCATAACATGAAGATCATGATATGCATATCATGAGTGGCATGATTTACATGCCACGGTCTTGGTGCTCTCCTGGCCGTGTCGCTAATGGGATGTATGCGAAAATTGGTATGGCCCAACATGACTGCCTGATGAACATAAATGGCAGGTCATAACATGAAAATCATGATATGCATGTCATGAGTGGCATGATTTACATGCCACGGCCTTAGTGCTCTCCTGGCCGTTTCGCTAATGGGATGTATGCGAAAATTGGTATGGCACAACATGACTGCCTGACGAACGTAAATGACAGGTGATAACATGAAGATCATGATATGCATGTCATGAGTGGCATGATTTACATGCCACGGTCTTGGTGCTCTCCTGGCCGTTTCGCTAATGGGATGTATGCGAAAATTGGTATGGCATAACAAGACTGCCTGACGAACATAAATGGCAGGTCATAACATGAAAATCACGACATTCATGTCATGAGCGGCATGATTTACATACCACGCGTTTCCTTAACGGGATGTATACGAAAATTGACATGCCACAACATGACTGCATGACTATCAAAAATGAAAGGTCATAACATGAAAATCATGACATGCATGTCATGAGCGACATGATTTACATGTCACGGTCCTGGCGCTATACTGCCGTCTCGTTAATGGGATGCATACGAAAATTGGCATGGCACAACAAGACTGCATGACGAACGTAAATGACCGGCCATAACATCAGAATCATGATATGCGTGTATGACCGGCATTGTTTACATGCCACAGTCTTTATGCTCTTGCGGCCGTTCGTTAATTTCATATGTACCAAACTCGGTATAGCAAGAAAAAACAATGCAAATCCGTTTTACGTTCCTGACGCGTGCTTCGCGTTTTCTTGATTCCCACAGAACATCGGATCTGCCATTATTTATTTATTTATTTATTTATTTACTTATTTATTTATTTATTCAGTTATTTAGGGCACCCCGACGAATAACCAGACCAAACCTTTTTCCGGAACTCGGCGCGATCTACGACGTGGGATTGCAGGAACCTCATAAACACCAGGAACATGAATGACAACGCCTGTGTAAACATACACACGTGTTGTCACTCATTTACATGCATGAGTGGGCAATTTCACGGGTCATTTACGGTAACACCGAACCATCCCCAGTGCTTTGCCCACTCATCATGGTTCACTTAGCGGAGATGCATGGATCCTTTGCGCCTACCTCTCCTTAAATGTGCCGCTCAGGGTCCTCGCATGTAGAAGCTATCTCTCAGCGCACCTTGCCAAGGTACATCTCCCAGTGATGGAGTCATTTCCCTTCTCCATGACAGGTTAAGGAGCCTGCATAAAAGGCACGTGCACTCGCTCGAACTATTTTGAAATACCTTAACAAATACAAAATGAAAAATAATTACATATAAAATGGCAACGAAATCAACCAATGCCACTATCGCATTTTTTATGGGCCTGCAAGATGACATCACTAAGGGGTCGCGGGACACGAGGGAAAATGGCTTCAGTGAAACGTCGTTTTAGGGGCGAAGGTTCGAGGCTTGTCTCCTGCTGTGTTTCGTAGCCGCGCTTGCTCTGGGCGCGTGCCTCCCAGCACGCGATGTCTCTCTTCGACAGCGGCAGTCATGAGTGCAGCCAGACGGCGTGTGCATGTGTGGGCCGATACCTGGGGTTCTTTAACGTGTCAGTGCACCTGGGATTCTTTAAATGCCACAGTCTTTATGCTCTTGCGGCCGTTCGTTAATTTCATATGTACCAAACTCGGTATAGCAAGAAAAAACAATGCAAATCCGTTTTACGTTCCTGACGCGTGCTTCGCGTTTTCTTGATTCCCACAGAACATCGGATCTGCCATTATTTATTTATTTATTTATTTATTTATTTATTTATTTATTTATTTATTTATTCAGTTATTTAGGGCACCCCGACGAATAACCAGACCAAACCTTTTTCCGGAACTCGGCGCGATCTACGACGTGGGATTGCAGGAACCTCATAAACACCAGGAACATGAATGACAACGCCTGTGTAAACATACACACGTGTTGTCACTCATTTACATGCATGAGTGGGCAATGTCACGGGTCATTTACGGTAACACCGAACCATCCCCAGTGCTTTGCCCACTCATCATGGTTCACTTAGCGGAGATGCATGGATCCTTTGCGCCTACCTCTCCTTAAATGTGCCGCTCAGGGTCCTCGCATGTAGAAGCTATCTCTCAGCGCACCTTGCCAAGGTACATCTCCCAGTGATGGAGTCATTTCCCTTCTCCATGACAGGTTAAGGAGCCTGCATAAAAGGCACGTGCACTCGCTCGAACTATTTTGAAATACCTTAACAAATACAAAATGAAAAATAATTACATATAAAATGGCAACGAAATCAACCAATGCCACTATCGCATTTTTTATGGGCCTGCAAGATGACATCACTAAGGGGTCGCGGGACACGAGGGAAAATGGCTTCAGTGAAACGTCGTTTTAGGGGCGAAGGTTCGAGGCTTGTCTCCTGCTGTGTTTCGTAGCCGCGCTTGCTCTGGGCGCGTGCCTCCCAGCACGCGATGTCTCTCTTCGACAGCGGCAGTCATGAGTGCAGCCAGACGGCGTGTGCATGTGTGGGCCGATACCTGGGGTTCTTTAACGTGTCAGTGCACCTGGGATTCTTTAAAGGGCCACTAAACAGGCTCCTGCTTTTTTTAGGGGCGAAGCTCCTTAAGGCGGCACCCGTTCGTCCCTCGTCGTAGTCGTAGTGCGTAACCAGTCTTACGCTTTGACCTCCAAGGTGGTGCCGGTGGGAGATTTCTCCTGTGCGTTGTTGAACAATGAAAAATTCGCAGCGTGCGCGTTAACTAAAAGCCGAATTCTTCTGTCTCTCATTCCCATTAGCAGCCATTGGCATGTTTCAGTAGGAAACGTTAGTAGAAGTAGCAGTGTAAGTGTTAGCTAAAAGCCGACTTCTTCTGTCTCTCATTCCCATTAGCAGCCATTGTTTACCTCCAAGGTAGTGCCTGGTGAGATTTCTCCTGTGCCCCGGCACTGCCCCGGCAAACGCGAGAGACAACGTTGGCGCAGACAGCGTCTCATAGCGAGTTTCTTGATTGAGAAATACCACGGTCTTGGTGCTCTCCTGGCCGTTTCGCTAATGGGATGTATGCGAAAATCGGTATGGCACAACATGACTGCCTGACAAACATAATTGGAAGGTCATAGCATGAAGATCATGATATGCATATCATGAGTGGCATGATTTACATGCCACGGTCTTGGTGCTCTCCTGGCCGTGTCGCTAATGGGATGTATGCGAAATTGGTATGGCCCAACATGACTGCCTGATGAACATAAATGGCAGGTCATAACATGAAAATCATGATATGCATGCCATGAGTGACATGATTTACATGCCACGGCCTTAGTGCTCTCCTGGCCGTTTCGCTAATGGGATGTATGCGAAAATTGGTATGGCACAACATGACTGCCTGACGAACGTAAATGACAGGTGATAACATGAAGATCATGATATGCATGTCATGAGTGGCATGATTTACATGCCACGGCCTTAGTGCTCTCCTGGCCGTTTCGCTAATGGGATGTATGCGAAAATTGGTATGGCACAACATGACTGCCTGATGAACATAAATGGCAGGTCATAACATGAAAATCATGATATGCATGTCATGAGTGGCATGATTTACATGCCACGGCCTTAGTGCTCTCCTGGCCGTTTCGCTAATGGGATGTATGCGAAAATTGGTATGGCCCAACATGACTGCCTGATGAACATAAATGGCAGGTCATAACATGAAAATCATGATATGCATGTCATGAGTGGCATGATTTACATGCCACGGCCTTAGTGCTCTCCTGGCCGTTTCGCTAATGGGATGTATGCGAAAATTGGTATGGCACAACATGACTGCCTGACGAACGTAAATGACAGGTGATAACATGAAGATCATGATATGCATGTCATGAGTGGCATGATTTACATGCCACGGTCTTGGTGCTCTCCTGGCCGTGTCGCTAATGGGATGTATGCGAAAATTGGTACGGCCCAACATGACTGCCTGACGAATATAAACGGCAGGTCATAACATGAAAATCATGATATGCATGTCATGAGCGACATGATTTACATGCCACGCGTTTCCTTAACGGGATGTATACGAAAATTGACATGCCACAACATGACTGCATGACTATCAAAAATGAAAGGTCATAACATGAAAATCATGACATGCATGTCATGAGCGACATGATTTACATGTCACGGTCCTGGCGCTATACTGCCGTCTCGTTAATGGGATGCATACGAAAATTGGTATGGCACAACAAGACTGCATGACGAACGTAAATGACCGGCCATAACATCAGAATCATGATATGCGTGTATGACCGGCATTGTTTACATGCCACAGTCTTTATGCTCTTGCGGCCGTTCGTTAATTTCATATGTACCAAACTCGGTATAGCAAGAAAAAACAATGCAAATCCGTTTTACGTTCCTGACGCGTGCTTCGCGTTTTCTTGATTCCCACAGAACATCGGATCTGCCATTATTTATTTATTTATTTATTTATTTATTTATTTACTTATTTATTTATTTATTCAGTTATTTAGGGCACCCCGACGAATAACCAGACCAAACCTTTTTTCCGGAACTCGGCGCGATCTACGACGTGGGATTGCAGGAACCTCATAAACACCAGGAACATGAATGACAACGCCTGTGTAAACATACACACGTGTTGTCACTCATTTACATGCATGAGTGGGCAATGTCACGGGTCATTTACGGTAACACCGAACCATCCCCAGTGCTTTGCCCACTCATCATGGTTCACTTAGCGGAGATGCATGGATCCTTTGCGCCTACCTCTCCTTAAATGTGCCGCTCAGGGTCCTCGCATGTAGAAGCTATCTCTCAGCGCACCTTGCCAAGGTACATCTCCCAGTGATGGAGTCATTTCCCTTCTCCATGACAGGTTAAGGAGCGTGCATAAAAGGCACGTGCACTCGCTCGAACTATTTTGAAATACCTTAACAAATACAAAATGAAAAATAATTACATATAAAATGGCAACGAAATCAACCAATGCCACTATCGCATTTTTTATGGGCCTGCAAGATGACATCACTAAGGGGTCGCGGGACACGAGGGAAAATGGCTTCAGTGAAACGTCGTTTTAGGGGCGAAGGTTCGAGGCTTGTCTCCCGCTGTGTTTCGTAGCCGCGCTTGCTCTGGGCGCGTGCCTCCCAGCACGCGATGTCTCTCTTCGACAGCGGCAGTCATGAGTGCAGCCAGACGGCGTGTGCATGTGTGGGCCGATACCTGGGGTTCTTTAACGTGTCAGTGCACCTGGGATTCTTTAAAGGGCCACTAAACAGGCTCCTGCTTTTTTTAGGGGCGAAGCTCCTTAAGGCGGCACCCGTTCGTCCCTCGTCGTAGTCGTAGTGCGTAACCAGTCTTACGCTTTGACCTCCAAGGTGGTGCCGGTGGGAGATTTCTCCTGTGCGTTGTTGAACAATAAAAAATTCGCAGCGTGCGCGTTAACTAAAAGCCGAATTCTTCTGTCTCTCATTCCCCATTAGCAGCCATTGGCATGTTCCAGTAGGAAACGTTAGTAGAAGTAGCAGTGTAAGTGTTAGCTAAAAGCCGACTTCTTCTGTCTCTCATTCCCATTAGCAGCCATTGTTTACCTCCAAGGTAGTGCCTGGTGAGATTTCTCCTGTGCCCCGGCACTGCCCCGGCAAACGCGAGAGACAACGTTGGCGCAGACAGCGTCTCATAGCGAGTTTCTTGATTGAGAAATACCGACTGCTCGCGTTGGAGAAGCGTTCAAAGGCAAAACCCATCTGCAACCCGTGCAAGAACCACTTAGCTTACATTTCACCGACCACAAAGCGGTCATAATGAAAGGACAACGGAAACCAGCAATAAAAGTTTGATAAAACATTTAATCAATCGTTTCACGTCAATTTTATCGGGCGAATTAACGGAAGAAATTTCACGGTTTAACCGATGATTACTTCCAGGAGCTTCGCCCAATCTCACCATCATTCACCTCGTGGATCTGCCGTCAATTTTTAATCGGTCGGCCTCCCCACCCTTCTCTGCCGAGGAGAGGGTAGGCGCGGCGCGCCGTCGAGACTCCGCCCACTTTACAGAACGCGCGCCGCGTTTCAGGAACGCACATCCGACTTGCGTGACCTAACTGACAAGTAGAGGAGGTGATGCGGAGGCCTTTTTTTCTAGGTGGTGTTGGCTCACGTCGGTGGGATGGCCGCAGGAACTGACAACAGACCTGATTTCGACCAATCAACGAGCTACAACTGCGCAAAGTTGTTCACGGTAGAACATGATGACACCTAGGATGTAAGGACGGCTGGTCAATCGCAGGAAAGAGACGCGAGAAATTTTTTGTTTGAAATACGGCGTCTGTGTAGCGCGCAACGCTGCCATATGCGCAGAATGTGGTCGCCGCAAGCGTCTCTATGATTGAGTTAGCTTGTTTGGGCACGGCCGGTCTGGACGCGCGCGTTCGCTCCCTCTTTGAGCGAACGCGCCCGTCCAGACCGACCGTGGTTTGGGTTAAAAAAATTAGGAGCCTGTTTAGTGGCCCTTTAACGTTTCCGTGCACGTTCAAGAACCCCAGGTGGTCTAAACTTCCGGAGCCCTCCACTACGGCCTTTCTCTCCTCTGTATCTCTTACACACCCTTTCCCCCATCCCCACGGACGCTTAGCCGTGCTCCCTACATGGGCTGCAGAAATTAGCGTCCTTTCCTAACCGAACCACAATCATCATCATACCGGAGGCAGTGAACCAAGACAGTATCATCTGCTGTCGTGAGAGAGAGCGAACGGTGCGCGTTGACTATGGAAACGCTCTTTCTTCGACGAACGCTTTACCAGCTCGCAAGGAACGGGAACGCGCCCTCGCCCGCGAGAGAGAACGCTGACGCTGGCAGCGTCTGCTAGCGAGTTTCTTGATTGAAAAAACTCCACGCATTTTCACGAAGTGAACCATGACGAGTGGGCGAAGCTGGGGATCGTTCTTTGTTATCGTAAATAACCCGTGACGTTGCCCCCTCATGCATGTAAATGAGTGACAACGCGTGCGTATTAAATGCGAAGCATTTCTTAGCGAACTTCGGCGAGTTTAAGCGTATCTATCTATCTATCTATCTATCTATCTATCTATCTATCTATCTATCTATCTATCTATCTATCTATCTATCTATCTATCTATCTATCTATCTATCTATCTATCTATCTAGCCGCCTACGATTCTGTATTCTCCTGGCCGTTTCGCTAATCGGATATTTACGAAAATTGGTATGCCACATCACGACTACATGACGTACATAAATGACAGGTCATAACATGAAAATCATGATATGCATGTCATGAGCGGCATGATTTACATGCCATGGTCTTGGTGCTCCCCTGGCCGTTTCGCTAATGGGATGTATACGACAATTGGCATCCCACAAGATGACGGCATCACGAATGTAAATGACAGGTCATAATATGAAAATCATGACATGCATGTCATGAGCGGCATGATCTATATGCCACGGTCTTGGTGCTCTCTTGGCCTTTTCGTTAGTGGGATGTGTAGTAAAATTGGTATGCAACAACATGACTGCATGACGAACATAAATGACAGGTCATAACATGAAAAGCATAACATGCATGTCATGGGTGGCATGATTTACATACCAGGCGTTTCGTTAACGGGATGTATACCAAAATTGCTATGGCACAACACGACAGCATGACGAACGTAAATGACAGGTCATAGCATTATAATCATGACACGCGTGTCATGAGCGGCATGATTTACATGCCATGGTCCTGGCGCTATACTCTCGTTTCGTTAATGGGATGTACGGGCTCCGTCTACTGACCAGAGGGCGCTACGTAGCTCTCGTCGGACGGCTCAGTATCGCTGACATTGGCCGCTTGGGTCGCACGTATGAGACGCGCGCGCACGGTGGAAACCAAGGCGACAGCGACGCGCGCGTTTCTTCGCTGCTTTCCGGGCGTGCTGCGAACCACACGAACGCTCGCGGCGTCGCCATTTGGAACAGTTTGCCGCAGGTTTGGAGCAGGCGTCTCAAAGGAAATAAAACGAAAGGAGGTGGGACGGGCGGTCGCTGCTGCTATAGAGTTGGCGATGCGCATCGCGTTCGCGTATTTCCGTCACAGCGTGCCCAATTTTGCTTCTTCTCTCCGCCAGGCAGTGCATTCTGGCACTGATGTCGCACATGGAAAACTCGACTGCACGGAGCCTATACGAAAATTGGTTTGGCACTACATGACTGCATGGCGATCATAAATGACAGGTCATAACATGAAAATCGTGACATGCATGTCATTAGCGGCATGATCTACATGCCACTCGTTTCCTTAAAGGGGTGTATACCAAAATTGCTATGGTACAACACGACTGCATGACGAACGTAAATGACAATTCATAACGTTAGAATCATGACATGCGTGTATGAGCGGCATGGTTTACATGCCACAGTCTTGGTGCCCTTACGGCCGTTTCGTTAACTTCATATGTACCAAACTCGGTATAGCGAGACAACAATGCAAATCCATTTTACGTTCCTTATGCGTGCTTCGCATTTCCTTGATTCCCACTGCACGTGGGATCTGCAAATTTTTTACACACGCGTTGTCATTTCTACTCCTGGTCTTTATGGCGTTCCTGCGCTCCCACGTCGTACATCGCGCAGAGATCCAAATTACTCTTAGTTAACGCGCACGCTGCGAATCCTTATGGTTCAACTACGCACAAATCTCCCACCGGCACTGCACAACAGGTGAAGATCCAGTGCCTATATATATGGGGTGGCCGGTGAGGGGTTGTGCTGCGTGAGCGTTCGGTTTTGTTTTTCGATCAACAAACTCGCTAGCCGACGCTGCTCGCGTCAGCGTTGTCTCTCGCGGGTGAGGGCGTGTTATCGTTCCTTGCGAGCTGGTAAATCGTTCATCGAAGAAAAAGCGCTTCCATAGTCAACGCGCGCCGTTCCCTCTCTCTCACGACAGCAGATGACACTGTCCTTGTGGACTGCCTCCGGGATTGGCGCTTAGCCGTGTCCCCAGTATGGGAGACATAAATTAGCGCCTTTTCCTTCCTAACGAACCAATACCTCCGGGATCGGCCCACACATGCTCACACCATCTGACTGCACTCATCACTGCCGCTGTCGAAGAGCAACATTACTAGATCAGCTTCAGTTTGCAAGCTCCGCCCAAGCCGCGCGCGAAAATGTGTCCCCTCTCCGTCTCCGCTCGCGCGGTGGCGCTGCAGTCCGGTTGCCTGAGAACCCGAAGTTACAGGGCGAAATTCAGTAAAGAAGGGGACACATGTACGTGCTGTGGAAAAGCTAGGGAAACGACAGATCATATTTTGATTGAATGTACAGATGTCCACCCAGGTGTAGCTGTGGACACTACTCTACAGGAGGCCATGGGCTTCAGGGGTAGCACGGGAAAGCTGAACATGTCGGCGATAGAGATAAGTAAAAGGCGCTTAGAGTATTGGTGGCGCAAAGGTATGGAGCAAAGGGAAGCGCAAGGTAGTTTGGGCAAGATTGTTACACCACAGCGGAACGATAATAGATAAAATAGGTAGACGGGTAGAAAAATTAGATGTGAAAATATGTGTGATTCTGGAAAAGAAATGTTTGTAAAGGAAAAAGAAATAAAGCTAGAGCTTGGTGGCCCGGCTACCGCCCCGTTATAAAGGGGGCGCTCCTAATAGCCATCCATCCACCCATCCAGCCCGAAAACTGCGCTTACGTGGCTCAGCGACCGCACGCCGAACGCTTTGCAGTACGTTTGCTTTATGGCATGAGTATTTGCTTTTTAGGTAATAATATAGAAATATTGGTCTCGAGGATGGCGAATAAGTGCACTACAACCACACCGCTACGACAAAGCGAGTCGTAAAACACCGGACTGACGTGTTATTTTATTTGAAATGCACAAGAGCAGTGAAACTGCCCAGCACAGTTAACTAATCTTCGATGTCTGTGCGGTTTCTTCATTTTACTGCATGCCTAATAAAAATCGATTGCCCATGGCAGGCTTGGTTTCGGCGCCGTGAAAGTAGTTTTGAACAGAAGTTGCTGCTTTTCTCGAAGTATTTCAAGCGCTTGATCAATCTTCTAATCTGACAGCGTGAGCATATGTTCCTTCACGTGGAGGATGTCCTGCTTTGCCTTTTCCCTTTTCAACGTAGCACGGATCGCCATGCGCCGTAGCGCTCTCACCTGAATGATCTTCTGCCTAAGTTTTCTGCGTTTTTGTTTCTATGTGCGCTGGGAAAACATCGTGCCTAGTGTCTTGCGCTCAAGGCACATAGTGCTTAAGCAGGGTGTTGTGCACGTTTTCCTTCGCCACGTATTGCCATCCTTGGTAGCCACAGAGCTCGTAGATATAGAAGGGTACAAATTGGCAGGGTACACAGCCTCCGCAGAAATTCAATTTCCCCACATAATCAAGTAGACACTCGACTTCTTTAATTGATTGCACGTCAAAATGTTTATTGTTGGTCTAAAGTCAGACAGCAGGACTCGCCCATTGGGACTCACCGAAATATCGAGAGAGCTAGATACTACAACGGCCTTGTCAACTCTAGGAACGGAATTACGCAGTTTGAGTTCGTACACAACGACACTGTCCTGAACAGCTTCGACAGACCAACCCTGAATCATCTGACCTGCATTTGCCATACGCAGGAGATCGCTGTACAACGATGGGACAGCTGCAGGAGAGATGCATCCCTCATCAAGCAGACTGGCTTGTGTGCTTGTATGGTCGCCCTCACCGACGTTACTACATTGGTCATCACCTTGTTTTTTGCGTCGCTTGGGGGGTCGCGCCGTCCGTACCGCAGGCTGCTTGCTTTTACGGACGGGTTCGGACAAGTATGCAGGACAGTTGGGGAACAAACGAGGTAGAGCATAGTCCTTCAAAGCCCCGGTCATTTGTAATGCGGAATGATGAAAACATCGCCGTTTATGGTGTGCACAAACTCTTTCACCAAGTCACCATCTCGGAAGTGGATGTCGCACACGACATAAGAACTTGTGAGCATCTTGTCAAGCCATGGGAAAACTTGCGTTTTCTGGGTGGCACCCAAGTACCTAACTCTTACACCACCGCGGCGGACGAAGAGAGAGAGAGAGAGATCGTGCGCCGGGAGGCACGTGCCGAGCGCGAGCGTGGCTACAACGGCGCGACGGGGGACAAGCCTCGACCCTAAGGAGCTGCGCCTCTAAAATCCGACTGCTCGCGCGGCACAACCGTTCACCGGCCACCATATATAGACCTTTTAACAGGAGGCATGGAGCAGCGCCATATTGGGCTGTGCACGGCAGTAAAAAATGCTTGTGTTGTCTGTTTCGTTCCGTTTGTTCTCGCGTGTGTGCGGTGTTTGATAGTAAAGACCTAACAACTCGCCAAAAATTGCTACTATAAACTCTCCGCAGTGCTTTTCTGGGGGGTCACGCATATGTTGCACAGCCCCTCGGGGGTAATAGCGTCACCCCGAGAGCCTTCTCTGAAAAGGTGTATAGGCACTGGATCTTGACCTCCAATGCAGTGCCGGTGGGAGATTTCTCTTGTGCGTAGTTGAACCATAAGGATTCGCAGCGTGCGCGTTGACTAGATTAATCCGGAGCTCGCCACGATCGACGGCGTGTGAGCGCAGGAATCTCATAAAGACCAGGAGCATAAATGACAACGCGTGTGTAAATATACACACGCGTTGTCACTCATTTACATGCATGAGTGGGTAATGTCACGGGTGATTTACGGTAACACAGAACGATCCCCAGCTTCGCCCACTCGTCATGGTTCACTTCGTGGAGATTCGTGGAATTTTTTTTTTGTGAGCGGTGCGGCTACCTTCATTAAATCGTTTAATTTCTGGAACCGCTCTCCCTATCGGGAGGCAGTCGTGGTTACAACTGCCCTAAGTCTAGAGTCGACAACAGCGCAACAAACCCGAGAAACCCTAAATACGGAGCTTTAGCAGTGGCGGCTTACCGTAAGGTAACGCCGTACCGTTGTGGTTGGCACGTAGAAAGTTTAGTCCGTGAGATCTTTACCAGCAATTTTAGGGGCGAAGCTCCTTAGGGTCGAGCCTTGTCCCCCCGGCGTGACACAGTACTTAGAGTGCCCGCTCTCGGCGCGTGCTGTGGGTTTGAGTGGAGACAGCTAGGGTCCGCTCGCTCTAAAGCCTACTTCGGAAGTAGAGGGGCTTTAGCTCGCTCCTGGCGCGCGATGTCATGGAGTGCACCTCGCTATGAATGAAGACAAGGCAGCGCGTGCTCTGGAGACCGCTAGGGGCGCTGCGATGCCCTTAGCGTTAGAGTTACTGTATATGCTACCTGCGGTAGTATATACAGTAACTCTACCTAGCGTGCGGGTGTGGGCCCATCGTGGAGGCAGTGCCGTCAGACGGTGTGTGTGCATGTGTGGGCCGATCCCGGAGGCCGCGCACCAGACAGTGTCGTCTGCTGTCGTGAGAGAGAGCGAACGGCGCGCGTTTACTATGGAAACGCTCTTTCTGCGATGAACGCTTTACCAGCTCGCAAGGAACGAGAACGCGCCTTCACCCGCGAGAGACAACGCTGATCCAGGCAGCATCTGCTAGCGAGTTTCTTGATTAAATAAAAAAGGGCACCTTACCATGAGAAAAAAATTCACAGCATATCCACGGAGTGAATGATGATGAGTGGGCGAAGCTCCGGAGGTTCATCGTAGATTGTGCCGTTCCGGATTAATTTAGTTAACGCGCACGCTACGAATCCTTATGGTTCAACTACGCACAAGTGAAATCTCCCACCGGCCCTTCATTGCAAGCCAAGATCCAGTGCCTATATATATATATATATATATATATGGAGCCGTGCCGTGGTTCCTGCGCCATGCTTTTATTCCACTGCACGCGTCTCATCTTCTTCATCGTCGGCTTCTCCTGCTATCGCCCGCTTGTTACGTCACACACACACACACACGCACACATATATATATATATATATATATATATATATATATATATATATATATATATATATATATATATGTGTGTGTGCGTGCGTGTGTGTGTGTGTGTGTGTGTGGCCGGTGAACGGTTCGCGAGCAGTCGGTATTTTTCAATCAAGAAGCTCGCTAGAAGACGCTACCTGCGCCAAGCTTGTCTCTCGCGGGTGAGGGCGCGTTCTCCTTCATTGCGAGCTGGTAGTGCGTTCATCGAAGAAAGAGCGTTTCCAAAGTCAACGCGCGCCTTTCGCTCTCTCTGTCTCTCTCTCTCTCTCGCAAGACAGCAGATGGAAGAGTGAGAGAGCTCGCGCGCCAGGAGGCACACGCCGAGGGCGCGCCTCCCACACGCGCCCTCCTAGTAGCGCGTTCCTAGTAGGTAACGCGCTACTACAACGGACGGATAGACCCAAACCTTAAGGAGCTTCGCCCCTAAAGAACGGACTGCTCGCGCTGCACAACCGTTCACTGGCCACCTCGTGTATATAGACATTGGATCTTTACCTGCAATGTAGTGCCGGCAGGAGGTTTCCCTTGTGCGTAGTTGAACGATAAGGATTCGCAGCGTGCACGTTAACTAAAAGTAATCCGGAACTCGGAACGATCTACAACGTGGGAGCGCAGAAACCTCATAAAACCAGAAGCATAAATGACAACGCGTGTGTAAACATACACACGCGTTGTCACTCGTATACATGCATGAGTGGGCAATGTCACGGGTGGTTTACGGTAACACCAAACCACGGTGTAAGAATAAGTTATTCTTACACTGTGCACCAAACGATCCCCAGTGCTTCGCCCACTCGTCATGGTTCACTTCATGCAGATGCGTGCGCGTCGGTGTTACTCCGCCAGCGAATCACTGAAGCAAACAAAATCATCGTCACGCGGCCTTTTCAATATGGCGCCGTGTTTATGCCTTCGGTACATGTGGACCGTCTGCTGTTCTTGAGTACTTTCATAGGTATAAGCCATGAGATGCTCTAGAAGCATGGACAAAAATGCGTCAGGTCTGAGCGTTTCCATCCGCAAAAGGCCGTGGCACAGTTCATTTCGTTTGCGAGCCTACTTTATGCTTGAAACTTCTCTGAACTGTGCTGAAAAACTCGGGTGGCGACTCTTGTAGCGCGCCGGGTTGTTTCATTGCAGGCCCTTGATTTGTGCTGAATAAATAATTATTCTTTGCATGTCCCACTTTAATAAACGAACGAAAATGTAAAAATTTATGCACCTACCACCCTAGCTCTCTTTTTGGTGCCATGAAAAGCTGAAGGTAGGAACTATTCGAAGCTTCGCCCATGTATAGTGACTGGCGGTTATAAGGGCGTAGGAGGGGCTTCGCTGCAGACTTGAGTTGTATCCGACTATAGTGTAGCTCTTACCGACTAAAATAGTCGCTCGCCGACTATGACGGTACGGCATTACCATCACTACCGTACGGTAAGCCGGCGCTGCTAAAACTCCCTAATGGCCCCGCCACGGTGGTCTAGTGGCTATGGTACTCTGCTGCTGATCCGAGGGTCGCGGGATCGAATCCCGCCTGCGGCGGCTGCATTTCGATGGAGGCGAAATGTTGAGGCCCGTGTGCTGTGCGATGTCAGTGTACGTTGAGAGCCCCAGGTGGTCGAAATTTCCGGAGACCTGCACAACGGCGTCTCTCATAATCAGAGCTGGTTTTGGGACGTAAAACTCCACAAAATCAAAAAACAAATAAAACTCCCTAATCAGTTGTTGCGACGCATATGTGTTCTTATCGCTTGTTCAGGATTGCAATTTAACACGAAAGTACTTTATGCCGGGGCCGCCGCGACCCCGTACGTCCCTACCGTAACGGACATGATGGAGTAAAAGTAAACCTGTAAGAACAATGAAGAAAAACACTCAGAAAAATTTCTGTTGATCCGCTGGAAATCGAACTCATAGCCCGCAGTGCCACGACGAAATGTGGCCGGTGCTCTACACTGCGCTAGCGCCGCGCATGCTCGACGTTGTACGAACGCGCCTTCTTGTCTCGCCCGCCTCAGCACTCGCACATCCAGGCGCACATTGCCTGGAACGGTGCCGGCGTCCGTGCATCACCGGCAGCTTTACTTCGGCTCTCCTAGATGGCGGAACCATTCCAGGTGCGTTCCAAAGTCCGCCTCGATCAACGCATGCAGAGCCGCGCGCATAGCCGCGTTCGTACAGCGTCGAGCGTAAATGGTGGTGGTGGTGGTGAAAAACTTTATTCGTGTGAAGGCCAAAAATTAAATTAATATTTAAAAAATTAAAGAGCAGCGTTGTGGGCGGCCTTCAGGCTGCCGGTTGTGGCGTCCAGGCAGTGCCTAGCCGCGGCGTCCTCCGCCCAAGTCACCAGCCGAAGTTGCAGGTCCGGCCTGCTGCTGGACAAAGCAGCCTCCCACTGCTGCGGACTTCTGAGGTGCCAAGAGGCAGGGGGCAAGTGTGCCGGACAGGAGTAAAATATGTGCTGATAGTTGGCGATGGAGCTGCCACATAAGCGGCAGGCCGGCGAGTACGTTCCGGGGTGGAAGAGGGCAAGACGTGCGGGAGTAAGGAAGGTGTGGGCCTGAAGTTGGCGCCACAGGTGTTGTTGGTGCTGGGAAAGGGATTGGTGTGGTGGGGGTAAGGTGAGGCGGGAGAGGCGGTAGTGCAATGTGATGTCGTGGTACGTGAGGAGCGCGTCGCGCGTATCCATTCCCGGCGGGGGCGGGCTTGCTCGGTCGGTCGAATCGCGAGCGATAGAACTGGCCGCCTCATTGCCAGGACGACCCGCGTGAGCGGGTACCCAGATGATATATATGGGGCGAGAGGAAATGGTGCCAGACCGCAAGATGCCTGCGGCCGGTGGCGCCACCCGTCCAACCGCGTAGTTGTATACCGCGGGTTTAGAGTCGGAGAAAATGTATTCTGCTGAGGTTTGTGTTATGGCGAGGGCAATAGCTGCCTCTTCAGCCTCGACAGAGGTAGAAGTACAGACGGAGGCAGTAATGGTAGGTCGGAGGGAGTTGTCGGTGACTGCAAGGGCGTGGGCTGCGTAGTGGCGATAGGGGGCGGCATCCACATAAGCCACGGCGGGTTGCTGTCCAAACTTACGCCAGAGCGCGGAGGCGCGCGCTGCTCTACGGGAGCGGTGGTGTTCGGGATGCATATTCTTTGGGAGGGGATCAATGGCTAGAAGGGAAGAGACGTGGGAAGGGATGGGCAGTGAGGTGGGAAGAGGCATAAGAGGGGAGAGTTTAAGGGTGGAAAGAAGTGCGCGACCAGGCCGTGTGCGAGAGGGACGGAGGAGCTGGGCCGTGCGATGGGCCTCCGTCAGCTCCGTAAGGGAGTTGTGGACGCCCATCGACAGTAGCCGATCCGTTGAGGTAGATGTGGGAAGGGACAGGGCCGACTTATACGCCTGGCGAATAAGGCAGTTGACTTTGTCTTCCTCGGTGCGAGAAAGGAAGAGATACGGCAGAGAATAGACGAAGCGGCTGAGAACAAAGGCCTGGACCAGGCGGCGGAGGTCGTGCTCGCGCATGCCGTGGTGGCGGTTGGCAATGCGGCGTATGAGGCGCATGGTCTGGTGTACAGTGTTGCTGAGTTGAGTGATGAGGGTAGTGTGCTTGCCATTGGACTGAAGAAAGAGTCCGAGGATGCGAAGGGTAGAGACGAGAGGAAGCGGTGTGCCGTCAACGGAGATGGTGAGTGGAGAAGGCGACAGTGGAGCCATCCCCCGAGGCAGGAGGAGCAAAATGCCCGATTTGGTCGCAGAGCAGCTCAGCCCGATAGCTCGGGCGTGAGACGTCACCGCGTCCACACCCGACTGGAGAGTGGTCTCCATGTCGCCAAGATTGCCGGTGGTCACCCAAAGGGTGATGTCATCGGCATAGAAAGCATGAGACAGAGCTGGTATAGTGCTAAGCTTGCGTGCCAGCGGGAAGAGGGTAATGTTGAAAAGAAGAGGGGACAGGACAGAGCCTTGGGGAGTACCCTTGTTGCCTAGGGAGAAAGAAGGAGAAGAAAGTGGGCCGTATGAAATTTCTGCTGTGCGGCGGGCGAGGAAAGCGGTGATGTAAGCATGTACACGGTGTCCGACGTGAAGGGAGGAGAGAGTGTCCAGAATGGCTGTGTGGTGTACATCGCCGAATGCTTTGGTAAGGTCCAGCGCCAGGATAGCTCTAGTGCGTTTTTGGTGGGAGGGGTGTAAGACGTCCTCGGAGAGCTGGAGCATGACATCCTGGGTGGACAACTGCGGACGAAAGCCGAACATGGAGTCCGGATATAGGTCATGGTCATCCAGATAGGTTTGGAGGCGGGCCAGGATGACATGCTCGAACAGCTTGCCGAGGCAAGAGGTCAGAGAGATGGGGCGGAGGTGCTCGAGGGAAATGGGTTTGCCAGGTTTGGGGATGAAAGAGACACGTGCATGGGTCCAGGAGGAGGGAAGAGTACCAGCCTGCCAATGTGTGTTGAGAAGGTCGGTAAGGGCTTCGAGGGAGGGGGTATCCAGGTTGCGGAGAGCCTTGTTAGTGATGCGGTCCGCCCCCGGAGCCGCGGTTGTGCGGAGCTTGAATAGCGCAGCACGAACCTCACCCAAAGAAATGTCGGCATCAAGGTCGCTGTTGGAGGAGCCGGAGTAAGCAGGAAGTGGAGTGTGGGGGTCGGTGCAGAGGTAGCGGTCCCGGAGGGTCGCCAGAAACTCGGTATCGGTGAGTGAAGAAGAGTGAAGTAGATGGGATATATCCTTGCGCTGGGAGGCTTTGGAGTGTGTGGGGTCAAGCAGTACCCTGAGAAGCGACCAAGTGTCGCGGAGGCCAAGGTTGCCGGCCATGCGGTCGCAGGTCTGACCCCACTGTTGTCGTAGAAGAGAGGAGCAGTGCTCCTCCATGTCCGACGCGAGCCGGGCCAAACGGAGGCGCAGGCGGCGATTGTGTTTCTGGGCCTGCCATCGGCGGTGCCGTCGTGGAGTGTGGCGCTGCAGGGAGTGTGGATGTAGCGGTGCGGACATCCGCCAAAATGGTCTCAGTCCAGGCAGAGAGGTCCGTGATAGGAGAAGAGGAGGAAGTAGAGAGACGAATGGAGCGGAAGCGGTCCCAGTCCACTACCTGGGCAAGACGAGTAGAGGAGCGAGCAAGGGATGGGAGTGGGAAAGTGGTGCAGAGAACGTAGTGATCGCTACCGAGGGAGATCCCCGTATTAGACCAGGATGAGTCGGCTACATTTCTGGCGAGGGCAAGGTCCGGATTGGTGTCTCGTTGGACACTGGATCCGATTCTGGTAGGGCGAGCGAAGTCGTTAAGAATCGAAAGACGTTCGTTGTGGATGAAGTTCCAGAGTGAGTGGCCCTTGCGTGTGTTCTGGGGGTAGCCCCAGCTGGTATGGGGGGCGTTGAAGTCGCCTAGCATTACTAGGGCGTTGCAGCCAGCGCAGGAAAGCGCTTTGCGTGGGACGAGGAGTAGAGGGGCTGACGGGGCTTTGGGAGGGCTGTACACATTGAGGACAAAAAGGCTTGCCTCAGTGCGACGGCGAGGAAGGATTTCAAGGAGGAGATGGGCACAGTCCGAAACGTCCAGCTGGTGCAGCACGGCAGTAAGGTTACGGTGCACCAGCGTCGCAACGTTTGGGTGGGCCTCAGAAGACGGATGAAAGGCGGTGTAATCGCGAAGTTTTACGGGACTTAGTGGTTCCTGAAGTGCTAGGACAGAGGGAGCAGTGTCGGGGGGGGGGGGGGGGGGATGTTCTGGAGGTGGAGCTGAAGGGTGCTCCGTTTGGCGCGGAACCCCCGACAGTTCCACTGCCAGAGATTAAGGTGCGGGTGGTGTCTGGCCATGATGAATGGCAGGGAGACCGGGCGGAGTTGGTGTAGGTGCCGCGGTGAGCAGGGCGGGGAGCGAGAGATGCGCGAGGGTGGCCTCAGTCGCGCTCTGGCGGGTTTCTAAGGCAGCTACCCTGGCGTCTAAGGCGGTAAGGTGGGAGTCGATGGCGGCCACGCGCGTATCGATAGGGGCGACGCGCTCTTCCAGTCGTGTGAAGCGGGTCATGATGCGCTGTTCGAACGACTCCAAGAAGCAGGCTGTTTCGCGAACGACGTTACGCTCGTGTGGGGCGATGGCGTCGGAGGAGGGTGATCGGCGTTTGTGCGGGGGTCGACGGGTAGGGGAGGAGGCGCGCGATGATGCAACCGAGGGTGCCGTGTTCATGGACTCCTCAGCTGGTGCAGGTGGAGACGGCGTTTGTGGAGGGGTGGGAGCTGGGGAAGGAGGAGGAGGAGCGGGAGAGGACAGACGTGCTAGCGCGGCCTGCAGCTGACGCGTCAGCTCTTGAATTTGGAGCTGCTGGGCAGTTATAGTGGCCTCGAGAGCCGCGATTTTGGGATCCGACGTGTGAGGCTGCGTTATCGAGCTTACCGGTGGCGTGGCCGTGGTGGTGTTGTTAGTGGTGGCGGGGGCGGCGGACGCCTCGGACCTGGGCAGGGGCGGGAAAGAGACGGAGCGGTGGTGGCTGGAAGACCGGGCACCGCGGGACGTAGATCGGTGGCGAGGGCGGGAAGGCCGGGAGTTGTTGAGGATGTGCCCGGTGGGTGGTGCTGGTGAGGGAGGCTGGGGCTTAGAGTTGGACGAGGGTGGCGGGCCAGTCCGGTTGAATCGGAGTTTGCACGGGCGCGAGCCCGTGACGTGGTCTGCTTTGCACAGGATACAGCGTGGGACGCAGGTCGGGGGCTCAACTGTCGCGTGGGTCTGGCCGCAGCGGTAGCAGAGGGCGGACTTGGGCTTGGTGCCAACGTCTGCGCGATGGCCAGGAGTCCAGCAGTTCGTGCAGGCCTCGGCTTTCGGACGGAACGGGTGGCAGCGGTAGACGCCGCAATTGAAGACGATCGAGGAGGGGAGAGTGGCAGTTCCGACGAAGGTGATGAGGATGGATTTTGAGCGCCCCATCCGGCGCGATCGGCGATGGCGTAGGGGGTGTTGACATTCATGGATTGGAGGTCTTGGATGATCTCGTCCTGAGTTTGGGAGTCCACGGCGTTGTAGATGATGCCGCGGAGGGCGTTGTCTGGTGCCGCCATGTAGGCACGTAGGGGGTAAGAGATGGTACCAAGGCGGAGTTCCGATACACGGAGGTAGAGACGTGCGCGTGACTCAGATGGGGTGCTGACAGTAAGTGAGTTGTTATACGGATTGATGCGTACACGGTCAGCGGTGCGGGCGGCTGCGTAGTCGATGGTGGCGAGACTGCAGAGGGTTTGGAACAGGACGCCGTTAGTTGTAGTGCGGAGGTCAAGTCCCCCTCCTAGTCTGAAGACGATTTTGAAGTCCTCCGCTGGGAGTCGAGGGAGGGGAGCGTGACGACGAAGAGTGGGAGCACTGGGGGTGGTGTGCGACGGGGTCGAGGAAGGCGGCGTCGAAGTGATGGGCTGGTGGGCCGCGGCTGCACGGTGTGCTTTCACGGCACGGATCCAGCGCGAGTCGGCTTCAAGCTCAGCTGGGGTGATGGATTCGCCGTCGACTTGATACTCCATCTCGGCGGGTTGGAGATTTGCGAACACTTTCGGTGAAGGCGGCGAAACGCGAGCGGCGTCAGCCGCGGTTACGGCTCAGAACGCGGCTGCGCGTTGCGCAGGGGCGCGTAGTCGAGCGGCGCACGATAGCTTCAGCGCATCGGCGGCGTGGCAGAGCACAAAAATGGTTCAGAATGGTTGAAAACGGGCGTAATTGGGCTCCGAAGGTGTCAAACTGATCCGCTCACCTTCACGGATGCGCTGGGGAAGCTTCACGAAGAAAGGGCGAAGAGTTGCGGTGAAACGGGCCAAGAAGTACGGAGCCCATGCGAGGCACGTCCGTACAGCGTTCCGCCAGCGTGGAGAATCTCGAGCGTAAATGCGCCGATAGCGCAGTGGTAGACCACCGGTTACCTTTCTTCGTGGGTGGCGTTTCCCTGCCGACCGCTCTTCGAGCGCGATGGGAACAACACGACTGCGTTAGGCGCCACAGCACGGTAACGATGTTGACGGCGCAATGTGGCGCAAGTAAATATGACGTGATACTTCTGTCGCGCGGTATTTACTGTAGACTGTGCCTCGGTATTAGGTGAAATACTTCAGTTACCACAAATGGTTTGCCCTTGATGCAAAAATCGATGTGTGAACGTGGGTTCATCCACTTCCAACGGGGCTGCACCAGCGAAACACCGATAACAATGGGCAAGCATCGCTCCCTGATAAATCTGATGTTGTTATTTGTGAGAGTGGTGTGTGTAATTTGCTCTTAAACCTTGATATTAAATGATCGCCGGGGCCCGACGGTATACCAAACGCGTTTTTGAAGCGTTATGCGGAATGGTGTGCTAAGTATTTGTATGTTGTGTTCACCAGATCTTTAAGTAACGGTTCCTTACTGGGTGACTGGAGGACGGCCGAAATCACACCTTTGCTTAAATCATAGAAAAAAGCATGCATTGAGAATTACCGAGCCGTGTCACTAACATCTACGTCATGTAAAATTTTAGAACACATAATTCATAAACATATAGTAGGTTTCTTAAGAGAGCACAAGGTACTCCGGGATTTCCAACATGGTTTCAGGCGTGGATTTTCTACCTGTACTCAATTAGTTGAAACTGCACAATTTCGCATAGCCGATTAATGGAGGAAAGCAAACAGAGGCTATATTGATGGATTTCTGTAAGGCATTTTACGAGGTGTTGCATAATAAATTAATTCATAAATTAAGGTATTATAAATATGATCAGATACTTGCTTGGATTACGGCCTACCTTTCTAACAGACATCAATTCGTCACCTTAAACAATGCTGCTTCTAAAACAGCCAAGGTTGTTTCCGGCGTCCCTCAGAGGTCAGTTTTGGGACCACTTTTATTTTTACAATTTATTAACGGCACTGAGGCAGAACTTCCTGTTCGTGTGAAAGTTTACGCAGATGACTGTATTTTATATGAAACGTTATCTTCAGTTGATGATCAGGTGCGTCTAAATAAGTTTACGCAGATGACTGTATTTTATATGAAACGTTATCTTCAGTTGATGATCAGGTGCGTCTAAATAACGACCGTGCAAACGTCATTGCATGGTGCGAAAAATGGTAAATGTCAATTAGTTTTGATAAAGCTGCTTATATGCGAATTACCAACAAAAATTGGCAGGTCCCACGTGCAGTGGGAATCAAGGAAATGCGAAGCACGCATAAGGCCTGGGCAAACTGTTTTTCTTGAGATGCTCATTGAAGTCATCTACTGTTCGCTTATTAACGTATAATTGCTACAATCGACCATTGTTGGAATATGAGTGATTATTTGGACCCATTCACTTTAACTAATGTTAAAAGAACTAGAACCCTTACAGTATAAAGTGGTTTGGTTCATTTTCAATTGCTGCACATCTGTGAGTGAGCTAAGTAGACGCAGTGGTGACGGTAAGCAACCGTGTCTGCCGATTAAAGTTTCTCTTTCACCTCCTAAATGGACATTATAACGTTAACACTTCCAATTTTTTTGCTTATTCATGAAGTTATCAAACGAGACAAAGGCATGCTCTAAGCATGGTTCCCTTTAACACAAGTAACAATTGTTTTAAATATTTTTCCCAGAACAATAACAGATTGGAATAACCTGAACACCGACATTGTTACTCAGAAGTCCTTAGCAATGTTTGAAAAAATCTGAATATGTTATAAATTTATGTTTGTGTATTTTTATGTGTTCGTTAGCGGTGTTTATTGAATTCTTTACAAATGTTTGAAAAATGCGTGGAATTGCTATGAACTTGTGTGTGCTAAAATGCCTGTACATTTTCACGTATACCCACCTGCCAAGATCTGGTACCAGATCGCAGTACCTATAAATAAAAAAGAAGTTCACCTCGATGTAACAATAAACATTCAACTGCTGATGCGAAGAGATATTTCACTTTTGTGTTATAACGATTCCTTGGACCCAGGGATCATCCACGTATTTTTTTTTTTTTTTTGCTGTGCCAACAACGCCGCCGTCAACCGGCGTCTTCATTCCATCCATTGCAAGCCCTGCAGAGACCTTCGTGACACGCACACTTGCAAGAGTACTTAAACTCTCAGTATTTCGTGAGTGTCGACTGCTCATTCGGATCCGTAGGCGCATCGAGCACCGCATGCCTTCCCATTTCACGCAGTTCAACGCTTAATATGCACTATCGACGAGAGTTATTGCAGCAGGGTAGGAAGCTGGACTTGTAGCAATGCATTCAATTAGCAAGCTATGACTTGACTACGTCACCACCATCATCATGAGCATCATCTCCCTTATACATATTATGTGTTTTAGAAGCGGTTTCTCGGTCCGATTGATTTGTAGGGTTTTACGTCCCAAAACCAGCTGTGATTATGAGGGACGCCGTAGTGGAGGTCTCCGGAAATTTCGGCCACCTGGGGTTCTTTAACGTGCGCTGACATCGCACCGCACACGAGCCTCAGCATTTCGACTCCAACATCCCTCGGCATCTGGAAACATTGTATCATCGACTACGGCTGAACATTGCATATTCCAACGATCTACGGTACCGCTTCCATCAGGAGACAAGCCCATACTGCAGCAACTGTGGCTCTACTGAAACCCTAGAGCATATTTTGTTTGAGTGCTGAGCGTACAATGATGAGCGTGCGCTCTATGAACATTGCATGCAGTCAATTACGCAGCTCCCTTTATCACCTCAATGTGTTTTAGGCCCTCTAGCTTGCCCCACACAACAGAGACGTGCGATGGACTTTTTATTTACATACTTAAATAGTATAGGTCAACTCGATAGACTTTAATCTCCGTCGTCACCATCACTCACTCATCATGCAACACATCCTATCACATCACTGCGGGTTGGTGCAAACGTTGAATATCTTTGGACGCAATTAGGCATCACAGTCAAAGACACAAAGCCCGATTTTTCTTTCTCTTTTCTTTTTCACTCTATCTTGTACTTCTTTCTAGTCGTCTTTCTCTCCCCAAACTCCCTCCCCACGCAGAGTAGCATGTCAGCGATATTTCAACGCCGGCTAAATTCTCTGCCTTTCAATAAAGAGCTCTCTCTCTCTCTCTCGCCTCCATCGAAATGCAGCCGCCGCGGCTGGGATTCGATCCCGCGACCTTCGGATCAGCAGCCGAGTGCCATAACCACTAGACCACCGTGGCGGGGCGATTCTCGGTGTTTCTTGGGGAATAGCTTCAAAAAAGCATTCTCTAACCGGATATTATAGGCACGAAATGTTTAGTGGTGTAAATTGAGACAGAGAACGTGCAATAGGACAATAATCAAGGCAGACTGAACAAACATTATTTAATTTCAGTGAAGCGCATATTTTGCGTTGTGTTTACGCTATGGGCCCCGCGACGGCGGTCAAGTCGTTATGGCGCACGGCTGCCGATCCAAGGTCGCGAGATCGAATCCCAGCCGCGGCGGCTGTACTTCGATGAAGGTAAAATATTGAGGCCCGTGTACTGTTAGATGCCAGTGCACGTTAAAGAACCCCATGTGGTCGAAGTTTCTGTTGCCCTCCATTATGGTCTCCCTCATAATGATACCGTAGTTTTGGGACGTCAAACCCCCTAAATCAATCACTGATTACTTACGCTCTCCGTGCGCACACTGCCAGCATTAAGTAATGTTCTCTAAGGGATGACCAAAGGCGTCTGTCAGATCAATATCGTTGGCTATCTGCTTTTATGTAACAAAAATGCTACAATATAATAGCACGTACGTACTATTATATTCCTCGCTCCGTAGAATGGCTCTTAGACTTAGTTTCGGCGCCGACGAATTTGTTCTTCTGCTCATATTAAATAATCAATAAACTTACCTCCCTCTGTCTGTGTGTCTCAGCAACGTCAGCTACATCAATCTTCAAGTGTCCTGAATTTTCTGCTCGTATCATATAGCCCCGTATTAAAGTTCACTGTCTGTCTGTCTGTCTGTCTGTCTGTCTGTCTGTCTGTCTGTCTGTCTGTCTGTCTGTCTGTCTGTCTGTCTGTCTGTCTGTCATATAACCCCGAACGCCGTCGGCTTCTTTAACTTGGTGCCCCTTGTGTTTATCTATCAGACCGTAATATCAGACCAGTTTGATGACGTCGGAATATGGCCTTAGGTATCAGTATAATCTGTAGAAGAGCTTTCATTTGTGAGAACGCAGTAAGACGGAGTGTCGGCATAAGCATATCCATCGGTATGTGTATATACTGTTTTGCGGGAGTGCGCAGCCAAATTGACCCAATAAGACGTTTAGTCTTTTCAAATCCATCGGAGGCCTTCGTTTCAAGGAATCCATGTCTGAGGCCTGGCCTCCATCCCGACCGTGGCGGTCGCATTTCGGCGGAAACGAAATGCTAGAGGCCCGTGTCCGTTATCAGCGCACGTCAAAGAATCCCAGGCTGTCGAAATTTCAGGAGCCCTCCGCTATATACGGCGTGCCTCATAATAATGTCGTTGTTTTGGGCCTTTGGGCACGTAGAAATCCGTGCATTATTATATATTATTCAGCTTGAGGGGAGGCTCACTGGAAGGGTTCAACTTAAACTGAGCACGACGCAGCGAGCAATGGAACACAGAAAATGATAGGTGTAACCTGCAGGGACTAGAAAGGAACGGAATTGGTAAGAGAACAAGCGCCTGTTAATGACATCCTAGTAGAAATTAAGAAGAAATGGCCGTGGACAGAGCATGTAATGGAAAGGAAAGATAAGCATTGGTCATTAAAGCCAACAAAGTGGATCCCTGGTGAAGGAAAGCGTTTGGCAAGGCGCGGCAGAAAGTTAGGTGGACTGGTGATAACAAGGAGTTTGTGAATAACACGGTCGCTGCTAGCTCAGGACCGGGGTAATTGGAGATCACTGGGAGATGCCTTTACCCCGCAGTGGGTGCAGGTATTATTATTATTATTATTATTATTATTATTATTATTATTATTATTATTATTATTATTATTATTATTATTATTATTGAATCTGTTGACCTTTCTGCCCTTTCCTGCCAGCGGCTCAAAACAAAACATCCTTCTTACTCCTCGTTCTACGTCACAGTTGACGAAGATACATTGCAACGCCTGAATGACCCGTCAATGTGGCCGTGCGGCTGCATTTTCAAGCCATTCCGCGGAATTCTCCACGATGACATGCTCCATCCTTCAGAGTTCGCACCCGCAAGCAACGGTGCCGCGTAATTGGGATATATTTTACCAAACGCTCGAGGTCTTCGTACGTGAATTCTTTGCTGATGTTGTTTTGTCTTCTTTTGACCTTATTGCGACTTCTGAAACGTGGCTGTGCAGTGAAATTCCTTCATGTGACTATCTTCCGTCGAACTACACCACCTTCCGCAGTGGTCGGGATTTCTGTGCAACTAAACAAAAAAGTGGTGGCGTATTGATGGCTATAGACAGTTCTGTAAGATCTGTTAGACGCAAGGATACAGAAACAATTTCTGAATCGATATGGGTCGGAATTAGTCTTGAACGCTCTGAAAAATTGTTGATTTGTTGTTTCTATGTACCATCTAGCGTTTCACCAATCGCTTTTAATCAGATCATCTCTTCTATTGAAAATGTGGTAATTTCACATAATAAGCACAGAATTCTTGTACTTCGCGATCATAACACACCGGGAATTGACTGGACTACGCTTAAGTTTTCTCATTATTATCATTTCTTAGAGAACAAGTGCAGCGTATTGTTAGATTTTGTCGCTTTTAATTCCGTACACCAACACAATAGTATCGCCAATTCCAGTGGTAGCGTCTTAGATCTGTGTATTTCTAATAATCGACCTATAGAAGTATCACACTCTCACATCTCTCTTGCTCGTCCTGACAAATTTCACCCACCACTTAAACTAACACTCTGCATGTCACCATAAAAACCAAGCTTTCCTGCAAAAGTCGAAAAAACGCCCAGATTTGCCTTCAAGCGAGGTGACTACGTTGGCTTGACGCATGACTTGTCCACCACAGATTGGTCACTGGTGACTGACAAACCCAATGTTGATGTTCAAGTCGATCAGTTTACGGAACTTATCTTGACCAGCATGCGCAAGCTCATTCCCCAGTATATACCTATCTTTGTAAACATCCCTCTTGGATCTCATCCGAACGTATAAGTGCACTAAAACATAAAGATCGCGCACAGAGGAAGTATAAATGTTCTCAATTAACTCATTTGAAGGAAGAATTCTGTCGTTTTCGTACTCTTTGTAAACGCCTATATAAACGGGATTACAGTCTATATATTTCATTTTTAGAAAAAAGCGCGTCTGACAGGCCGGCTGAGTTTTGGAAGTATGTACGCAAACGGAAGTATGTACGCAACCGCTGACCGTTTTGCCAAGCATTTCTCATCTGTTTATAAGTCACCAGCCTCTGTAGCTTGTAACGGCCGACAGGTTAAGGCAGTTGGCACAGCTGACGCTGTGTCGCTGGATGAAGATTCCATTTCAGAATGCATTAAGCGCTTGAAACCATCCTTTTCAACTGGCCCAGATGGCATCCCCTCTGCCATACTAAAATCCTAAGGCAGTATACTTGTACCAGTATTGACTAACATATTTAATAAGTGTCTGCATGCTTCAACTTTTCCTAGCATGTGGAAAACTGCTCGTGTTTTCCCAGTATTTAAGTCTGGCTGTAAAAGTGACGTCTCGAACTACCGCCCTATTTCCCTTCTTTGTGCCGCATCAAAAATCTTAGAGCTTGCTCTCCACAAAATATTGTCTTTTGATGTAAAAATTCATTGATTGCGAATCAGCATGGGCTTCTTGCTGGCCGCTCAACTGTCACTAATCTTGCCAGTTTCATGGTGCAAGTTCTCCACGAATATATCGCAGAGAGGACAGGTTGACGCTTTTACTGTGACCTTAGCAAAGCTTTTGACGTTATCAGCCATTCGCTGCTTGTGGATAAACTTGCGCACTTCGACGTTGTTCTTCAATTGTGAATCTCCTGCATAGCTATTGTAAAGGTCATCGGAAAAAATTACAGCATATCCACGGAGTGAATGATGATGAGTGGGCGAAGCTCGGGAGGATCATCGTATATCGTGCCGAGTTCCGGATTAATTTAGTTAACGTGCACGCTACGAATCCTTATGGTTCAACTATGCACAAGTGAAATCTCCCACCGGCACTTCATTGCAAGTCAAGATCATGTGCCTATATATATATATATATATATATATATATATATATATATATATATATATATATATATATATATATATATATATATATATATATGATAGTACGCGTTTAGCGTTGAGCCAGTGAGGCGTTTATTGAACAGAGCTAAGCTCAATCGACCAGCCGTTCAGGCGAAGCAAGCGCGAGCACCAACAACTGTCCTCGTCTTCGTCTTTTGCTGGCTCTCCTATCTGCGCCCTATTTATGTTACAATTACTCCCCCGCTGAAGAGGAGCCATCCTGGCGACCTAAGGAACAGGTACAACTGGCGGGTCATAGTGCGGCTTCAGGCGGTCGACATGAACAGTTTCGCGGCCCCGACGGCGGCGGTCTGTGGATGGGTCGACAGGCTCAATAATATAGTTGACCGGAGATGCTTGATGTAGGACACGGTAAGGGCCGTGATACTTGGGAAGTAGCTTCGCGGAAAGGCCAGGAACGGACGAGGGGACGCGAAGCCACACCAATGCTCCTGGCGAATATGACTGTGAAGGCAGGTTTTGGTCATGACGGTCTTTCTGTCGCACTTGGTCTTCAGCGGTAAAGGAACGAGCGAGCTGTCGGTAGTCCTCGGCATACGTGGCGACTTCCGATAGAGGCGTGGATTCTGACGCGTCCGGGCGATACAGAAGAATAGTGTCCATAAATGACGAAGGTTCGCGGCCGTAAAGAAGAAAGAAGGGAGAGAAGCCTGTTGTAGACTGAGTGGCGGTGTTGTAGGCGTACGTGACAAATGGTAATATGCGATCCCAGTTGGTATGATCAGCTGACACGTACATGGAGAGCATGTCGCCCAGCGTACGGTTAAAGCGCTCAGTCATTCCGTTGGTTTGTGGATGGTATGCGCTGGTTGTACGGTGCACAACGTTGCATTCACGCAAGAGGGCTTCGACGGCTTCAGAGAGGAACGAACGTCCGCGATCGCTGAGTAGCTCACGAGGCGCGCCGTGGCGAAGAACAAGTTTGTAAAGGATGAATAAGCCGACTTCGCGTGCTGTGGCCTCTGGCAGCGCGGCAGTTTCAGCATAGCGCGTCAGGTGGTCAATAGCGACAATCACCCAGCGGTTACCGTCAGGTGTGTACGGAAGGGGACCAGTACAAGTCAATTCCGATACGGTCAAAAGGTCGGGATGGGCATGGCAGTGGCTGAAGTGGTCCAGTGATGATGTTAGATGGGCTCTTCCGACGTTGGCACTGGGAGCATGAACGTACATACTGTCGGACAAAGCGGTACATTCCACGCCAGTAGTAACGCAGCCGGAGGCGCGCATATGTTTTGACTACACCGGCGTGGGCACATTGTGGGTCCGCGTGAAAGGAGGCGCAGATATCGGCCCGCAGATGGCGAGGGATTACCAGCAACCATTTGCGCCCATCAGATAAGTAGTTGCGGCGGTACAGAAGGCCATCACGGATGGTGAAATGCCGAGCTGTGCGCCGCAGTGAACGGGGAGCGGTACGTGGGGACGGATGAGATAGGTACTCAATTATAGAGACTATCCAAGGGTCCTGACGCTGCTCGGACGGCATGTCAGCGTATGCAAGTGACACCAAATCGTAGCTGGAAGCAGACGCGGCGCCATACTCATGGGGAAGTGGAGAGCGGGAAAGAGCGTCGGCATCTGAATGTTTCCGGCCTGACCTGTAGACGACGCGGATGTCGTAGTCTTGGAGACGTAATGCCCAACGGGCTAAGCGGCCAGATGGATCTTTCAGCGACGTTAACCAGCACAGGGCGTGGTGATCAGTCACGACGTCAAACGGACGGCCATATACGTACGGTCGAAATTTTGTGATCGCCCAAACAATGGCCAGACACTCTTTTTCCGTGACCGAATAATTCGCTTCAGCTCTGGTGAGAGTTCGGCTGGCGTACGAGACTACATACTCGTCGAAACCAGACTTGCGTTGAGCAAGAACAGCGCCAAGGCCAACTCCGCTAGCATCCGTGTGGATTTCAGTAGGAGCATCGGGGTCGAAGTGACGGAGACTCGGCGGGGATGTCAGAAGGTGACGCAGCGTTGTGAATGCGTCATCGCAAGCGGAAGACCACGCCGATATGCCTTGGCTGTTAGCGAGTAACTTTGTCAGAGGCGCTATTATCGACGCAAAATTGCGGACGAACCGGCGAAAATAGGAACATAGCCCTATAAAACTCCGGAGTTCCTTGAGTGTTGACGGCTTAGGAAACTCGGCGACGGCGTGAAGCTTTGCGGGGTCGGGCAGAACACCGTCCCTGCTGACAACGTGCCCTAGGATGGTAAGCTTCCGGGCTGCGAAATGACACTTTTTCAAATTCAGTTGCAGCCCAGCATTTGTAAGGCAATCCAAGACGGCTGCGAGGCGCATGAGATGGGTGTTGAAATCTTTGGAAAAAACTACGACGTCATCCAGATAGCAGAGACACGTGTGCCATTTGAGACCGCGAAGTAGGTTGTCCATAAGACGCTCGAACGTAGCGGGGGCGTTGCAAAGGCCAAAAGGCATCACGTTGAACTCGTACAAGCCGTCAGGAGTCACGAACGCAGTTTTGGGGCGGTCAGCTTCATCGATAGGCACCTGCCAGTACCCCGATCGAAGATCCAAGGAAGAAAAGAACTCTGCGCCTTGCAAGCAGTCGAGTGCGTCGTCGATTCTTGGGAGCGGATAAACATCTTTGCGAGTGATCTTATTAAGGCGCCTATAATCAACACAAAATCTGATGCTACCGTCCTTCTTTTTGACGAGTACGACCGGAGAGGCCCAAGGGCTGTGGGAGGGCTGTACAACGCCGCGACTAAGCATATCGTTCACCTGGGCGTCTATAACCTGGCGTTCAGCGTGGGAGACCCGATATGGACGCTGGCGCAGGGGCGCGTGGGTGCCGGTGTCAATACGATGAACGGTTGCAGATGTTCGGCCCAAGGTGGTTTGATTGTGGTCGAAATAATTCCGATAGCGGTCGAGGAGTTTCAAGAGTTCCATCCGGTCAGCACCAGACAACGCCGAATCAATTGACGGAAGAAAGACGTCTGCGGAGGATGAGTTGGACGTAGTAGCGGGATTAATACTGGCGACCGCGAGACTTGCCGTATGGTCGGGCACTTTACTGGCGCAAACAGAATCAATGTCCTCAAGTCGGCCAATACATTCACCACGGAATAAAGTGGCTGGGGATGAAAGCGGGTTCGTGGCATAAATGTTTCCGCAAGAGTTTTCAATCATCAGAACTGCATAGGGAAGAAGGAAGTTTTTTCGTGAGGTAAATGCTTCGGATGGGGCGAACATGGCGCTAGAGAAGGGAGCATAGTCGCAAGTGATCGGCACAAGAACACAAGACGAAGGCGGGACGTCAGTGTCTGCTGCGACGACCACACGAGAAAGAGAGGAATCGCTAGAGCCAACGTCAGAGGTCGCTGATAATTCTAGTTGTGCACGCGCACAATCAACAACGGCTTGATGTGTAGCGAGGAAGTCCCAACCCAATATAACGTCGTGCGAGCAACGTGATAAGACGACGAATTCTACAACATACAAAACGTCCTGAATGATTAGCCGAGCCGTGCACGCCATAGAAGGTTTTATGTGATGCGCGGTTGCTGTTCGTAGGGAGACGTCGGAAAGCGGAATCGTAATTTTCTTCAATTTGCGGCACATTTCTTCACTCAACACAGACACAGCGGCTCCGGTATCCACCAATGTATCCACCAATGCTTGCACGGCAACACCTTCAATGAATACCATTATTTCGTTAGCAGGCAGAGATCGAGGGCTTGTAGATTTCGACGGCGGCGCAGTTCTTGCCTCCGGAACTGCGGCGGTCAGTTTTCCGTTTGGACGGGTGGTGGACGACGAACCATCGGCGAAATGGAACGTCGTCGTGGAGAGGGCGACCGACGTGTGTTGAAGTTTCGGTGAGTAGGCGAAGAGGTGTCGGAAGTTGTGTGGGAGGGAAGCGGCGGTGCTGGATCAGTACGGACGTAGCTGTAGGCTTCGTCCACGGTAGCTGGACGAGGGACGCGCCGGTAGCAGAAACGCTCGACATGGCCGGGGAGGTGACAGTAGTAACAGATTGGCTTATTGTCGGGTGTGCGCCAAGGATTACTAGGCGAGACTGCGGGACGGCGATACTGGGGCACGTGCGGTGCTGGCGGAGCGCGCGGTGCATAGATGACGTTTGGCTGATGGGCAGCATCCGTGACGTGGGACAGCGCATATGGCTGCCTCCTCGCGACGTCGGCGTAGCTCAAGGGTGCGGATACAGGGGGCGGCTGGTGCGGTGGAGGAAGCGCCTCGGATACTTGCTCTTCGATGGTTTGTCGCAAAGAAGAGGCGAGCCCGTGAGTATTGTTTGGGATAAATGGCGCAAAAGACAACTGTCGCGCCACTTCCTCTCGTATAAACTGCTGTATCTGCTGCGTTAAAAGACCAGGGTCCGCAGATATGGCACCGACGGTCAAAGCAGACGTGGCGGGCGAGTTTAAAGCGGGACGTCGAGTTGCAATGCGCTGCTTCCGCAACTCGTCATAGCTCTGGCAGTGCTGTATGACATCGGCAACTGTTTGAGGGTTTTTGGCCACCAGCATGTGGAACGCATCGTCCTCGATGCCTTTCATTATATGCTTGACTTTGTCAGCTTCGGACATCACAGGATTGAAGCGGCGGCAGAGGCTTACGACGTCCTCAATATAGGAAGTGAAGCACTCACCAGACAGTTGGGCGCGATCACGTAAGCGCTGTTCTGCACGGAGCTTGCGAACTGTCGGTCGGCCGAAGACGTCAACAAAGGTGGTTTTGAAAGCGGGCCAGTTGGAAATCTCAGCCTCGTGGTTGTTAAACCAGAGCTCTGCTACTCCTCGCAGGTAGAACTGGACGCGGCCAAGTTTGTCTCTATCGTCCCACTTGTTGTTGACGCTTACTCGTTCATACGAAGCGAGCCAGTCCTCGACGTCTTGCTCGTCAGTGCCGTTGAAGAGGACGGGGTCGCGCTCCCTTGGAACACCGGAACAGCGGATAGCTTGAGGGGCGGTAGCATTCTGCTGCGCAGCGTCATCGGTCATGGCTGAAGGTGAAGGTAGAGTCCGGGTACGGAGTTCCAGGATGGAAAAGAGAACCAGCACTTCCACCACTTGATAGTACGCGTTTAGCGTTGAGCCAGTGAGGCGTTTATTGAACAGAGCTAAGCTCAATCGACCAGCCGTTCAGGCGAAGCAAGCGCGAGCACCAACAACTGTCCTCGTCTTCGTCTTTTGCTGGCTCTCCTATCTGCGCCCTATTTATGTTACAATATATATATATATATATATATATATATATATATATATATGGGTGGCCGGTCAACGGTTCTCCAACGCGAGCAGTCGGTATGTCTCAATCAAGAAACTCGCTAGGAGACGCCGGCTGCGCCAACGTTGTCTCTCGCGGGTGAGGGCGCGTTCTCCTTCTTTGCGAGCTGGTAGAGCGTTCATCTAAGAAAGAGCGTTTCCATAGTCAACGCGCGCCTTTCGACTCTCTCTCTCTCTCTCTCTGTCTCTCTCTCTCTCACAAGACAGCAGATGGAAGAGTGAGAGAGAGAGGCACGCGCCGGGAGAGGGAGAGGCACGCGCCGAGGGGCGAGCGCGTGCCTCCCGGCACTCCGGTTACGCCTGACGCCTGACGCAGGACAAGGTTAGACTAAGAGGAGCTTCGCCCCTAAAAGCCGGAAATTACGATAAAGGTGAAAAAATGGGCAACACCAACCAAATTATCATCATCAAAAGTAAAATTTACTCCTAAAGATGACAACAAACCCGACGTTTCGGGTTCCCCTCGGACCCTTCTTCAGGGGTGACTGGAGGGCACCAGACAGCAGCAGTGCTTATAAGGCCTTCTTTTTCTTGTTTCTTTTTTCTTTCTTCCTTGCTTTCTCACTTTCTCTTTTTCCGGTTCTTCAAACCGAGGGGGGTCATGCTAGTGTTGAACCAGGTGCCGGAGTCCGCTAAAATAGACACTTGGCATTGCACCTGCAGACCGGTTCACGTTACCAGGTGTCGCCTGAATGTGCCATGATTCCACAAAAAGCTGCTTGTGATAAGTGGTTTCCAAGTCGAGGACGCGGGAGTTGTCAAAGTCTATGCGGTGGTCGTGCACCTCGCTGTGTTTAGCTGATGCACTCCTTTGTCTATCGAGCTTGCGGACATCGTCCCTGTGCTGTCGTAGCCTCTCTGGAAAGTTCTTCGTCTCTCCCACGTACGACGCGCCACAATCTGAACAGGGAATGGAGTAAATCACACCTTGCGCTCTCTCCCTCGGCAGCCTGTCCTTCGGGCGCGGAAAGAAACGGCCAAGCGTGGAAATTGGCTTGTGTGCTACTCTTATTCCCTGCTCAGACAGCACACGTGCGAGCGCTTCGCTGGTACCCTGAACTTAGGGAATGCACACACGTATGGGCTTGGAAGGTGGAGGGTCAGTGTCCTTTCGAAGGGGTCGGCGGGGATTAGTCTGACGGCGAGCAACCTTTCCAATGAAGGCTTTCGAGTAGCCGTTCTTTAGAAGGTCGCTTCTGACCAGCTGTTCTTCTTCTATCCGCTTATTCTCCGAAGAACAAACCCTCCGTGCAAGGGTCAGCAGAGCCGGAACCACCGCCGCTTTATGGTGGAAAGGGTGGTTCGAGCTAGCGTCGAGATAGCGACCGGTGTGAGTCGGCTTTCGGTACACCGAGAACTGGAGCATGCCATCCACCTTTGTCACAAGGACATCAAGGAACGGCAAGCAGTTGTTCTTATTATTATTATTATTATTATTATTATTATTATTATTATTATTATTATTATTATTATTATTATTATTTTCTCCATCAGCTCATTTGAAGGAAGAATTTTGTCGTTTTCGTACTCTTTGTAAGCGCCTATATAAACGGGATCACAATGTATGTATTTCATTTTTAGAAAAAAGCGTGTCTGACAGGCCAGCTGAGTTTTGGAAGTATGTGCGCCAACGGTCGAGCAAAAGTGGCGAGTCCTTCAGGATACTGGACCCAAATGGAGTAGAATTTCAAGCCGTCGCTGACTGTTTTGCCATGCATTTCTCATCTGTTTACAGGTCCCCAGCCTCTGTAGATAGTAACGGTCGACGGGTTAAGGCAGTTGGCACAGCTGATGCTGTGTCGCTAGATGAAGATTGAATTTCAGAATGCATTAAGCGCTTGAAACCATCCTTTTCAGCTCGCCCAGATGGCATCCCCTCCGCCATACTAAAAGCCTATGGCAGTATACTTGTACCAGTATTGACGTCCATATTTAATAAGTGTCTGCATGCTTCAACGTTTCCTAGCATGTGGAAGACTGCTCGTGTTTTCCCAGTATTTAAGTCTGGCTGAAAAGTGATGTCTCGAACTACCGCCCTATTTCCCTTCTTTGTGCTGCATCAAAAATCTTTGAGCTTGCTCTTCACAAAATATTGTCTTTTGATGTAAAAAATTCATTGATTGCGAATCAGCATGGATTTCTCACTGGCCGCTCAACTGTCACTAATCTTGCCAGTTTCATGATGCAAGTCTCCACGCCTATATCGCAGAGAGGACAGATAGACGCTATTTACTGTGACCTTAGCAAAGCTTTTGACGTTGTCAACCATTCGCTGCTTGTGGATAAACTTGCGCACTTCGATGTTGATTCTTCAATTGTGAATCTCCTACATAGCTACCTTGTGGATAGATCATGTTATGTTGCCCTAAATGGCCAAACATCCTTTTCCTACAAAACTACTAGTGGGGTTCCTCAAGGGTCCGTACTGGGCCCACTCCTCCTTTTAATTTATGTTAATGATGTTTCTTCTGTCATTCGGAATTCTTCTTTGCTTTTGTATGCCGATGACATAAAGATATTTAAGGAAATTCATTCAGTTATCGATTGTCGCTTGCTGCAATCCGATTTGTGTTCTTTTTCTGAATGGTGCAGGAGCAATAACCTCTCTCTAAATGTTTCAAAAACTAAGGTAATGAGTTTCACTCGAAAAACATCTAGTGTGCCATTTTTATATTCTGTCAATTCTGTGACGTTGTTTAAGGTTTGTGAGATCAATGATCTAGGTGTTCTTTTTGATAGCACCTTACACTTTTCTGCTCATGCTAAGCGTGTTGCTTTGCGGGGTCTTCGCACCCTACGCTGTGTTTGCAGAATGTCTAGAGAATTCTGTTCTCCTATGTCCTTCCACAAATTGTAGACTGCGATATGTCTTCCTCAACTTGAGTATGCATCTGTGATCTATAATGGTATTTCTAATTCCAGCAGCAACGCCATTGAGCGAGTCCAGAAAAAATTCCTAAGCATCTATAAGAATGGGATCGCTAGGAATGGCCCTGATTCTTGCATTGGCACTGTTGGATCACTGTCCCTGCCATCACTACACTGCCGGAGAAAATGCGCTGATCTGTTATTTCTTTTCAAGCTTGTGCATGGTATCATATCCTGCCATGTACTGCTCAACTGTCTTAATTTCCGAATTCTACGTAAGCTGACCAGAGAGAATAGACCTTTTCAAGTAACCGCCTGCCTCTGTGAACATTCGACCGATGACAGGATACAACGTCTCTACAGTGCTTACTTTTTAGAGCTCGATGTTTTTCACAGCTCCCAGTCGCTGTTCTGCTCCGAGCTTTGCACTGTACTAACATAGTGTCGTACACTGTTGATATTTTTTTTTCTTGTTTTGCCTGCGCATAGTTGTATATGTGAAATTTTATAGCGTTTTTTATTCCTGTTATTTTATTATGAATTTTGGCCTATGTTGCTGTTTTTATTAGTTGTTTTTATTGTTTTGTTGGTTTTATTAGTTTTTTTTTCTGTAGAGTCTTCTTATTGTATTGTTTCTTGTATTTTTTTCCGTGCGCCAGTACAAAGACCTTACGGTTGTTCCTGGGCACGTTAAATAAGCATTTGATTGATTGATTGATTGATTGATTGATTGATTGATTATTGTTATTAATTTTATTATTATTATTATGCGTGCTTGCTTGCTTGCTCGTGCCCCGTTTTTCGGTGAGCAGCAGTTTTTTCGCTGTGAAAGCTGTACCAAACGTGTTCATGGCAAGTGTGTTACCTGGCTGGATGATGAGCTTCAATTTTAAAGTCTGGATCAGGCTCATTCTGCTGTAACTTATGTGACCCCACCGAGCCTGATGCTAAGCCTAGCGACAACGACTCAGCGGCGTGCTCCAGATACCCTTGTATCTCCCAAACCGGTTCCCCCTCGTTCTCCTGTCTCCCTTCGGGTGACCTCGGTGGCAGTTTTGCCGGTCTACACCGCCTACTCCTCGACGCGCTAGAAGGAATCTCGTTCCTCAGCGACGAGGTTTCCCAACTTCGTGAAGAGAACGAGCGCCTTCGAAAGGACCACTCTAGCGCACTCGAGCAACAAGCCCGTCTTAGTCGCCTCCGTTCGTGCTGAAGTTCATCTCCTGCGCGAGGAGTTGATGCGCCGTACGGACGCCGTGCCATTAACGCTACCAGCTGTTTCCCCATTGCATGAAAGCTCTGAATCAGCTGTGAACGCTCAGCTACCTGCGGACTCAGTCCATTCTGTTGCACCCAGAACATCAACATCTACGACCACAATGCAAGCTGACGAATACGTCGCTAACCAACACGCGCTGCGGTTCCCTGGCCTTTCTCTTATGCAGGAGCCGTAGAGGATGGAAAATTCGGGAAAAAGGCGAGAAGGCCTGCTTCCGTCGGAGTCCTGAAGACATTTGTTTTATCGTTAGCTCAACAGCAGCGGCGAGCGAAGGCAATGTTTGCGTCCAAATTAAGCCCAGAAACAACTTCTGCGGATCTGACAAAGCATTAACACCAGGGACCTATCTCCCGTTTCCTGTCGGCGACTGAAAACCAGACACCAGTCTTATTCATGGTTCTATATTGCCGTAGATGAAGAAACACTGCACCGCCTGAAAGACCCGTCAATGTGGCCTCTGGGATGCCTATTCAAGCCTTTTCATGGAGAGCTACACGACGACATGCTTCATCCTCCTCAATTATTATTCGGGATTCAAAGTGCTCTGTAAAGTGGACATAGTCTATCAAAACGTTCGTGGCCTGCGCACTAAAAGACTTGAATTTCTCTCCAACGCCATTTCTTCTTCTTTTCCTATTATTGCTATTTCAGAAAGCTGGCTAGACAGTTAACTAAGACACCTTCCGCTGTTACCGAGACTTCAGTGAAACCAAACAAAAAGGTATGGGAAAGTTGATTGCTATAGACAGATACGTTAGACATTATTATTGTGGTGGTGGTGGTGGTTCAGCCCGAAGGAAGCAGTACTCGTGTACTCCCACATTTATCCGGTAGCAGACGCTCATGACGAAATCGCATGCGAGCTTACAAGTCTGTCTAGGTGTTTAATAAACCCATGTTACGTCCCTACTAGGCTGGTACCAAGGTCTCCGGGAAGTGAAGACAAGGCGCTCACTCTTAAGGAGCCGATGATGCGGGTCGTCGCACAGCTCGGCGCTCACTTCACGGTAGAAGCTCTCCATCTGATCGACCAGCTCCTTTCCTCGGCAGGCCTTGGTCTCCGCTTTGCCGGAACACGACGAGTACTCCCAGTAGTGACTGCACGCGAGGATGCGTAGCATCAAATGAGCGCGTGTCCCGGCCGTTTTCGCATTCACACTGAGATGTTATCATGTAGTAGCTCTTCTAGTCATTTAGAGGGCGCACACCTTAACGTGAACAGGGTAGTCTATGAATCATTCTAAGAGACGAAGTGCTCGGAGAAAACATCGTCCATTTTCTAGAACAAGCGTACCAAAATAATTCAGTTCACATAACGTGGGAAGGACTAGCTCATAGCGCATCAGCAGATATTCAGTGAGAACTGAGACAGCGGTTTCCTGCTACAACGAATCCAGTTTGTAATATTTGCGATATCGGCATGGAAACGAACGTTTCTTTTAACTAACCAATGTTTATTAAGGACATTATTATGTATTGTGACTGAGTTTCTATTCGCGCTTTGGCCCGATACCTATATCCACATCTAGTTTCTTGGTACATGTATTTCGTAGCATTCGATGATCGCTATAAAGTGCATTAACATAGGCGTGCGCACAGGGGGACAAGAGGGTCCGGTCCCTCCCCTTGATCAACTTAGGGGATGCGCCAAATCTGCCCAATGCCTGTACATTGCACTGTGCTTTGACCAAAATGACTCCGGTAAGAGGGGGTTGGGAGGAGAAGCGCCACAGAAAATCTCCGCCTCCTCCCCTTCCTCCCTCCACTAACGGAGAACCCTGTGGAGACCGATGTGCATTAGCGTTACCTTCCCTTTCTTCGTTGACACCGTTTCTTAGCTGTATATCCCTGCCCGTCGATAAATATATTATTTTTTTGTCTTTCATCTCCCGTCTCTCCACTCATGAAGTGTGCCCGCTTTCTTCTTCTCACTGAGTCACACAGGACTACGACTGCTGCTCACGCCCCGTGGTCGACTCTTTATGTTGCCTTGGAAAGCCGTTCTCGAAGTTTCGGTGCGGGACGTGTGATCCAAGCACGCGCAAGGTTGAGGAACCTTCTTGCCTTGTCTCGATCCTTCGCCGCTTCGACGGCGCCTCTTTCTCCCTCTCACGGCTCGAGGAGCGTCGGTCGGCACTCTCCGCCTGCTCTCTCTCCCTCCGTTGGACTCGCGCACGCGCTCGCCGCGATAAGATGCTTCACTGACGCGTTCTACAAAATTTTGCTTTCTTTTAAGTTCAACCAGTTGCGGCGTGACTTTGGACGGCTCTTCCGCGCGCGCCACTTGTTTTTTTTTTTCGGCTTTCCCTTTAGCTCGACGCCGGCTTTTCCCACTAAATGGGCACTATTTTATGAGAGTATCTGCACACTGGTTTTCGGCGCGGGCGGTGCTCCACCGATCATGTCATCCATTTAATCACGTTCGTTCAGCATCAAATGCGCATGAAACGCATCATAGCAGCATTTTTGCTTGATGTAAAAGAAGCATACAACAATGTGTCGCATGACGCAATCATAGATGCAATGACTCATGTCGTAATTGGTGAACGCATGTTTCAACGGATTTGCAGTTACCTGAATGGAATATATTTCTTCGGGATGACCGAGGGTGACGCCACGTCTCGCCCCCAAACACCACGTGGGGTCCCGCAAGGCGGTGTGTTAAACCCGACATTGTTCAACCTCGTACATGTTGGCCTTATCCAATTTCTGCCCAAAACAGTCAAAATATACATCTGGGCTTCGGCAGTGACCCGCCGTCAAGTGCGAACCAGAATACAAAAAGCGGCCACACTCACAGCGTTGTGTTTGAAACATCGAAGCTTAGAATTGTCTAGAAAAGCGCTTCCACGTTGCGTTTACAGAAAGATAATTAGGCAGCACACGACTGTTGAAATGCACACGCTCATTTCAACAGTCGTGTGTACGGTTAGAGCTGTGGATGCTGCCAAATATGCGAATAATTACAGCACATATTCAGCGACAGTCCTCTGCACAGGTCACAATGAAAGGCATTGGCTTCTGCGTTGGCAGGCATTGGAGTGAGAACACTAACTGGGAGACGTATTTTGTCCGTAATATCCGATAGTACCGTTTCCACAATTGCTACAAAGGCAGTTATTAATTTCCTGAGGAACATCGGGCCAGATTCCAGACTTCAGAGAACGCACTGTGTGTTGTGAATATACATACGCATCACTTCTTCCTGTCCCCATCATCATACTTCACCCATCTTTTTTCCCTTTCTCTTTCCCACCTAGCTGTGCACAGTAGTAGGGCATGTGTGTGCTTGCTCAGGCCGACCTCTCTGCCTTCCAATAAACTCTCTCTCTCTCTCTTTCTCTCAAAGGTAATAAGGCCATACGTAGTGTCGATCAATGCGCATACAGTTGCACGTGCACAGCAACACCGTTTTTTTGGGTGTAATCATTGACTGCAGCTTGCCATGGCCGCCCCATGTTTTGTACTTAACCCATATATGCCCAGTGTCCTACATATAGGACGCTTCGTTGATGCGCTCTAGCATCGCTATTTCTTTAGCTGATGACTATCGCCATCTACAGTACATCAAGCAGGCCTCATTCTCAACGTGTGCAAGTCTACACATTGCTTGCTTTTCATGCCGTCACGTGCGCACCGCTTTCTCCGGGCAAACACGTGCTTTGTACGAAAGACGTCATGGAGACGAAGAAAAAGTAAGTCATCGCATCTTTTTCTTTGTCAAGTAATTTTCATACTCGTTCGACGAGCTCATCAGAGTTCAGATATTTACCGGTGTTAGTTGTGTCGTTGAAACTTTACGGCGTCACCAGTTACGACGCGGTAAAACCAGGCGTCCTATATTTAGGACACTGGGCAAATGAGGTGTCAGGGGTGATACGAGTGAACGGAAGCACCCGCTACGTAGTTTTACCGCGTGGATAGGCACGGTACCCCACCCCCCCTTCCTTATTGCACCGTTTGGGGACGTGTTGCGCCATCTCGTGTTTAATCGACGAAATATTTTATAGCTTGCTTTTCTTTCTTATTGCGGCTATTTTGAAAAAGGCGTTCAATAGAACCGTGCGTTCGTGGGCCGCTCTATTTTTCCCCCTGCACTGCTTGGCATGGGTCTCTGCCTGCCTAATAAAAAGAGAGTATGTAATAAGTAAGATCCTAGATAGATAATCGTAATAAACACTGATGTTTTTCACTTTTTTTTCTTCAGGGAAGGAATATCATGTTCAGACTTCTATGTGAACACAACGCTACCAAGAAGACTGAATGATGTTCTAGACATTGCCGACGCCGGAGGAAACGTACCATCGACACTGGCAATACTTCCCCCCGAAAATTTTGCAGCCACGGTGACTGACGAGGAAAGCGGCGATGAAAATGACACGGACAGGGCTCACTTGCCTGGAAGCGTCCTTCGAGCTGAAATTGTTGACCTCAACAATATGTCCAGTGAAGACGATGAAGATGGTGAGCCAGCAAAAAAGGTCACAAAATCCAGCGCTAAATGGAAAAAGAGGGACTTGAGGACAAAATTACCTCAGAGTGAGTGGCTGGACGACCAACAGGATGAATGTTTCATTACTCCGGCAGATGCATTTGAGAAATTCTTTGACAGCGAGGTCATCACACTTCTCGTGGAACAAACCAATCGTTATGCGGACCAAAACAATCGGAGCCTCGGAGTTACAGAAGAAGAAATGCGGTGTGTCATAGGCATTCTTCTTCTCAGCGGGTACGTGCCTGTACCTCGGCGAAGAATGTTGTGGGAAATCTCGGATGACTGCCACAACGAACTCGTTGCAAACTCAATGCGGCGTAATCGTTTCGAAGCAATCTTTTCAAATCTGCATGTTGCTGATAACAACAGCCTGCCTCAGAATGACAGATTTGCAAAGATGCGCCCGCTATTCAAGCTTTTGAATGAGAAATTTCTTTTGTATGCACCGCTTTCGGAATGCTATAGTATCGACGAAAGCATGTGTGAATATTTTGGAAAACACGGGTGCAAACAGTTCATGAAAGGAAAACCAATTAGATTTGGATACAAATTGTGGTGCATGTGCACTCCTCTTGGATATTTGTTGTCAGTTGAACCCTACCAGGGCAAATTAAGTGTGAGCACTGAGAGCAAAACGGACCTTGGCCTTGGAGGTTCCGTCGTGATGGAGATGGTTGGCAGACTGAAGACTAAAACTGACCTCTGTTATCACGTATTTTTTTAACAATTTCTTCACAAGCTTGAAGCTTGTTCGAAAGCTGACCGCTATCGGTGTGAAATGCACTGGAACTGCCCGCGAAAACAGAATTGAAAAATGTCCACTTATTCCACAAAAAAATATGAAATGCAGAGATCGAGGCACATTTGATTACCGAGTGGATATTGATAACGAAGTAATGGTATGCCGCTGGATGGATAACAGTGTTGTTACTGTAGTCTCAAATGGTCATGGTGTTGAGCCATCGCAGCAGGTGAAACGATACGCAAGGGAAAAAAAGGCTAGAGTCGCGGTGAATCAACCATTACTGGTGGCAAAGTACAATGCCAACATGGGAGTTGTAGACAGGATGGACCAGAACATCTCTAAGTACCGCACGGCCATGAGGGGTAAAAAGTGGTACTCTTCCTTGCTTACCTACCTTCTCGACGCCTCGGTGAATAATGCTCTCCAGCTGTATAAGCTAAGGAATGGGAAAATTGAGCACCTTTCCTTTCGGAGGTCAATTGCAGTGGCCTACCTCAAGAAGTACGGGTGCAAGCCTTCCCGCGGAAAATGCCGCCAGTCTGCAATTCAAGCCGAAAGTCGTTTTGACCGCACCGACCACATTGTTGTCCCTCAAAGTAAACAGACAAGGTGTGCTCACTGCCATGACAAGACAACCACTCGCTGTGAGAAGTGCAATGTCGGTGTGCACGTGAAATGCTTCAAGGCTTACCACACCCGCACATAGCACCCCTAATGCCCAGTGTCCTATATGTAGGACGGCTTGTAAAACAGCGTTGCGTTTACATGCCAGTAAATAAAAAACTTGTGCTCTGTTTTGAGGGTACAAATGCACTTTTAGTGAAAAAAATTATTTGTTTTGTCATTTTTTATGAGTTTGGGCATATATGGGTTAAAGGCGTGGCTAACTTCCCCTGCCCACCTTCTCTCATTTCTCGGCGGAAAGTCGTAGGACAGATCAGTACGATCAGTGTTGTAACTTTTAAACTTACAATGCTCTTTACGTCGGTTTTTCTTTACGTTACAACCTCACTGCATGCAAAACAAATTTACTTACACTCCAGGGAATACAAGCTCAAACTTTAAGGAGGTGCCTCGGTCTTCTGAAGTATGCGTCTACAGCAGCAACCATCGTCATAGCAGGAGACCACCCTTTATCAACGTACATAGTCGTGGATATCCTCAGGGCACATATTCGTCACGCCGCACGGGTACCTTCCCACCATCTTGCATCTTTACCTGCAGATAGGCCGCCTGCAACGTTAATTTGATTGATTTCGGGGGTTTAAGATGATTTCGGGGGTTTAATTTGATGATTTCGGGGGCCCCAGAACCACGATATGATTTAGAGAGACACCGCAGCGGAGGGCTCCGGAAATTTCGACCACCAGGGGTTCTTAAACGTGCGCTGATATCGCACTGCGTACGGTCCTCAACATTCAGCCGCCTCAACATTTAGTCCTCAACAATGCAGCCGCCGCAACCAAGAATCGGTCCCGCGGCCATCGGATCAGCAGCCGAGTACCATAGCCGCTGTATACCGCCGTGGCAGGGCCGCATGCAACGTTCACCCATACTGTTGCGGCCAATGGTTAACGCCAGCAACAAGGCCTTCTTCGCCTTTGGGATGCCTACATCGACCGAAACTGCACCTCCCAATCCCACGAGCCACGAAAAAAGACAGGATGTCATCAGTTGCCCTGAAACTGGCCACGCCACTCTCTTTACATGAAACGCACAATGAACGCACCGATGTCTATACCGATGGCTCAGTAATGGCTAAAAGCTCAACAAGTGTTGAAGATTGGGCGAGTTGGATCGGCGTACTTGGACTGGTATAGCGCAGTATGAAAAACGGAAAACGGTCAAACAGACCGAAACAAAAGGACAGAGCGCTCTGTCCTTTTGTTTCGGTCTGTTTGACCGTTTTCCGTTTTTCATAATGCGCTATACCAGACCAAGTAAAAGCTCAACCGCGGCAGTAGTAACTCCGGCAAGATGCACAAACTCACTCTTTCACGCTACGTCAAGTATAGCTGCTGAGCTCGTGATCTTCCGCGCAGCTCTTCAATTCATTAAAGAACCGCATAATCCATGGACTGTGCTGAGCGTTAGAAAAGGTGTCCTTCAGTGTTTACTGTCCGCCTTACGTCACGGCTCACACGGGCAGGTCGTTGCGGAAATCTGGAAAATGCACAATGATGCTGTACTGGCACGACATTCAGTAATATTCCAATGGCTGCCGAGTGACTGCGGCGTCTTGGGAAATGATCAAGCGGACCTGGCTGCCCTGTCTGCTCACGATGGCGTCAGTTGTTTCGCCATTCCGCTTTCCAGTTCCGACACAGCCAAAGAACTTCGCGAGCGGGCACATCATCTAAGGCTGGACCTGCGGAATTCGCCTGCATTTCCAAGCGCAAGTATTCACGGATTCGACCTTAACCTGCAACTACGCATCCCAACCGACTTGTCACGCCATGACTATACCCTACTTGTACGTGTATGGGTTGGAGTAGCCTTCTCTAATGCGTATTCTTTTACTATTGGAATGACAGATAGCCTCTTATGTGAACATTGTGGGTGCAGAGATATAATAGCACACCTCTGCAAATGCACCCGTTTCAACGACGAAAGAACAGCCTGTTCAGCCGCGCTTGGTGAGCTCGACAACCACCTGTTTGGCGGAGACAAGGTCCTGGGGCACCAGCCTACAAAGTCTTCAAGGTGAGTTGCTTTCTGGGCATTGCTGCGATTTCTACGAGGAACAGGACTCGGTGACCCATTGTGACAGTGCCCTGACAAGTGACTTTGACGTGTCGCCTGTCTACTCCCTTGTTTCACTGTTGCATGTCCGCTTTCCCAGTACAAGATAGCCACCCGTAGATCTCCACTCATTAATCTCCCTGTCCTTCCTTTCTCTCTCTATCATGATAGGGATTACATTAAGTCTGACAATTACCATGACAAAGCTGAAAACGGGGTAGAAAAACTACGTATCGGCATTGGATGTGCGGCGGGTATTAGCCACATATGATGGAATTTCAGCGCTTACAGCCTATGTCGAAATTCATGCACGCGACGTTTGACAGTCTAATATTCCTGGTTCGAACACCTAGGTCTCGGGTTCGACTACCAAGGTTTTGGCTTTCGCCTTTGCGTCTGCTAAGAGAAGTATTGCTAAGGACTGCTAGGAATTTTTCTTACTTGTACTTTAACATCCTATCTTTGCGGTCACGTTTGAGTTCCAATTTGTGGGCCCTTTACCTGCAGAAGGTGGCCGCGGCGTCACCTTCCTGGGCGCGGGACGCAAAGAACAGCGGCATGCTTTGCACGATGTCCTCGTAGCAGGAACGAACCTTGGCCAGGTCGCAGTTGGCGGCCGCTGCGTTTGCATGCGTGTAAGTGCATTTCGCCGAGGAAAAACAAGAGCATACACGCTACCAATGTTGCCAAAATACGAGCCCTCACAGTCAAAGCTCGGTACTCAACAATAAGTAGCATAAAGACCTTGTAGCGTGGCAACAAAGACCCATCATTGCATCATTGACTTGTTTGAAGTGACGAAACCAGACTGATTTAGGTGATAGTGCGCAACTGAGACCTACCTCTCGTGGCAGTGGTAGCACAGACAAGTACCAGGGCAAGCATCAGTGCTTTCGGCATCGTGTACACCCCGGTAGAAGAGCGTCGGCAGACCTCTATTGAAAACCGACGCTAGATATCCGGCGCGCATTCCGTGCATTGTGTCCATCTATGCGGCATTGATATCTGTAGTGATAAGCAGAGAAGCACATGCTACGCCCTGTCTTCCGATATACATAGGTCCGGAGACAAAGAGATTAGATTTATATTGCGAGCCAAATGCTTAGACTGAAGTGGAATGAGAACATCGTTTATACGCTGGACAAGCCGCAGCGAAAAAAGCGAGACTTGGCAAGCTATTGTCGCTTTTGCGCGTTGCACATAAGGCATTCATTTGTGAAATGCACGGGAAGCGACAGATACGAATAAGTTCATATTTAGGCGGTGATTTGCGTGTGATGTGAATGCGTATATGTACACAGCACGTAGCCGGAATTTGTAGCCTTTGACCACCAGGATGAAAAATGTTGAGATTTCACTTTTAAATTAAATATTGCAAATGCCCATCTAAAGCATATAGTACTGCACGCACTTCGATACCAGACGGAAAATAACGAAGGAAGGTGCAGTTACATATATTATCACACGCTTTTCGATAGTGCTTAAATCATCGCGTTCTTGGGATCCTCCTTGCCCTTAGAGCTTGTGACTCTCCTTGCGCAAAACTTTCCAGGCAGCGCTTCCTCAATTCTCTTGTCTAATGTCTGTCCCATCTTCAGCGTTATTTTATTAACTGTTCCATTACCATGCTAACTGTTCCATTACTAAGAATGAATTAAGTGCTCTCAAAGCCGCCCGCTATCTATAGGCACCTTTCAACACTAAGAATTCACAGGTACCTTTGCAATGGCGAGATGTGCAGTAAACCCAATGTCTCTGGTACAGCAAAATAACAGTGACGTGTAATATGACATTACTGTTAAATTCCGTTCAACGTTTAAACGTAGCTCCAACTATATGGACTTCCATTTCGCTGAACAGAAAACAAGCAGAGAAATAATGTAAATCAGGTAAGTGGAAAGATCTCGAGCAGCAGACTGAGCGATTTCTTCACACGCGAAGGAATCGCTCAGTCCATTCTATAGGCCTAATAGTTGGTTGGCATTTTTTATGCCATTTTGCTCACATAAAAATATTCACGCATCAACACGAAGTGAACCATGACGAGTGGGCGAAGCACTGGGGATCGTTCGGTGTTACCGTAAATCGCCCGTGACATTGCCCACTCATGCATGTAAATGAGTGACAACGAGTGTGTATGTTCACACACGCGTTGTCATTTATCCTCTTGGTCTTTGTGAGGTTCCTGCGCTCCCACGCCGTAGATCGTGCCGATTTGCGGATTACTTTTACTTAAAGCGTAAGCTGCGAATCCTTATGCTTCAACTACGCACAAGAGAAATCTCCCGCCGGCACTACATTGCAGGTCAGGATCCAGTACCTATATATATATAGGGTGGCCGGTGAACGGTTGTGCAGCGCGAGCAGTCGGTTTTTTCAATCAAGAAACTCGCTAGCAGACGCTGCCTGCGTCAGCGTTCTCTCGCGGGTGAGGGCACATTCTCGTCCCTTGCGAACTTGGGCCAGCTGTTGCGCATGCGCAGTGGGGGTGCGGACGCCAGTGGACAACGGACATTGCCCCGAGCAAAAGATGCTTCGCATCTAAAAGAAAGGTCCTTCAGATCCAATGGATTGTTGGAATCGGCGTAATGCAAAGCAGTCAGCGGGGAAACTGATTATGAAGAATTGTTTGGCATCACAGCCGAGTGTTGCGAGCGGCATCAAGCTCTTTGTGCAGTGCGCACGAGTACTCATTTTTGAGTATGCTTAACGTGGGCTAACCAGGAACGTCGACAGCACCGTGGCGACTGAATGGGAGCTCATGGCAAGACGTAACCTTGGTACTCACGTTACTACACAGGCGTCCGTTTTGTCGAAGAAAAATGCCATATATACGCTTCCTTGAAATGTTCCGGCGGGATCGAGCAAAGTTGCACAAAAGCAACTTTGATTTTGGTATTAGAAATATGTATTGATATATGTTAGTGCATATCACACATTAGAAGTGGGATTCACGTTACACAAGCCCCTTCATTACTTTTGGTGGTGCAATAGGTTTATTTACTGTATATGACCGTCTGGGAGGAGCCGCCGTAGCCTATAGTGGTAGTGTGCTTGCTTGGCACCTCGAGAGCCTGTGTTCGATACCACCCTAACGCTTGGTAAGTTGCATGCGTATCTGTGCGCTTCTTATGGCTACATTTCAGTCGCAAGCTTCGACGGCTACGATGAATGGCGCGCCTTCTTTTTTTTTTTTTTTGCTTGTTTTTAAGCGTGTTCTAACTTCTAATGATATCTTCAATATCCATTTTAGCTGGTCATCGATACAGGCTGTATAAAATTCGCTTACTACAGGTATGAGTCACATGTGATTGCAGTATCGTTAATCGTGACGTATAGGACGAGCGTAGTATCATGTTAGAGATCTATAGAGTAGGGTAGCTTGTTGGACGTGTTGGTTCATGGCGTGAAAAAAATTCCAGCTGGAAACGCCGCAAGCACAAAGAAGAAGGAATGCACAGGACAGAGGTGGACTGACAACTGAAGTTTATTTGAATATTTCTTCTAGTTAAACTCCACCGCACATGCGCAAGCACCAGATATTGTAGGACAACCGATAACACACCGTACAAAATACAAGAAAATGATACGAAACACATGGGGAACAACGCGTCACCGCCTAGTTTTAAATGATTTTGACACGTGCTCTGCATCGCATCTTTAGTGGATTTTCAGAAATTTGATCTCTTTATCATTGAGATGTACCGAAGGTTCACTGACACATAAATCGGCACCCAACTTCCTGATATGGAGCGCTTCGCCTATCTCCCTTTCCAATTTGCCGCGCTCTCTCCCCACTATTGATACGCCCTAAAAATTTGCTTCACACCCGCATCTTTTGCAATGCAAATGTAAATTTCCCTCTGTACCTGTTGGGAGCAGATTGCGATGTTCACTCCTGCGTTCATTAATGCACCGCCCAGTCTGGCCCACGTAGGAGCCACCGCACGAAAGAGGGATCTGATAGATTACGGATGTTGCACAGTTCGTAAACGTGCACCGTTTCGTGTGAATTTTTCCACAGTCACTGCTTGGAAGTTTCTTCTCTCCAGTGATCCTCCTTCATAGCTCTGCCAGTTTGCTGGGCGCTGAGAACACTAGGGTTACTCCGTTCTTTGTGGCCACACGCTTAAGGTTGTGCGACAAGCCATGCAAATATGGCATGACTACGACCTCTTTCCTTTCCGAAGATTCTGCTGACACTGTTTTCTTTTTTGTCGTTCGCCTAAATAAGGGTTTCGGCCACAGCTGTCAGGATTGGGGCTGGATACCCTGCCGAGCGTAACCTGGCCACCTGAGCGTCAAAACTTTCCTGCATGCAATGTAGACAGCTCTTGTTCATTGCACCGATGAAGCACAAGGATACAATACTTCGCTTTACTAATTTCGAATGAAACGAGTCGTACGGGAGGAGCGCATTTGTCGATCTAGGACTGTACCTCCAACAAACATGACTGTCACGCTCAAATTTTACAACCAGGTCAAGAAATCTTATCGAGTTTTCCTTGCAAAGTTCGTAGGTGAAGCTAAGCTCCCGAGAGGAATCCTCGAAACATTTTAAAATTCTTTTGGCACTTGATTCTATACAGTCATGTGGGCTGAGCTTTGAAAGCACCAAAAGATCGTCTACATACCCTGTATAATTCAGGAATATTTGTCATACATTTCTACCCTACCATCCTAAGATTGGTGTCTACCAGGAGAGCACAGACGTAAGCGGATAGATAGATAGATAGATAGATAGATAGATAGATAGATAGATAGATAGATAGATAGAATCTTATCCTGAAATCTTATCGCACACGTTGCGGCTTCTTTGGACTTTGGCACTCAACGACGTGAAAAGCTGCGGAATTAAGTGCGGAGCAGTTGTTCGTTGGTCTTTCCCTTTCCATTATCTGCTATTTTCTAACGGACATTCGAGAACGCGAGACATACTCTATCACTGGCTGAGGGCAACGGTCGACGGGAAACGCGGGTCCGCTTTTCCTTTCTACGCCACCCGAGAATTTTATTTATTTATTTATTTATTAAATGCGAAGCATTTCTTAGCGAACTTCGGCGAGCTTGACCGTATCTATCTATCTATCTATCTATCTATCTATCTATCTATCTATCTATCTATCTATCTATCTATCTATCTATCTATCTATCTATCTAGCCGCCCACGATTTTGTGCTCTCCTGGCCGTTTCGCTGATCGGATGTTTACGAAAATTGGTATGCCACATCATGACTACATGACGAACACAAATTACAGGTCATAACATCAAAACCATGATATGCATGTCATGAGCGGCATGATTTACATGCCACGGTCTTAGGGCTCTCCTGGCCGTTTTGCTAATGAGATGTATGCGAAAATTGGTATGGCACAACACGACTGCCTGACGAACACAAGTGGCAGGTCATAACATGAAAATCATGATATGCATGTCATGAGTGGCATGATTTACATGCCACAGTCTTAGTGCTCTCCTAGCCGTTTCGCTAATGGGATGTATACGAAAATTGGTATGGCACAACATGACTGCCTGACGAGAATAAATGGCTGGTCATAACATGAAAATCATGACATGCGTGTCATGAGCGGCATGATTTACATGTCACAGTCTTGGTGCTCTCCTGGTCGTCTCGTTAATGGGATGTATACAAAAATTGGTATGGCACAACATGACTGCCTGACGAACATAAATGGCAGGTCATAACATGAAATTCATGATATGCGTGTCATGAGCGGCATGATTTACATGTCACAGTCTTGGTGCTCTCCTGGTCATCTCGTTAATGGGACGTAGACAAAAATTGGTATGCCACAATATGACTGCATGGGAAACATAAATGACAGGTCATAATATGAAAATCATGACATGCATGTCATGAATGACATGATTTACATGCCACGTGTATCGTTAATGGGCCGTATAGGCAAATTGGCATGCCACAACATGACTGCATCACAAACATAAATGACAGGTCATAACACGAAAATCATTACATGCATGTCATGAGTGACATGATTTACATGTGACGGTCTTGGTGCTCTCCTGGCCGTTTCGTTAATGGGATGTATACGAAAATTGATATGCCACGACATGACGGCATGGCGAACATGACTGACAGGTCACAACATGAAAATCATGATAGCATGTCATGGGCGACATGATTTACATGCCACGCGTTTCGTTAACGGGATGTATACGAAAATTGGCATGCCACAAGATGACTGCATCATGAACGTAAATGACAGGTCATAACATGAAAATCATGACATGCATGTCATAAGCGACATGATTTACATGCCACGGTCTTGGTGCTCTCTTGGCCGTTTCGTTAGTGGGATGTGTAGGAAAATTGGTATGCAACAATATGACTGCATGACGAACATAAATGACAGGTCACAACATTGGAATCATGACACGCGTGTCACGACCGGCATGATTTACATGCCATGGTCCAGGCACTGTACTGCCGTTTCGTTAATGGGATGTATGGGCTCCGTCTACTGACCAGAGGGCGCTACGTAGCTCTCGTCGGACGGCTCAGTCGCGCACGGTGGAAACCGAGGCGACATCGACGCGCGCCTTCCTTCGCTGCTTTCCGGGCATGCTGCGAACCACACGAACGCTCGCGGCGTCGGCCTTTGGAACAGTCTGCCGCAAGTTTGGAGCGCGCGTCTCAAAAGAAATAAAACGAAAGGAGGTGGGACGGGCGGTCGCTGCTGCTATAGAGTTGGCGATGCGCATCGCGTTCGCGTATTTCCCTGTCACAGCGTGCCCAATTTTGCTTCTTCTCTCCGCCAGGCAGTGCATTCTCGCGCTGATGTCGCACATGGAAAGCTCGACTGCACGGAGCCTATACGAAAATTGGTTTGGCACAACATGACTGCTTGACGATCATAAATCACAGGTCATAACATGAAAATCGTGACGTGCATGTCATTAGCGGCATGATCTACATGCCACTCGTTTCCTTAAAGGGATGTATACCAAAACTGCTATGGCACAACACGACTGCATGACGAACGCAAATGACAAGTCATAACGTTAGAATCATGACATGCGTGTATGAGCGGCATGGTTTACATGCCACAGTCTTGGTGCTCTTGTGGCCGTTTCGTTAACTTCATATGTACCAAACTCTCTATAGCGAGACAACAATGCAAATCCATTTTACGTCCCTTATGCATGCTTCGCATTTCCTTGATTCCCACTGCACGTGGGATCTGCCAATTTTTATTTATTTATTTATTATTTATTTATTATTTATTTATTTATTTATTTATTTTCTTTCGTCGTTTTTATATTGTCTTTTTCGTAATAGCTATCATGTAGCTGCGTGGAAACCGGACATAGGGTGACGTCCACAGATATTACAGGGCAAGGGTCTTAAAGGAGTCCTCACTTAAAATTCTGCGTGCACGAACTAATGTGACACGCTTAATACAGCCTGCTACATTGTTTTGGGCCTAATAATGTGGTTCCCTGTTGGTCACGCGAGCACTAATTAAATAGTTTTATAACTTCACCATTCAATATTGTGTGCCTTTGCTACAGCGGGCCTGTGTGCCCTAGTGACAAAGATAAAATGATCGTATCATTGCACTTTAAGTGCAATTAGTAAATGTACAAATATGAAGAAAGGTCTAACATTCACTGAAATTTGGAGCGTCGTAATTCAATGCGTGTTTAACCTTCTGGTTGAGCTGCGTGCTTAGGCGGTCTGCATACGGAGTGTGTATGTGCGGATGTGTTTTGTTGATGTTTGTTGTACACCGGCGGATGAATGTGTGTAACATACCTGAAACGGGTCTTTTTCATGCGTTTAGCACCATACCACTTGGTGATACGTGCCCTTATTGTTCTGTTCCCGTGACGGACGCAGATGCACACCATCTCATATGGACATGTAAAGGACTCCATCGGGAGCGCTCTCGTCTCCTTAAACAAGACGGTCTCCGATACAGTGCCTCGACACAGTTGTGATCGTTGGATACGCGACAACAGATACCACAAAACACTACTTCAGTTCATACACAACACAGGACTTGCAGCACACATTGAACATAACACACCATAAACTATGCCTTAAGGGCAAGCCCATTTCGCAATAAAAGAAAAGTCCATTCAAACTATAGACCGCGTTCGTGGCTTGGCGGTGAAGCGGTACCTTGTCGAAGAAGGTTACGGGTGCTCAGACATGCCGAGTGCACGAAACAACCACGAGAGGGCATCGCCACCTTTCATTCAATTGAAAAAAAAAATCTACGTATAAATTTCAATGCTGCGACGATTTTAGCTCAGCAAGTACCCAAAAAGGCGTCAGAAAAATTTTTACTGCCCGGCATACTTCCAATAATAACTCAACGACAATTCGATCATTACTTGCTCAATCTCAATAATAATCTCAGTGACGAATGCTAAAGAAGTGTTAACATTTTCTGTTAACACTTCGCAACACCGAGCAGTAGTGTTTCATTATAGTTTCTCAATAGAGAGAGAGAGGGAAGTTGTGCGGAAGGCAGGGAGGTTAACAAGAGGAAAATTTCCTGTTTGCTACCCTGCACTGTGGAAGGATTAAGGGTAGACAGAAAGGTAAGAAAGAAAAGAATGAAAGAAAGAGAGAGAAAGAAAGAAAGGTAGCTAAGCACACACACACTCAAACACAGCAGTATTAAAGTCGTTCAACCAGGCCCGTTGCTCGCAGGAACTTGAGCGCCTTTGTCGCTTTCTGTTGTGAAACTCGGCATTCCTATATCGTTTGCTCAGAAAAGTGTCTGCCATCGAGTCGTGCCACTACTGCAAAGAGGGATTGTCGTTGCGTGCAGTATCTCAATACAATTTTGCTAGCGAACATTCAGAATCGAGGCTTCTTGACTGGTCCGTGATTCAAGAAGTGTCTGTTTCGTTGCCGCATATCTCTGGAATTTTTAAATGCATGGACATAGGGAAATATGAATCGTTTCTCCTGCGAGAGAATGATCGTGGGTGCAGAGACTTCGTCTATCCGCAGAGTCCTCGTAAAGTGCGTTGCTTCACCCGCACTGTACGTGCGAAAGTCCATGTAATAAGGGAGATGAGAGCGTGCAGAATGATTGATTTCTGGTGTTTTGCGTCCTAAAACCACGATATGCTTATAAGAGACGCCGTAGTGGAGGGCTCCGGAAATTTCCACCACCCGGGGTGCAACGTGCACTGACATCGCACAGTAGACGGGCCTCCTTGTTTCGCCTTAATCGAAGCGCAGCAGCCGCAGCCGAGATTCGATCCTACGACCTTCGGATCCGCAGCCCAGTGCCGTAACCACTAGACCACCGTGGCGGTGCGAGAAGGTAGCGAAAGGAGGGGCGATTCGGCGAACGGGTTCGAGGCACGCGCGGAGCCAGCAGGCACGGCACGTGTGTCGTATCGTGGCCAGGCCCTGGCGAGATAAGGAAGCACGACACTACGAGAACTTCCCGTTACGCCCCTTCCTTCGCTCAAGATCCAAAACAGGACAAATCGTATGTGTGTAGTAAGCACGAGTCTGCGACGTCACTCTCAAGGTCTGTGACGAGTGATGGCTACTGGCGGAAGTGACGTCCGTGGTGGCGCATGAATTTAAAAGGCGGCGTCTCCACGATGCCCCTTCAACCGGCTCCAGCAGCGATCAAGCACCCGATTCAAGTAGGCTGTCTCAAAACACTCTCGCCTTTGTGAGATCTTTCGTTTAGCGTTCCGCTGACCGGTCCCACCAGTTTAACTTTTGCAGCGCACCCCGACTCCAGTGAGTGCACATGTTTCAGCGCTTGTCGGAATTTTCAGTAGCTGTGCATCATGTTTTGCATGCGTGAGATGTACCGTACCGCTCGCTTATGTTTTTGTAGTCGAAAGTTTGACGGAATACCGTCTGGTCAGGTAAAAGCATTGTTAAGACTGCCGGTCTATGGAATATATGGACAAAGTTTCTTTTCTTCTTTCTCAGGCTGTGGAAAGTAATTCGTCAAAAATATTTTTTTTTATGTATGAATGCTTCCCTCGACTCATCGTTAAATTTCCACTTGTATCTTTACAAAAAAATTGGCGCAAATTAACATTTTCATAATTTTTGTGTGATGTAAACACAAGGGCATCTGTGACAGATAGAGTTCTACGAAGAATTCGCTTCGTATGAACTATCACTGTCATCCTCTAGTTTTTTTGTTATATTGTTGGGGAACAGGGAGTAGAAGTTAATGCAGTTTCAACTAAGGCGTCTCTTGTACCATATATAACGTGGTATCTCTCTCTTCTCACCATTAGCTCATGGCGCCTTAAATTCCAAGATGAAAGTGGATATCTATGCTCACTTTATCTCATGAACGAACGAAAAAATGTGGGCAGCTTGCACTAGTGGCGCATGGCTTGCCTAAGAGCAAAGGTTGTCGCATACCTTCTATCGGCGCCTACAAGCTCAACTAAGTCACGTGAATAGCTGCGATGTGGCTTTCGCAGGAACATGTAACGTGACCACTTCTTAGATGGTCTTGACGGGAGTTCAATGGTGCTCAATTTATCATGTACGCGGATGACTGACTATTGTGTGCCTCACGTCTTTATGCGGATAAGCTTGCAGAAAAATGTAATGAAGTTATGGCCAGTTTGTCCAACTGTCCCCAGGCGAACAGACTGAATTCAATTGAATTCAAAGAAAAGAAAAGTAAAGCTTCGCGCTAAAAATGAACCGCTCGTTATTCACGATGCAGCTTACTTTCAGAATCAACGCATTGAGTTGAAGAGTTTAAAATTCTTGGAATATATTTTTCCTCTAGTTTGTGCTGGGAAACCTACATCAAACGCCTTTGCATGCAGTAAGCTCTCTGCGGTTACCGGTGCTATGGCGCACTACCGCGCGTTTTTTAACTTCAAACTTCAAACTTGGGCCCACTGCTGCATCGTATCGATAACTATAGTGCTACATGATAGTCAACGTGGCGCACTTGCCCCAACTCAGCTGTTGAACCAGTCTCCACGACGTCCATTCAGCGAAGCTGCTCCAAATTTTGCCTTCTTTCCTTCTCTCTATTTCTCCTTCATTTAATTTCGGGCTGTGGGAGTGCGGCACCGGCCGCGGGGATCAAACCCGTAAATTCTAGCTAAAGACACACGCGCAAAAACACACTCCTTTCGACGTCTGAAGTTTTCTGCTCCTCACAGAGTGCAGAGTCTTCAGGCTATAGACTTACAGAACTGTTAAGCCGTTAAAACCTTTCCACCCTCCGCGTTTGATCCTAACGCTTAAGAGTTACATGATATCTTTTCTTATGCACCCGCCCTCAGGATTTAAAAACATTATTTGCTGTGTCGCCGTTTTAAGCCTGTTTATTTTTATTTCTTTTTAATTTTATTTGCGTAGCGAAAGTTAGAAACGATTTTCTGTTCCGTACCAACTTCCTTTCACGCACTTTTCCCGATACCTTTGCGATAGTGGCCTTTGCACGAAATGCCTCAGATTTTCTGCAATTTGCTGTCCAGGCTCGAAGTTGTTGCGTTGACTCAATTTTACTGATAAATAATGTCTCGAAGTTGACCCCCTCCGAAACGCATTATTCGGAACGAAGCTTTTCATAACCTTATGAAGCTTATATGTTATAAAGAAGCCATGACCAAGGAAGACGGCGGAATGTATTGCTGTAATGTAACACTGAATCGCTACATTAAATATGCGTATACCGCTGACGGCACCACGCGAGGCGTCAGCACTGTCTGGTAGGTCCGTCTGTCTCATTATTTTAATTTAATGTAAATATCTGGGCTTTTTCGTCCCAAAAGTACGATATGACTATGATTGCGCCGTAGTGGAGTTTTTCGGAGATTTCTATCTACCACCTGGGGCTATTTAACGTGCTGACACTCCATTGTACACGCGCCTCAACATTTCACCTCCATCGAAATCTCGCCGCCACGGTCGGGATTCAATCCCGCGACCTTTACACCCCCCTGCTGGGTTCAGTCTTTACATTCGTTCACGCTTGCTTGATCGCAGACGTAAGGCCTTGCATTTTTTTAACAGCCAATGTTGTTATAGCCTGAGGTAAGATGTTTGTCCTCACCTGATAACACTGCATATGGTCGATGTGCCACAGGGATAGCAAAACAAAGTGTCAGTATCATCTCTGGGTGAATTGAAGCAGTTGTTCTTCGCACCTATACTATACTTAACATTTCGCGCAACCAGACCAGAACGCTTTATCTGCAACATACTCTATGATTCCTTTATGCTAACGTCGCAAGAACGCTAGCTGGGTTCGAGCGGGAATCGAGTCCATGTCGTCTGCGTGGCACGCGGGTGTTCTACCCACGCCAGCCCTATATAAAATTATAATAATAATAACCCCGAATAAAATAAAAGCCCTATAGTGGTGAAAAGCGAACCTTATCCATGCGTACTACGGTACAGCAAGTTGGCGGGAAAGTGAAGTGAGGCTGAGGAGGAGGGAACGATGGAGGGCAGAGAGTGGAGCGTAGTATAGCCTTGCGTAGTATAGTATAGCAAGGGAGTGGGAAAGGAAATTAAGGGTGGGGAGAAGGGAAATCAGGAGGGGAGAGAGTAAACCATACCATACCCATGTAGAGGGTGGTATAGCAAGGAGGTGCGGCATGGAAGTAAGGGAGAGGAGGAGAATGGGGCCATCATCGCCGCAGTATATGAATAACAAGGGGTGGGAAAGGAAGTTTAAGGGTGAGGAGTGGTGTGAGCACGGTGTGAGAGTGAGGAAAAGAAAAATGATTAGGGGAGAGGGTAAACAGTAGCATGCCCACGTTTTGTACGGTATAGCAAGGAGATGAGAAACAGAACTGAAGGTGAGGGTCGGGAAAGGAGGAGGAGAAAGCCACCTGCTCCGCTGTGACCTAGCCTTGCTCCGCTATAGTGCAAGCTGCCCACAATTTTTTTATTCAATTCCAAGGAGTATTACGTATACTCTGTCGGATATTGGAATTAAGCTTGTCAAAAATCAGTCCTTTCAGGCGCATGTTCTCAATCTCTTGTCGTGCTATAAGCGTTTGCATCCTTTCCATTCGAAACTCGTCCACTTGTCGATCGAGTTGGAAGTTTACGTTCACAAAGTGTCTTCTTCTGACTGAGCCATATTGCGGCCTCAGGACCATTTGCTTGAACAGAACGCACGCGTTCGTAACTAGGCTGACAGTAATTCCGCGAAGGCGCGTATCCATGTGCGCTGTCGCGTTGATAATCGCACACAGCCGCAATCACTGTCATATAGAAAGTTGGAGCACGCTTAAGCTTCGCGCTTAACTTTGGAACGCTAAGGGAGCACAGCGACCCCTTAGCATCGCCTTTTCATAGAATCTTCATTAATATTAGCACCTTCTTTATCGAATGCAGAAATTATTTGAGTTTCCGCGTAACAAAATTAAGTTTTCTCGTACATCAAAATTACACTCCGAGTTATCACTTTTGTGGAACTTAGTGAAGTCGTGTTTTACTATTCTTCTGGCGGATTTCACTTCGATAAATTCAATTTCGTTCACTAATGTCCCTGAGCCATAGTGGAGGAATTGCATGGTCAGCTGCTCCGGGTTGCTAAGGGGGTTGTTGGAAATGATTATTTCCACCGTGGGCGCCAACGTGGACGCCGACGCTGACGCCAGATTTAGCCGCGAGTGTCAGGTCCGTATTCATGAACCTACCTTATCTTTATCGCCTGTTTCTTTATCTTCCCTGTGCCCTTATCACGCCTCACGAACAAACAAGTCCAGTATTTATACTGCCAAGCCTTATTGTAGACCTTCGCACTGATTACGCTTTTAGTTCTCTTAACGCGCCTTAATTTCACAACGGCGATAAGGAAAACAAGCGATAAGAAAGGATAAGGTATGTTTATGAATACAGGCCCCTGTGCTAGAGCCCCTATTACAGCCATTTCGTGCGATCTACACCTATGAATTAAAGATCTTTCCGGGAATGATATCGTAAAACTTCATTGTGCGATCTAACGAGGTCATTGGCCTGGGCTAAACCACCAGGTGATGGTCAATAGCCTAGTGTGGTAGCCACTGAGCGAACTGTCCGTGCTTTCCTCGCCGGCCTCCTGTCGCGCTACATGCAAATTTTAAAGTCCGAAAAATATGGGCGTTGACTGCACATGGAGGCAATAGAAAGTCGTCGTCTTGCACAATAGTGTTCGAGAGCGAAAGGTCGCCGGCAGTGGGCGTTCGGCCATCCTGGCCGAACGCTCACTACCCATCACTCCCCATCATAGGCAGCAGTAGCGCCATAACCCCTGCTGTCTATGATGGGGAGAACCCTGATATGTAAGTATATCAGGATTGAATATGTTGCGGGGCTGTGCATATGCTCAAAATTTCAAATATATGCGCGTATTTCTTCTTTATTTCTTTTTCCTATTCAAAGCATACAGGTATACTGAGTATTCGGCCATGGCTAAAAATACGGTAAAGGCGCTAAGCATTCGGAAAGCTTCGAATACTCGATGCAAATAGTTACGAGTTCTACGCCATATTTTTACGAGTACTTTTGTACTAATATTTTTATACGAATATTCGAACGAGTATCAGAGTATTCGAGTTCGTGTCGACGCGACGCATTTTTCCGCCTGCAAGCCGCTTGAAAAGATGATTTCACTGCAGCGTGCAATCGCTGTGCAGTGAAACAAAATGCCAGGGGAGACTCGCACTGTCGCAAGGCCACACGTCATGAACTACGTACGCGTTATTATCTGTACCCCAACCAACGGCGTAAATCCAGACGAATCACAAGGAGAGACACATTTCATCCCATTGCGGCCATTTTGCTTTTTAATATCTATTTCATATTTATTTATATAAAAATAAGTATCCTGCGTTGAAACCACCCTTAATAGCTGGCATAGGTTCACATCTCGCGTGATTGAATTGTGCCACTGAGTCTTCTCGGAAACAAGTCCAAAGGCAGTTGCAATTTCAATATAGCCTTACACAGCAGAGGAGCATTGAACACGGGTTGCACACCCTACAATATAAGCTGACATTAATTGACGCCACTGATATTCACAGATGATTTTTTAATAACACAGTAATAACGGAACCAATAAGTTTCATCCTTCATTGTCAATTGCTTTCAACAAATCATGTACAGATCAGTAACGGTATATAATCGGGAATTCTTCATTTACATTGCACATTGAAGCGCACCATAATAAATATTTGCATCACGTCAGGGGTAGTCTGTAGCATTTCAAAAAAGGTCAATATTCTATAGCGCCTTTTGAAACGAAAAGCAACTTTCATGAACTTCTGGTTAATGTGCAAGATTTTTAAACCTGATGTGGTTATAACATAATTGTAAGGTAATGTACTCGCTGCGATAGTGGTTGGTCCTAAGCGGAGCCATTGCTGCTTACCGCGATCACATTTTGCTGCATGAAGATAAACCGCGCTACTCAATAATGTTACCTAAGTAATGTACGTAATGTTTGGATGCACAAAAGTTGGTATGTTTAATGAGTGTATTACCATAAGTCTTTTACACCTGCCAGAGTTTACTGAAATGCATTTTCATTAATTTCTTTCACACGATTAGCAAAAGTTGTTACTTCCTCTGTCGCAACATTTTAATAATAGGCATCGTTGGATCCAATAGTCGAAGACGATGTCTTATTTGTATTCGATCCGAATTAAAAAAACTTCGATATTCGAACACCCCTAGTGCATCTCAATTTGCTGTATCGTGCCTATTTTCTGTGCTATATCCGCAGGAAATCGACACTTCCCCTTGACCGTGGGAGTATGGTAATTGACGCCGTGATGAAGACAGTGGCAGCGTTGCTGCTCCTCTCAACGCTGGTTTCTGCACGCGAGACTGCGAAATTTGGTGAGATCCGTATTTATCGAAGTGTGCTTAGTTCGCGTGTATGTTAATGTAGGCTCAGCCGCCTTCTCGTTTTCATGCAGGCTGTAGCGATCGTAGTCGTGGAGTTTACGTATACACCATTAAATTTCTACAAACCGTAGCACATAAAGCCGTCGTAACTAGAATTGTGCGAATGGCAAAATTTTTAGTGCGAAGCCAATTCGAATATTTATGTTCAAGTGCGAATCGAATGGCATATTAGGGGCGAAGCTCCTTAGGGTGTGGGTCGTTCCCTCCTCTGTAGTAGTATGTCCGTGGTAGTATGTATGTAGCCACCTCGCGCCGCCGGGAGGCTCGCGCTCGCCCTCGGCGCGTGCCTCCCGGCGCGCGAGCTCTCTCACTCTTCCATCTGCTGTATTGTGAGAGAGAGACAGAGAGAGAGAGCGAAAGGCGCTCGTTGACTATGGAAACGCTCTTTCTTCCATGAACGCGCTACCAGCTCGCAAAGAAGGAGAACGCGCCCTCACCCGCGAGAGACAAGCTTGACGCAGGCAGCGTCTTCTAGCGAGTTTCTTGATTGAAAAATACCGACTGCTCGCGCTGGAGAACCGTTCACCGGCCACCTATATATATATATATATAGGCACTGGATCTTGGCTTGCAATGAAGTGCCGGTGGAAGATTTCACTTGTGCGTAGTTGAACCATGAGGATTCGTAGCGTGCGCGTTAACTAAATTAATCCGGAACTCGGCACGATCTACGATGAACCTCCGCATCTTCGCCCACTCATCATCATTCACTCCGTGGATATGCTGTGGATTTCTTTTTCGAATAATTTTCGAATATTTTTTGAATGCCAAATTATGGAGAGATGTGCTGCTAAGCACGGGCAAAAGATTTATTGCAGGACTAGTGTACTCGCACAGTGTCATTCCAAGGTCCTGAAGAACAGTCCAAGAGAGAACTTTGCAACGGAAAGCTGAGCTAACTTCACCACATTATGTGAGTTTTAGCTTTCGCGCAGGAAACGAGTGTTAGCTTCGCCGCAGTGTACGGGTGTTAGCTTCGCTGGAGTACACGAGTACTAACTTAGCCGCAGTACACAAGTGTTAGCTTCGCCGCAGTACACAAATGTTAGCTTCGCCGCTGTACACGAGTGCTTTGCGAGGAAGCGTACATACGGGAATGGGCCACTTGTCCCGAGACATAGCGTATTCTTTTCCCCTTAATTACCACCTTCGAATTGCTCGAATAGTAAAGGTTAAGTGCGAATCGAATCGAATAGCAGACACTATTCGAAAATTATTCGAAATTTCGAATATTCGCACACCCCTGGTCGTAACCATGCAAAACCTCGGTTTTAAGCTTTTCTTCTGATGTTTTCTCATTAGCCAAAACGCTTTATCACTGCTGCCAACAAATATCCTAAAGGCTTAAGCTTAAGCTTCGCCTCTAAATGTGAACGCTACGTACAGCGTCGTTGGGCCCCATTCGTGCCACCTGCTCGTAAGAGAAGTGCGCTCTCTCGTCCGTTCAAATTAGTAAAACAGTGCTGAAGTCACCTCGGGTATACCACGTATAATTTTTTTTGTGATTGCTGTACGGATCTTTGCAGTTCACTATATAATTCTGCTATTTATTTGCATTCCTAAATACTAGCGCACACTTCAAATGTAGTTGGATTTAGTGTAGTTTGTTGCACGACTTTTAAGCCTGAAAATTAAAGCGATTTTTGACTGGGTTATACATATATAGCTCAGTACTGAATTCTCGACATACTATGTTTGCTGTAAATTTGTTAGGATTGAATATGAGCCTTTATTCACATTCCACAGTCTCGAAAATTGCATTTGTGTTCCAAAATTTACTCATTCGTCTGAATTTAGGTGGTTCTTTTGCTTCTACGTTTTAGCTCAGTCGATCAAATTTGCAACAATGTCTCTAGCCAACAAAGGGTAAAATTGTTTCCTAGCATACGAAGCTACACCGTATGGTGTATACGTAACCTTTTCTCGCGTGCTTATGCGTGAGCAATCCATCTCGGGAATACTGTCCTGCTGTCTTCCAGGCGAGTGCACATTCCCCGAACTAGACCTGGAGACGGCGGTGGACGAGTTCCTCGAGCGGCTGCCGGCGTTCTACGAAATACCAAATTCGGCGAGTGCCGGGCTGCTGCCGGGGCTGGACGTCGGCAACGTCACCCTGCTGGGCCTCTCCACGCTGGCGATGCGCGGTGCCCCTCGGCCGTTTTGCCGAAAGGGCAAGCCAATGCTCGAAGTCTCCGTGAGCACCAAGGGGGCGCTGCGTTTCGTCGCTCCATGGAGGTTCGTGCACCATAAACACGTGACCTTTGTGAACATGTCGGGATTTGAGCCTGGCAGACCTGGCCGGCAACTGCTCCGTCCAAGCTTTTAGATGCGAAGCAGCTCTTTGACTAGCCTGTATAACGCTGTCCCTCCCACAAAGTCGCTGTCCCTCCGTACCACAATCATCATCATCATCCTCCTCCGCACAAGCGCGAGGCAACGCGCTTCCCTCGGCGCAGGTGTTGGAGCGGTGCCAAGTAGGTCATGCCGCGGCTGGGCGTTGACGTCACGCTCCCCTCGCACTGCTTCCCTCGCAGGTGAGCGCGTACGTCACTCTCTCCCTCACCCGCCGGAGCGCCCGCAGCTGCCGGCTCCAACGCCCGCTCGCCTCCCGTGTCTGCGTTTCAAACAAACGTTTACACCAGTAAACGCTACACCGAGTTTCGCTTCAAACTGTTCTTCCAGCACCCGCGTTAGCGCCGTTCAACCCGTGACGCCACCCGTGCGCAACGCTGCTGCTTCGCATCCCATCAGGGTTCCCTTCGGGGAGATGGTCGAAGTTTTTTTTAGTAATACCGTGCTCATAGGGATGAGACGATGTAATAATGGTAATGAATGCCACAGAAGAAGTGGAAACACTTTTGGGGACGGCCTTGCGACTCGGCGACGAGCTCCTTAGCGTTATCCACAGCTTGTCATGTCATGACTTTGGTTTTGGGTGCGTTCCGACATAACTATAAACATCCTTAAGATGTACAGGATATGCTGTGAAGTTTTATGCAATATTATCAGCTCCCTTGAATACATTAAACAAAGGTTGTTTGCAACCAAACAACGAAAACAATTTCAAGACCATAAGGAAAGCCCTGCAATGATGCGCGCACATTCGTTGCTGAAGGCGCCGTGATGTTGATGAGAGCCTAACGCATATTTTTGGAGAGTCAGTATAACCCGGGACAAAAAGTACGGAAAGAAAGCGAACGCTTTCTCAATAGTTAGTCTGTGGTCAAGTCCGGTCAAAACTATCTGTGGTAAAGAATTCCAGATATTGCTCACAACGCCGCATCTTCGAATGAAGCTGGCGGCGAATTAAGACCCAGGGCAAACCACAATGAAATTAAAGCGAATGCATTTGTTTGTCACTCTTATTTCCCCTCTCTTGTTCTACTTAATTTTGTTAGTTATTTCATTATTTGCTTTTGGAGGGAAAACAGACCATTCCGTGCCCTTCACACCCACTTAACTATGCCAAACTTATCGGGAACATTTGGCTTTAATTATCGACCTTGACACTTACAGATACTTACAGCTTCGCTCAGGAGGAAACTTTACCGTTCAGAAATAAGCAATCCATTCTTAACCAAAAGCAAATTGGAACAAGTCACACAAGCTCGATTCGCAACAGCCGACGAAATTAGAATGGCAAAACAAGACGTCTTGAGGGAAAGTAACCGGAGAAGACAGCATTCCAGTTGGCGTCTTTCGGGCTCACAGGAAGGACGTCAACATTATGCTAACATAAAAGAAAGGAGGTTTAAAGGATTTGGAGAACTATAGAACCATCAGCTTCATTCCAATATTATAGAATACATTTACGAAAATGATTTCAAAGAGTATAAGGGAAACGCTTTATCATAACCAACCAAGAGAGCAATCCGGTTTCATAAAGGAGTACTGTACGTGCTGTGGATCATAGCCATGCGGTTACGCAACTGAGAAATCCGCTGAGTGCGAAACACACGTTCACAGACTTCTTACACGGGACGAGAAAGCATTAGACTCAGTGGAGACACGAGCATTCCTAGAGGCATTGCGTTGCCAGAGAGCACTTGACATATATGTGGAATATCTTATCACATATACAGATTTCTTAGCTACCCTGCTTCTCCATATAATAATAATAATAATAATAATAATAATAATAATAATAATAATAATAATAATAATAATAATAATAATAACTTGACGAGGTTTTACGTGCCAAAATATGATTGTGAGGCATGCTCACTAGTGCAAAGCTGGGGAGTAATTTTGACCGCCTGGGGTTCATTAATGCACACCTAAATCTAAGTACACGGGTTCTTTCTTGCATTTCCCTCCCATCGAAATGTGGCCGTCATGGCCGGGATTCCACCCCGTGACATCGAGCTTGGCAGATGAGCTGTCACTGAGGGTGTATGTAAAAACAGCAGAAGAACTGCGATAAAAAAAAGGGGGTGGGGGGGGGATTCAGGCAAGGAGATACGATTTCTCCATTGCTACGTTCACCCCTGATGGGTAGAAGAAATATTCAAAGGGTCGTAAGAAATCGCGAAATCGCAGTAAGCGTCCATGGAGAATACCTCAACAACGCATGGTTTGCAATGACGAGGGCCATTTGCGAAAATGATTCTAAACCGAGAAAGTAATAATGTAGAATTAAAAATGAATAGGGGGCTGAAAAGAAATTGGTGATGTTTAACATGCTGGCTCACGAGCTTAAAATGAACAACAGCCAGCTTCTAGAATCAGCGCCAGGGTATATGTACATGTATCTATAGGGAAGTTATTAAGACGGGAGTTTAGTCATGAAAAGGAAATCCCCAGAATAAACCTAGGGTGGAGCAATTTACCCCACTGCGCCTGGAGTGAAAAGTGTTCAGTCACTGCATACTACCAGTACCAACTTACCGTGCTGAAACTTGGGGAATAAAAAAGGAACTTGAAAACGGAAGTAAGAACCACCGTGCGCACGATGAAAACAAAAATGATAGGCACGAAGTTAATAGATCGGAAAGTGGCAGCATGGGTTGGAGTACAAAAAGTCATGACCAACTTTTTCATTACTGACTATGAGAAAACGTCATAACTATATTGATGTAACTAACTACATATCTAGGTCACAAACATGTCCTACAAGATATAACCACGCACAAATGCTCACTGAATACACATTCCATACGGACTGCTTCAAAAATTCTTTTTTTCCATTGACCATAAGAGAATGGAACAACCTTCCCCTACATATCTTAGAGAGCACAACATTAACACAGTTCTTAACTACGCTTGAAAGCGAATCTTGAATACTGTTGAATATTTCCGTCCATCCTTTTTTTCCCTTCCCCCTCGTGCTGGCCTATCAAACTACACCTGTCTGCCTCTTTTTTAGGGTCGAAGCTCCTTAGGGCGTGGGTCTGTACATCCCATGGGGTTTGTTGTTGGTGATTACGTAACCTCTGGTTTAGTTCTTGCAGTACTCACTAGATGGCGGTACTTGTAGTTGATGATGATTGTATAAATTGATAAATTGAAAACTAGATGGCGGTACTTGTAGTTGATGATGCTTGTATTTGATAAAATTTAAACTAGATGGCGATACTTGTAGTTGATGAGGATATTAGCAAGGGTTGATATTAGCAAGGGGCTGAGACAGGGATGTCCTTTGTCGCCGCTGTTATGCATGCTGTACATGGTTAGAATGGAAAAAGCGCTAGGAGATAGCCACATTGGTTTTAATCTGTCACACAAACAGGGCGGCGTGATGATTGAGCAGATGCTTCCGGGTTTATTTTATGCTGATGATATTGTCTTATTCGCAAACAGTCGAGATGATATACAACGGCTGGTGAATATATGCGGGAAGGAAGGCGAGGATCTAGGACTAGGATTTAGTGTAACAAAATGCGGATTGATGGTATTCAATGATCCCAACGACCAGGCGGTATCCATACAGGGCCAAGAAATACCGAGAGTAAGCGAATACAAGTACCTTGGCGTATGGGTAAATGAGGGCGATAGATACATGAAGGTACAGGAAAAAGCCTTGGCAGCAAAGGGAAAGAGGAACGCAGGAATAATGAAGCACAGAGCGTTATGGGGACACAATAGGTACGAGGTGCTTAGGGGTCTGTGGAAAGGGGTAATGGTACCGGGGCTTACATTTGGGAACTCAGTGGTGTGCATGAGGCCAGAGATACAATCGGGAATGGATGTGAATCAAAGAACTGTGGGACGCCTCGCGTTGGGTGCTCACGGGAAAACTACAAACGAGGCTGTAAAGGGCGATATGGGATGGGCGAGTTTTGAGGCAAGGGAAGCGCAGAGCAAAATAAGGTTTGAAGAAAGGCTAAGGAATATGAAAGAGGTTAGGTGGGCAGTGAAGGTGTTCCGCTATTTATATAGAAAGAGCGTTGACACGCAATGGAGAAAGAGAACTAGGAGGCTCACCAGTAAATATACGGCTCTAAGAGAACTGACAACAAAGAGCGTAAAGGGAAAAGTCAGAGAGGCGGAGAAGATTTACTGGAGGACAGCGATGGAAAAAAAAACCGACTCTGAATAACTACCGAGAGGGCAAAAACGAAATAAAGAGGGAGGCATTTTATGATAATTCAAGAGGAAGCGCTTTATTGTTTGAAGCGAGATCGGGCTGCCTTAGAACGCGTGTTTATAAAGCGAAATTCAGTAAAGAAGAAGAAAAATGCACATGCTGTGAGGAAGATAGGGAAACGACAGAGCATGTTCTGATTGAATGCGGAAATATCCACCCAGGTGTACGTTTGGGCACCACCCTACATGAAGCCTTGGGTTTTAGGGCGAACAACGGGAAGCTGAACATAGCCGCGATTGAAATAAGTAAGAGACGGTTAGAATACTGGTGGCAGAAAACTAGAGAGAACGGACAAAAATAATTATAGGGAAAAATATGGAATTTCTGCCATAAGGGGCAGGGAACTGGGATATGAAATCCCGTTTTTGATATGGCATGATCGATTTGATTGAAGTAAATTTAAAAGGCATGAGGAAAATTAAAAGAGAAAAAAAAAGTTCTTAAATCTTCTTACGAGCCTGGTGGCGCACATGTCACCGCCCCGTTACAAAGGGGAAGCTCATAGCATCCATCCATCCATCCATCCAGGATTGTACTTGATAAATTTAAAACTTGATAAATTTAAAACTAGATGGCGGTACTTGTAGTTGATGATGAAAGATGCGAGATGTTTTTTAGGGGCGAAGCTCCTCTTAGTCTAACCTTGTCACGCGTCAGGCGTCAGTCGTCAGGCGTAACCTGCGTGCCTCCCGGCACGCGCTCGCCCTCGGCGTTCGCCTCGGCGCGTGCCTCCCGGTGCGTGCCTCTCTCTCTCTCTCCCGGCGCTGCTCTTTATGGTCTCTTTCATACAGCGCCACATTCTGTTCTATTTGCCGACTAGGGCATTTTTACTACACGCCAAGCAGTTGTTCATACAAATAATTACAAATGGGAGTATTTCCGACACAACGGAGTTCATCGTAATGTATGTGTTCAAGCCCACAGCATCCTGTGTCGCATGTGGAAGTTTATTTTACCGAGCAACAAAACAACGGAGACGACACCACAACGCAGTCATAAAACAACATCGGCGAAACATACTGCGCGATTGCCTGTGCTTCGCGAAAACATGTTTTTCAGACACTCTGCTGGTATCTTTCTTCGTTCTTTCTCTTTTTTTTACCTCGCGCATCTCTTACGACGTGTATTGGCTTGGGAGACATAAATGCTGTGAAAGCTGTAGACAGATAGCTCAGTTTAATGCTTATATATATATATATATATATATATATATATGTATATAAACGAAACATTTATTTCATAGTCAAAAGAAGCGGCGTGCAAGACACGGACACAAGGGAGAAGTGAACAACACGAACGCACTTCTCCCCTTGTGTCCGTGTCTTCCACGCCTCTTCTTTTGACTATGGACCCTTACCAACTCGCTCAACTTTCTGTCCTTTTGACATTTATTTCGACGTTTCGGCCTCGAGACGGGCCTTTTTCAATCTCAGATGCTTGAAAAAGGCCGGTCTCGCGGCCGGAACATCGAAATAAATGTCGTTTTGAAACGTGATCCTTTGATTATATAATTAACCTGCTGCAAGGATTCATCTCATATATATATATATATATATATATATATATTGTAATGGGAAAGCTGAGGGACGGGACTTTCGCACTCGCTCTAGGAGCGCAAAGGCGAGGAAGACAAAGCAGAAGTGCTCGGGCTCTGGGCGCGCACAGCGGGCTCGAGAGGAAAAAGAAAACAGACGAGGAATAGAACAGCCGGCCGGCGACAAAGGCGCTGTGTCTGTCTCTTTTCTTTACATTACAATATATATATATATATATATATATATATATATATATATATATATATATATATATATATATATATATATATATATATATATATATATATATATATATATATATATATATATATAAGAACCAGCCGAGCTCAAACCAACACCAACGTCAACGTCTTCTTCGCGCTGAGTCAGACCTGCTGCCGGTGTGCTTCACTACAATCACTCCCCGCGAAGAGGGGAGCCAACCTGCCGACTTAGGGAGATCACGACAGGAGGGTCGTGTAGCACGGTTTGAGCCGGGCTGCGAGAACTATTTCGCGCCCTCTGCAACAGCCATCCGAGGAAGGGTTGAGTGGCTCGATCACATAATTCACTAATGAAGTTTGTTGCACGATGCGGTAGGGACCATGGTAGCGTGACAGCAGCTTCGTCGAAAGACCGGGAGTTGCGGAGGGCACCCACAGCCAGGCGAGCATTCCCGTGGTATACTCCGTAGAAGATGCGGAGGCACCATGGCGCGATCTTTAGCGCCACTAATCTTGTGCGGTATCTACCGCATCGGAAGCGCACGCTCTACCATTGCGCCACCGCACCGATGGCGCAATGGTAGAGCGTGCGCTTCCGATGCGGTAGGTACCGGGTTCAAATCCCAGTGCCGGCCGGACACCCACCGGTTTAAAAACGGGTGGAGGAGTGCACACCTGGCGTTCGGTTTACGTGTACTTGTCTCGAAAGGTGGCCCCATAAGGACGTGGCAGGTCTCCTGGGGCACATCTTACCCACCACGGCCTCGGTGGAATAGTTGAGCGTCCACCTTGCTGTGGTAGGCAGGGAGGCATCCGCCACTGCCGCCGGGTACCTACCGGTAAGATAGGGGCAAGCGCGCTTCCGCCTGGGCAGTTGGAAGGTATTGGACACTTCGGAGGTCACCCATCCTAGGAGGCATGGGGCCGCCCGACCTTAAATTAAGGTCACGCCTTTTCTTTTATGTATATATATATATATATATATATATATATATATATATATATATATATATATATATATATATATATATATATATATATATAGGGTTGAAAAGAGACACACGTTCAAAATTCTTGCTTTATTAACGTTTCGGCCGGTGGGCCGGCCTTCGTCAGTGGGCCGGCCTTCGTCATTCTGACGAAGGCCGGCCCACCGGCCGAAACGTTAATAAAGCAAGAATTTTGAACGTGTGTCTCTTTTCAACCCTACATTGGACCGGACCCATCGAACTTCAAATCTGAAAATACTATATATATATATATATATATATATATATATATATATATATATATATATAATTTACTTATTTGTTGAATACTCTGAGCATTATATCAGATGATATACAGGAGCGAGTTCTACAAGAAATATACGTATGTGCCAGCATGTGCCAAACTGAAAACAACTACATTGCAATAAAGGAGACACGCAAAATTATCGACAGTGCATACGGAAAGCAGAAGTGGAAATGGTGACATACAACCGCCGCAAACTGAAGGGAAACTTCATCTCAGGAAGCATAAATTTCACCGATACACTTCAAAACACACACACGCACGCACACACACTCAGAGAGAAACGACTAAGAAATCCGGCAAATCTTGCGCACATTTAGGTATCGCTGTCATATCACCACATGCGAAGCAGCCAGGTAGAAAATAGCCCCTACCATGTGTCACAAGTAGGATCAACGTCCTCGTGCGGACTGACTGGTTGTGTGCGTTGCGTGCGTTTACCAGCAACGTCGACAACAGTGTGACGACCGAAGGGTGTCTGATATGCCATATGACCTAACGTCGGCGGTCACGTTAGTGCCCGAGCGCCTGTGCTTCTAAAAGAGTCGCACGCTACGGCACGCTGATGTGCACATCATGCATCCTTTGTCGGAACACTACTCCTACATCCTTTGTGCACAGCCACACTACTCCTACATGAGAGAAGCAGAGAAATCCCGATCAGGAGAGGTGTGAGACAGGGAGATACGATATACCCGATGCTATTCACTGCATGTTTAGAGGAAATCTTTAAACGTCTAGACTGGGAAGACAAGGGAATTCGAATAGACGGAGAATATCTCAGCAATTTAAGATTCGCAGACGACATCGTGCTCTTTAGCAACGATGGAGACGAACTACAAAACATGATTGATGACCTAAGCAGGGAAAGTATTAAAATTGGATTAAGAATGAATAGGCAAAAGACCAAAGTTATGCTCAATAGCCTAGCTAAGGAACAGGAATTTAAAATCAACAATGAACCCTTACAATGTGTAAACGAATACGTATACCTGGGACAGTTAATAACAGGAACTCCTAACCATGAAAAAGAAATTCTCCGTAGAATAAGGATGGGCTGGAGCGCATTCGGAAGGAATTACTAAATCATGACCGGAAACTTACCGCTCTCACTAAAGCGAAAAGTATTCAATCACTGCACTCTCCCAGTACTAACGTACGGGGCAGAAACATGGAGAATAACGAAAAAACTAGAGATGAAACTAAGGAGCACGCAACGTGCAATGGAAAGAAAAATGATAGGGGTAACGCTAAGAGATAAAAAACGAGCGGAATGGATCAGAGAACAGACAGGAGTAGCCGATATTATCTTATCAATTAAAAGAAAGAAGTGGACCTGGGCAGGACATGTCATAAGGAGGAAGGATAACAGGTGGACAGTAAGAGCGACGGAATGGATACCACGAGAGGGAAAACGCAACAGAGGTAGGCAAAAGGTTAGATGGAGCGATGAAATTAAAAAGTTTGCGGGCATAAAGTGGAACCAACTCGCTCAGGATAGGGTGGATTGGAAATCGTTGGGAGAGGCCTTCGTCCTGCAGTGGACCTAAACAGGCTGATGATGATGATGATGAAACGTCAAGAAGTTGACGGAAAAACTAAAACTCTAACGTTCCACGGATTCCGGGAGCTTCACGCGGGTACCACTGCACTAGCGTTCCATGCGGGCTGCCCTGAAAGGACAGGTTCGCCGCTTGCCCTGAAGCAAGCGGCGAACCTGTCCGTCGCGGCAGCATCCCACACAATGCGATTGTCCGAGACCACGGTGAAACGATGTCCATCCGTGGGAACGCAGGCAGCACGCGCTCCCCAGGGTCCTTTTCACCGAAAAGTGGATCCGCCGGCCACCGCCGGCAGCCTCCCTCCATGGGGGGGCCCACGCCGATCTCAACAAGGGTTATATAACCTGTATATATGTGATCCCGTAACCTACAAGGTTGGGAAATTCGCTGACATTCATTGATGTTCACTTCTTTTATTGGTTAACCCGCCGTTGGAGATTAGCAGGTAAGGTGCCGCATTTGCAACTTCGAGGAGGCGCGTTCGATTTCTGGTCGCAGTGGTCACATTTGGATGGTTTGAAATGCAGACACCTGTGTACCAGCTGACACTTGTGTAGTAAAACTCACAGCAATCATTATTAGTGGCACGGTTACAGTGCGGATAGTGTTTCATGAAGAATATTTAAATTTTTTTCAACACCTAGTACATGCAACAAGTACGTACGTATCCGACGGGTACATATGCATCAACAAAAGGCCGTAAATTATAATTTCTCCTGGTCACGCATTTATTGCGCTGTCTGTCGGTAGCGTATAGTACATTGTACACGGTTGTCTTTTGTACCGTGAAGTCAGATGCCGATTGCTGAAAGAGCATTGATAAAGCTGGACACCAACCTTAGTAATCGTGGAAAATTCTCTCTCAAAACTTACAGGTACTGCTCTGCACACTCTGGCAAGTTGTCGACGACGTCCAGCTACGTGACGCTGAACGTCCTGTTCGTAGTTGCCGATGACCGAGTGGTTCCAGTTGACGTGTGGCTCGCGTGGCTGGAGGGAACGTACGTGCTGCTGGAGGGCGCCCCGGACGCCGTCAGCGCGGCCGTCTCGCTGCTGGGCAAGCTGGTGCCGTCCATCGTCAGGGACTATTGGGTAGAAGAGACCGCCTGGCGATCCAGCTCTGTATTCAAGGCAGTCACGGACAGCGGGAGGAGCTGAAAGGAAGAGCGAACGGAGCCTCCGCGCGCTCCCTTTGACTTCCATGCTGTAAATGATCTGGAGCGCAGTAATGTCACAACTTCATTTTACGTTTATCTTTACTACAGCTGTGCGAATAGCAAAAATTTGAGTGCGAAGCGAATTCGAATACTTATGTTCAACTGCGAATGGAATAGTTTTTGAATTATTTTCTTTCTAAGGTTTTCTTTAAATAATACCATAGTCCCTCTATGATAATACCATGTCAAATTAAGTAGAAATGTGCTGTTAAACATCGGCAAAAAGTTTGTTACAACTACTGTACTTCCACAGTGTCATTCCAAAGTCCCAAAGAACAATCCGACAGAGGAATGTGCAACAGAAAGCTAGCGTCACTGCAGTGCGCGAGTCTTACTTCGCCGCAGTACACAGGTGTTAGCTTCGCCGCAGCACCTGAGTGTTAACTTCACCGCAGTTCACAAGTGTTATGCGGCTAAGCGTACTACAAGTGGGAATGGGGCACTTGTCACGAGATAGAGCATATAGTTACACGCATTCATTTAGCCGATCGGACGATGCGCGCGGACGCTATGGACCAAGCGAAGAGAAGGAAGAAGACTCTCGGCTCGAGTGGTGGGCTTGGCCGGTCAGCGTTGTCGCTGCTTCTGTAATATACCGTGTAAATAGTGTTCAGCGTCCCTGCCTCGTCAACCCCGTAACAATATCTTTCCCTTAATTACCGACTTCGAATAGTTCGAATAATAAACGATCAGTGCGAATCGAATCGAATAGCAAGCCCTATTCGAAAACTCGAAATTTTGACAGTTCGCACACCCCAAATCTATAATATTTTTAATACTGGAGCCCCTTATGTTTGTCCAGCCCCCAACAAGAAATAAATGTAACTTAATTATGCAACAATTAATACTCCCTTTATACAGTTAGAGCTAAGGAGAGCAAAATATGGCGTCTTTGTGCTCTCACGAAACACTCAATATATTGACATTAATCAAACAATCCTTTTTTTAACTTTAGCTCCCTTTGGTAACTTTTACTTTGCTGTAGTTCACTCTGATTCATTCAGATCCATATTAATTTACCTTGTTTATTTTAAATGCGAAGCATTTCTTAGCTAACTTCGGCGACTTTGACCGTATCTATCTATCTATCTATCTATCTATCTATCTATCTATCTATCTATCTATCTATCTATCTATCTATCTATCTATCTATCTATCCGCCTACGATTTTGTGCTCTCCTGGCCGTTTCGCTAATGGGATGTTTACGAAAATTGGTATGCCACAACATGACTGCATGACGAACATAAATGACAGGTCATAACATGAAAATCACGATACACATGTCATGAGCGGCATGATTTACACGCCACGGTCTTGGTGCTCTCCTGGCCGTTTCGATAATGGGATGTATACAAAAATTGGTATGCCACAACATGACTGCATGGTGAACATAAATGACAGGTCATAACATGAAAATCGTGACATGCATGTCATGAGCGACATGATTTACATGCCACGCGTTTCGTTAATGGGACGTATACGAAAATTGGCATGCCACAACATGACTGCCTGAGGAACATAAATGGCAGGGCATATATTGACACGTGCGGTTGTTTTGATTTAAGCGGAAAGCCGTTATCGCTTCCCAGTGACACGCGCGCTCGTTTGGATTGCTGGCGGGGAGCGCTGTTATCACTTTCTGTTACACGCAACGCAGGCCGCGTTTATCTTGCATTCCCCTTCTAGAACCGCGTCGACCATTGTTGAAACTTTGCATGCTTGACGCGCATACTTCAGTAACTTCTGGAATTCCAGAGATAATGCGAGAACGTGTTATCACGGGGGTATAAAAGCCAGCGCATTACGCCGTTTGTCAGTCTTTCCGTCGAACGACGACTGTTCACGCCGCTGTTGCTGCGAATTGTGATTGGCCTTGTTTTGCTGGGCACAAGTTTGCCCAATAAACAGTTCACCTGACATGAGCTTGAGTCCTGCGTGCTTCGTCTCAAATGCTGCGTGTGTCACAACCACGTGACATCTGGTGGAGGTGCTGACCTCCACCAAATCACCAACAATATGCATGCCATGAGTGGCATGATTTACATGTCACGGTCTTGGTGCTCTCCGGCCGTTTCGTTAATGGGATGTATACGAAAATTAGCATGCCACATGACTGCATGACGAACATAAATGACAGGTCATAACATGAAAACCATGACATGCATGTCATGAGCGACATGATTTACATGCCACGGTTTTGGTGCTCTCCTGGCCGTTTCGTTAATGGGATGTATACGAAAATTGGTCACCCCGCCACGGTGGTCTAGTGGCTAAGGTACTCGGCTGCTGATCCGAGGGTCGCGGGATCGAATCCCGGCGGCGGCGGCTGCATTTCGATGGAGGCGAAATGTTGAGGCCCGTGTGCTGTGCGATGTCAGTGCACGTTAAAGAACCCCAGGTGGTCGAAATTTCCGGAGCCCTCCACTACGGCGTCTCTCATAATCAGAGCTGGTTTTGGGACGTTAAACACCACAAAACAACCAACAACAACGAAAATTGGTATGCCACAACATGTCTGCATGACGAACATAAATGACAGGTCATAACATGAAAATCATGACATGCATGTCACTAGCGGCATGATTTACATGCCATGGTCTTGGTGCTCTCCTGGCCGTTTCGTTAATGGGATGTATACGGAAACTGGTATGCCACAACATGACTGCATGACGAACGTAAATGACAGGTTATAATATGAAACGCATGATATACGTGTCATGGGCGGCATGATTTATATGCCACGCGTTTCGTTAATGGCATGTATACCAAAAATGCTATGGCACAACGCGACTGCATGACTATCATAAATGACAGGTCATAACATGAAAATCGGGACATGCACGTCGTGAGCGGCATATCCACATGTCACTCGTTTCGTAAATGGGGTGTATGCCAAAATTGCTATGGCACAACACGACTGCATGACGAACGTAAATGACAGGTCATAACGTTAGAATCATGACATGCGTGTATGAGCGGCATGGTTTACATGCCACCGTCATGGTGCTCCTGCGGCCGTTTCTTTAACTTCATATGTACCAAACTCGGTGTAGCGAGACAACAATGCAAATCCATTTTACGTTCCTTATGCGTGCTTCGCATTTCCCTGATTCCCATTGCACGTGGGATCTGCCAATTCTTTTTTTATGCTTTTTTCGCATTAATTCCTCTTGAATGCACATTATTAGTTATAGTTAATTTTTTATTAACGTTAGCCCTCCTGAATTCGTATAGTTCATATTTGGTTTATAATAAACTGATTTCGCTCATCAGGGTCGGGCTTAAGTGGATTCTGGGAATTCCACAGACGACTAGCACTGAGCGGCTTTTAGAGCTAGGATTGCACAACACGGTTGATGAGCTGATTCAGGCGCACTTTGCGGCACAGGTGGCTCGTCTGTCCAGCACTAAGGCTGGTTTGAAGATCTTGGATGAGGCTGGCATTGCGGCTCCTAGGGTGAAGGTATCTGACGGGGTTCAGCTCACACGAGACGAGCGGGAGGATATTCAGGTGGATCCTATTCCGCGCAATATTCATCCGGTGCACCATGCAGGTCGTCGCGAGGCTCGCGCCCGGGCTATTCTTCGAAGCGTAGGTAGCGATTCTAAAGCGGCCCTTTTTGTGGACGCTGCAGAGTACAGTACGCGGAGGGCCTTTGGGGTGTCGGTTGTCGATGGTAAAGGGCAGCTGGTGGCCCGGCCATCAGTCTGCACAGATAAGGTCACAGTTGCGGAGGAGATCGCCATTGCGTTAGCTCTTCAGGCTGCAGAAGTGCCTTGCGTGGTTTACTCGGATTCACGATCGGCCGTCCGGGCCTTCTCTGGAGGTTTGATTTCGCAGCAGGCGGAACGGCTCCTTCGGAGTGGTCGCAGGCAGGCGAGGTGGGCCGGTGGTCATCATATCTGTTGGTTTCCAGCGCACGTCGAGGGCATTGATGGGGTTAATCCCAATGCCAGCGCTCACACCCTTGCACGTGAATGCACGAACCGTGCGGGGGTTGGTGAGGCGTCTGGGGGGAACATTGACCTCAGAAAGGATCCTTTGACAACATTCCATGAGATTACGTCTAGCTACAAGCTGAATAGGAGGCGCTTTCCCCTTCCTAATGCTAGGCTCAACAGAGCCCAGGGAACCACTTTTAGGCTCTTACAGACGGATACGTATCTCTGCCCGCGAACGTATCGCAGGATAGTGCCGGATTTTCCAGAAGAGTGTGCTCGTTGTGGCCTCGAGAGTTGCTCGCTAACACACATGCTCTGGCTGTGCCCCGCAAATGTAGGGGCGGACTTAAGTGACGAGGACTCGTGGCGGCGATGTTTACACAGCCCGGACCTGGGTCTGCAACTACTGGCTGTCCGGAGGGCCCGGGCCATCGCGGAGGATATTCATCTTCCGGTGCCGACCTGGGTGGAGCCACCTACTGGTTGAGGGGGTCCTAGGACCTCCTTAAACTAGTCCCTCTGGTCTCACAATAAAGTTCTTTGTATGTGTATGTGTATCCTTGACTCACTTTTTTTACTGGTATGGAGACGCACAAATAAGACGCGCGCAGTCCGTGCGCAGTCCGCGGGTTGCACCTGGTTCGCGTTAATTCATCCTGGTTCACTTTAACTCGTCGATCACTCACGTTATTCGCTCACGTTAATTCGCCTTAATTGTCACTTTTAATCTCTTGTCGCACCCCTCACAATTCCAGTGTACAGCGCTCAGACAGTGAAAAGCGATACTCGTAGCGTGTGATAGCAGACACTACATTTTGTGCTTTTGGAACATGCTGCGTGTTCACAGAGAGGCGAAACTGAATCGTAATGCTTCGAAATACAGGGTGTTTTTTTTAGTTGCGACACATTCTTTAAATTAGAAAAACATAAATCTCGGGAATGTCTTTTGTACCACTCGAGTATACGGATTGGCGGCCTCTAGATACAGAAAAATTTCCGCACTTGTATGCATAATTAGCGAAATTACGCTAATTATCCTTTTAATTATCGGCAGTTGGTGGCTGCAGCAAATGAGTACTTTGGAGCCCGTCCTCGACACTACTTATCCCAACGATCTAATTTTGAATAGCGGCGTGCATGTCGGAGCTACGCGAACGATTAGTTCCCCGTGGCAGGCTCCTTGAAACCGAAACTGGACGAAAAAAAGAGCGTCTGTGACGTCGATGTCGCCGCCCCCACTGCTTTCGTCACTCGCCCCTCGCCCGTGGTCACCGCCGCTCCGGCCGCGCAAGCAGCTTGCGTTATCTCGTTGTTATCGGCGGCGTTGGGCGCCGCGGGCGAGTGACAAACGCGATACTCGACCAAAGCCGTGGGCTTTGATCGAGTATCGTGTTTTATTTGCTGAACACTGGATACCTTTTCGTGTCATTCGTATTCAGACCAACAGCACCGTATTTTCCGATTCCTGGCACATACATAATGCTTCCCTGCTTGACATATGTACTACCTGCTTGGCTCTGATCCTGTATTTCAGGGCGTGCAGACTTTGTATACGATTTATTGCAAACGGTAGTATGAAGGCCGAAAAAAGAAACGTATAGAGCGAGCGCTGAACTTCCACTGTATTTCATTCACAGAGAGTTTCATCTGCACACAGGAAGTTAAATGGACTGTCTACCGTTCTTCATCGATTTCGTGTTCTTTTTTTCATCTTTTAATTTATCGCGATAGGTTGCGCACCATTCGTAGTGTACAAGCTTTCTTTCATTTATATATACTTTTGCTGGAAAGTCAGTGGAAGTTCTTCAATCATGATTTCCTTGGTGTCGTGGTCATCCTTTCCGTATGAGCAGGAACGTCCGCAACATTTGTTAGTGGAAGTTTGATATATTTAAAAAAAATGAAAATTAACATCCATCGTGAATCGGTGAACAGATCGCTAAAAACGATTTAGAACAGGGAATGTCGCCGGAGCAAACGTTTCTGCAAGTGGAGTTGTCTTCGTCAGGACAGCGACTGCCCTCCCCAGCGTTCGTTTATGTACGCTATTGCACGCTCTGCCCCGTCCACAGAAGGAGAGCGGCACGCGCAAACAACAAACAGAAAGAAAAAGAAGGGGAAGGGGGGGGGGGGGTGCTAGAATGTAGGGGAAGTTGCGTGACAGGTGTTAGCGCGACTAATTTACATGGCAAGAAGGGAAGCTTCCAAAGAATCCGCTCATGGTACGTATCTTGGAAATCCATTGTGCGCACAGGGCTAGACAGCAGGATGAAGAAAGAAACATATAGGCTAGGTACAGGCATTGCACCCATCGCATGTCTCCCCCCTTCCAGCATGCACCACCCACAGTGCATTTCACCAAAAGCTTGTTGCTAAAATGTGACTACACTGTTTAACGCTGTTGTTCTCGTCGAACTGGATGGGGGATCCCCACCTGGAAGTAAAATTTCGGGAAGAAACATTGTTAGCTGGTGCACACCTTAACCTCTTGCCGTCTTTTTTAACCCCCCACCGTATCTAATGGACTCAAGGGTTCCCTTTGAAAGGTTCATGCCTGTAGGCTGGAGAGTATTGAACTTGTATATGAGATACGATTCCCTGTATTTTCTGTCTCTCGGCGAGCGGAAGTTTCCCTGAAGTATGTGGAAATTGAATGCTGCGCCACTGCCTTCGCCAGGTTATTCGCGGTGTCCGCACGGTGCCCGTTTAATCTAACATCAATTGGTTCACCAGTTTCGCCGATGCATTGCTTGTGACAGACTGAACATTCCAACATATAAATAACGTTTCAACTAGTGCAAGTGAAACTTGATTTTATATGACAGACAGTCTCTTCCAGTGCTTTTAACTTTAAGATCATTTTGAATATGCTTGCAAGTGTTACATCTGGGACGGGAGCAAGTTATTACGCAGGCGGTGCGCTGAAGGTTTACTTTGGCATGCACTAACAGGTCCTTAGTTTCTATTAGGGCGGTAGGTGACTTGGTATTTCGGGAAACGCTTTTCTAAGGCGGTCGTTGCTTGTTAGTATTGGCTAGTATTTGCGAAGAATGTTACTTATGTTTGGAAGCGCATTGGAATATTTCTTTATGAATGCTAGCGGCTGGTTGGCCTGCGCTTCAAGGTGGTGAGAGCCTGGGAGGGTTGTGGCGGTACCACTCGTACTGAGCTCGCTTCAAGTCCTCGCAGTTATGGAGGTCTTCTTCTTCTTTTTTTTTGTCTTTTTTTACACTAAATCTGCTGATCTGCTACACTGAATTCTGCAATCTGCTACACTAAATTTCGCTGATCGGATGTTTACGAAAATTGGTATGCCACATCATGACTACATGACGAACACAAATTACAGGTCATAACATCAAAACCATGATATGCATGTCATGAGCGGCATGATTTACATGCCACGGTCTTAGGGCTCTCCTGGCCGTTTTGCTAATGAGATGTATGCGAAAATTGGTATGGCACAACACGACTGCCTGACGAACACAAGTGGCAGGTCATAACATGAAAATCATGATATGCATGTCATGAGTGGCATGATTTACATGCCACAGTCTTAGTGCTCTCCTAGCCGTTTCGCTAATGGGATGTATACGAAAATTGGTATGGCACAACATGACTGCCTGACGAGAATAAATGGCTGGTCATAACATGAAAATCATGACATGCGTGTCATGAGCGGCATGATTTACATGTCACAGTCTTGGTGCTCTCCTGGTCGTCTCGTTAATGGGATGTATACAAAAATTGGTATGGCACAACATGACTGCCTGACGAACATAAATGGCAGGTCATAACATGAAATTCATGATATGCGTGTCATGAGCGGCATGATTTACATGTCACAGTCTTGGTGCTCTCCTGGTCATCTCGTTAATGGGACGTAGACAAAAACTGGTATGCCACAATATGACTGCATGGGAAACATAAATGACAGGTCATAATATGAAAATCATGACATGCATGTCATGAATGACATGATTTACATGCCACGTGTATCGTTAATGGGCCGTATAGGCAAATTGGCATGCCACAACATGACTGCATCACAAACATAAATGACAGGTCATAACACGAAAATCATTACATGCATGTCATGAGTGACATGATTTACATGTGACGGTCTTGGTGCTCTCCTGGCCGTTTCGTTAATGGGATGTATACGAAAATTGATATGCCACGACATGACGGCATGGCGAACATGACTGACAGGTCACAACATGAAAATCATGATAGCATGTCATGGGCGACATGATTTACATGCCATGCGTTTCGTTAACGGGATGTATACGAAAATTGGCATGCACAAGATGACTGCATCATGAACGTAAATGACCCGTTCATAACATGAAAATCATGACATGCATGTCATAAGCGACATGATTTACATGCCACGGTCTTGGTGCTCTCTTGGCCGTTTCGTTAGTGGGATGTGTAGGAAAATTGGTATGCAACAATATGACTGCATGACGAACATAAATGACAGGTCACAACATTGGAATCATGACACGCGTGTGACGACCGGCATGATTTACATGCCATGGTCCAGGCACTGTACTGCCGTTTCGTTAATGGGATGTATGGGCTCCGTCTACTGACCAGAGGGCGCTACGTAGCTCTCGTCGGACGGCTCAGTCGCGCACGGTGGAAACCGAGGCGACATCGACGCGCGCCTTCCTTCGCTGCTTTCCGGGCATGCTGCGAACCACACGAACGCTCGCGGCGTCGGCCTTTGGAACAGTCTGCCGCAAGTTTGGAGCGCGCGTCTCAAAAGAAATAAAACGAAAGGAGGTGGGACGGGCGGTCGCTGCTGCTATAGAGTTGGCGATGCGCATCGCGTTCGCGTATTTCCCTGTCACAGCGTGCCCAATTTTGCTTCTTCTCTCCGCCAGGCAGTGCATTCTCGCGCTGATGTCGCACATGGAAAGCTCGACTGCACGGAGCCTATACGAAAATTGGTTTGGCACAACATGACTGCTTGACGATCATAAATCACAGGTCATAACATGAAAATCGTGACGTGCATGTCATTAGCGGCATGATCTACATGCCACTCGTTTCCTTAAAGGGATGTATACCAAAACTGCTATGGCACAACACGACTGCATGACGAACGCAAATGACAAGTCATAACGTTAGAATCATGACATGCGTGTATGAGCGGCATGGTTTACATGCCACAGTCTTGGTGCTCTTGTGGCCGTTTCGTTAACTTCATATGTACCAAACTCTCTATAGCGAGACAACAATGCAAATCCATTTTACGTCCCTTATGCATGCTTCGCATTTCCTTGATTCCCACTGCACGTGGGATCTGCCAATTTTTTATTTATTTATTTATTTATTTATTTATTTATTTATTTATTTATTTATTTTCTTTCGTCGTTTTTATATTGTCTTTTTCGTAATAGCTATCATGTAGCTGCGTGGAAACCGGACATAGGGTGACGTCCACAGATATTACAGGGCAAGGGTCTTAAAGGAGTCCTCACTTAAAAGTCTGCGTGCACGAACTAATGTGACACGCTTAATACAGCCTGCTACATTGTTTTGGGCCTAATAATGTGGTTCCCTGTTGGTCACGCGAGCACTAATTAAATAGTTTTATAACTTCACTATTCAATATTGTGTGCCTTTGCTACAGCGGGCCTGTGTGCCCTAGTGACAAAGATAAAATGATCGTATCATTGCACTTTAAGTGCAATTAGTAAATGTACAAATATGAAGAAAGGTCTAACATTCACTGAAATTTGGAGCGTCGTAATTCAATGCGTGTTTAACCTTCTGGTTGAGCTGCGTGCTTAGGCGGTCTGCATACGGAGTGTGTATGTGCGGATCTGTTTTGTTGATGTTGTTTGTTGTACACCGGCGGATGAATGTGTGTAACATACCTGAAACGGGTCTTTTTCATGCGTTTAGCACCATACCACTTGGTGATACGTGCCCTTATTGTTCTGTTCCCGTGACGGACGCAGATGCACACCATCTCATATGGACATGTAAAGGACTCCATCGGGAGCGCTCTCGTCTCCTTAAACAAGACGGTCTCCGATACAGTGCCTCGACACAGTTGTGATCGTTGGATACGCGACAACAGATACCACAAAACACTACTTCAGTTCATACACAACACAGGACTTGCAGCACACATTGAACATAACACACCATAAACTATGCCTTAAGGGCAAGCCCATTTCGCAATAAAAGAAAAGTCCATTCAAACTATAGACCGCGTTCGTGGCTTGGCGGTGAAGCGGTACCTTGTCGAAGAAGGTTACGGGTGCTCAGACATGCCGAGTGCACGAAACAACCACGAGAGGGCATCGCCACCTTTCATTCAATTGAAAAAAAAAATCTACGTATAAATTTCAATGCTGCGACGATTTTAGCTCAGCAAGTACCCAAAAAGGCGTCAGAAAAATTTTTACTGCCCGGCATACTTCCAATAATAACTCAACGACAATTCGATCATTACTTGCTCAATCTCAATAATAATCTCAGTGACGAATGCTAAAGAAGTGTTAACATTTTCTGTTAACACTTCGCAACACCGAGCAGTAGTGTTTCATTATAGTTTCTCAATAGAGAGAGAGAGGGAAGTTGTGCGGAAGGCAGGGAGGTTAACAAGAGGAAAATTTCCTGTTTGCTACCCTGCACTGTGGAAGGATTAAGGGTAGACAGAAAGGTAAGAAAGAAAAGAATGAAAGAAAGAGAGAGAAAGAAAGAAAGGTAGCTAAGCACACACACACTCAAACACAGCAGTATTAAAGTCGTTCAACCAGGCCCGTTGCTCGCAGGAACTTGAGCGCCTTTGTCGCTTTCTGTTGTGAAACTCGGCATTCCTATATCGTTTGCTCAGAAAAGTGTCTGCCATCGAGTCGTGCCACTACTGCAAAGAGGGATTGTCGTTGCGTGCAGTATCTCAATACAATTTTGCTAGCGAACATTCAGAATCGAGGCTTCTTGACTGGTCCGTGATTCAAGAAGTGTCTGTTTCGTTGCCGCATATCTCTGGAATTTTTAAATGCATGGACATAGGGAAATATGAATCGTTTCTCCTGCGAGAGAATGATCGTGGGTGCAGAGACTTCGTCTATCCGCAGAGTCCTCGTAAAGTGCGTTGCTTCACCCGCACTGTACGTGCGAAAGTCCATGTAATAAGGGAGATGAGAGCGGGCAGAATGATTGATTTCTGGTGTTTTGCGTCCTAAAACCACGATATGCTTATAAGAGACGCCGTAGTGGAGGGCTCCGGAAATTTCCACCACCGGGGTGCAACGTGCACTGACATCGCACAGTAGACGGGCCTCCTTGTTTCGCCTTAATCGAAGCGCAGCAGCCGCAGCCGAGATTCGATCCTACGACCTTCGGATCCGCAGCCCAGTGCCGTAACCACTAGACCACCGTGGCGGTGCGAGAAGGTAGCGAAAGGAGGGGCGATTCGGCGAACGGGTTCGAGGCACGCGCGGAGCCAGCAGGCACGGCACGTGTGTCGTATCGTGGCCAGGCCCTGGCGAGATAAGGAAGCACGACACTACGAGAACTTCCCGTTACGCCCCTTCCTTCGCTCAAGATCCAAAACAGGACAAATCGTATGTGTGTAGTAAGCACGAGTCTGCGACGTCACTCTCAAGGTCTGTGACGAGTGATGGCTACTGGCGGAAGTGACGTCCGTGGTGGCGCATGAATTTAAAAGGCGGCGTCTCCACGATGCCCCTTCAACCGGCTCCAGCAGCGATCAAGCACCCGATTCAAGTAGGCTGTCTCAAAACACTCTCGCCTTTGTGAGATCTTTCGTTTAGCGTTCCGCTGACCGGTCCCACCAGTTTAACTTTTGCAGCGCACCCCGACTCCAGTGAGTGCACATGTTTCAGCGCTTGTCGGAATTTTCAGTAGCTGTGCATCATGTTTTGCATGCGTGAGATGTACCGTACCGCTCGCTTATGTTTTTGTAGTCGAAAGTTTGACGGAATACCGTCTGGTCAGGTAAAAGCATTGTTAAGACTGCCGGTCTATGGAATATATGGACAAAGTTTCTTTCTTCTTTCTCAGGCTGTGGAAAGTAATTCGTCAAAAATATTTTTTTTTATGTATGAATGCTTCCCTCGACTCATCGTTAAATTTCCACTTGTATCTTTACAAAAAAATTGGCGCAAATTAACATTTTCATAATTTTGTGTGATGTAAACACAAGGGCATCTGTGACAGATAGAGTTCTACGAAGAATTCGCTTCGTATGAACTATCACTGTCATCCTCTAGTTTTTTTGTTATATTGTTGGGGAACAGGGAGTAGAAGTTAATGCAGTTTCAACTAAGGCGTCTCTTGTACCATATATAACGTGGTATCTCTCTCTTCTCACCATTAGCTCATGGCGCCTTAAATTCCAAGATGAAAGTGGATATCTATGCTCACTTTATCTCATGAACGAACGAAAAAATGTGGGCAGCTTGCACTAGTGGCGCATGGCTTGCCTAAGAGCAAAGGTTGTCGCATACCTTCTATCGGCGCCTACAAGCTCAACTAAGTCACGTGAATAGCTGCGATGTGGCTTTCGCAGGAACATGTAACGTGACCACTTCTTAGATGGTCTTGACGGGAGTTCAATGGTGCTCAATTTATCATGTACGCGGATGACTGACTATTGTGTGCCTCACGTCTTTATGCGGATAAGCTTGCAGAAAAATGTAATGAAGTTATGGCCAGTTTGTCCAACTGTCCCCAGGCGAACAGACTGAATTCAATTGAATTCAAAGAAAAGAAAAGTAAAGCTTCGCGCTAAAATGAACCGCTCGTTATTCACGATGCAGCTTACTTTCAGAATCAACGCATTGATTGAAGAGTTTAAAATTCTTGGAATATATTTTCCTCTAGTTTGTGCTGGGAAACCTACATCAAACGCCTTTGCATGCAGTAAGCTCTCTGCGGTTACCGGTGCTATGGCGCACTACCGCGCGTTTTTAACTTCAAACTTCAAACTTGGGCCCACTGCTGCATCGTATCGATAACTATAGTGCTACATGATAGTCAACGTGGCGCACTTGCCCCAACTCAGCTGTTGAACCAGTCTCCACGACGTCCATTCAGCGAAGCTGCTCCAAATTTTGCCTTCTTTCCTTCTCTCTATTTCTCCTTCATTTATTTCGGGCTGTGGGAGTGCGGGCACCGGCCGCGGGGATCAAACCCGTAAATTCTAGCTAAAGACACACGCGCAAAAACACACTCCTTTCGACGTCTGAAGTTTTTCTGCTCCTCACAGAGTGCAGAGTCTTCAGGCTATAGACTTACAGAACTGTTAAGCCGTTAAAACCTTTCCACCCTCCGCGTTTGATCCTAACGCTTAAGAGTTACATGATATCTTTTCTTATGCACCCGCCCTCAGGATTTAAAACATTATTTGCTGTGTCGCCGTTTTAAGCCTGTTTATTTTTATTTCTTTTTAATTTTATTTGCGTAGCGAAAGTTAGAAACGATTTTCTGTTCCGTACCAACTTCCTTTCACGCACTTTTCCCGATACCTTTGCGATAGTGGCCTTTGCACGAAATGGCCTCAGATTTTCTGCAATTTGCTGTCCAGGCTCGAAGTTGTTGCGTTGACTCAATTTTACTGATAAATAATGTCTCGAAGTTGACCCCCTCCGAAACGCATTATCGGACGAAGCTTTTCATAACCTTATGAAGCTTATATGTTATAAAGAAGCCATGACCAAGGAAGACGGCGGAATGTATTGCTGTAATGTAACACTGAATCGCTACATTAAATATGCGTATACCGCTGACGGCACCACGCGAGGCGTCAGCACTGTCTGGTAGGTCCGTCTGTTTCATTATTTTAATTTAATGTAAATATCTGGGCTTTTACGTCCCAAGAGTACGATATGACTATGATTGCGCCGTAGTGGAGTTTTTCGGAGATTTCTATCTACCACCTGGGGCTATTTAACGTGCTGACACTCCATTGTACACGCGCCTCAACATTTCACCTCCATCGAAATCTCGCCGCCACGGTCGGGATTCAATCCCGCGACCTTTACACCCCCTGCTGGGTTCAGTCTTTACATTCGTTCACGCTTGCTTGATCGCAGACGTAAGGCCTTGCAGTTTTTTAACAGCCAATGTTGTTATAGCCTGAGGTAAGATGTTTGTCCTCACCTGATACACTGGCATATGGTCGATTGTGCCACAGGGATAGCAAAACAAAGTGTCAGTATCATCTCTGGGTGAATTGAAGCAGTTGTTCTTCGCACCTATACTATACTTAACATTTCGCGCACCAGACCAGAACGCTTTATCTGCAACATACTCTATGATTCCTTTATGCTAACGTCGCAAGAACGCTAGCTTGGGTTCGAGCGGGAATCGAGTCCATGTCGTCTGCGTGGCACGCGGGTGTTCTACCCACGCCAGCCCTATATAAATTATAATAATAATAACCCCGAATAAAATAAAAGCCTATAGTGGTGAAAAGCGAACCTTATCCATGCGTACTACGGTACAGCAAGTTGGCGGGAAAGTGAAGTGAGGCTGAGGAGGAGGGAACGATGGAGGGCAGAGAGTGGAGCGTAGTATAGCCTTGCGTAGTATAGTATAGCAAGGGAGTGGGAAAGGAATTAAGGGTGGGGAGAAGGAAATCAGGAGGGGAGAGAGTAAACCATACCATACCCATGTAGAGGGTGGTATAGCAAGGAGGTGCGGCATGGAAGTAAGGGAGAGGAGGAGAATGGGGCCATCATCGCCGCAGTATATGAATAACAAGGGTGGGAAAGGAAGTTTAAGGGTGAGGAGTGGTGTGAGCACGGTGTGAGAGTGAGGAAAAGAAAAATGATTAGGGGAGAGGGTAAACAGTAGCATGCCCACGTTTGTACGGTATAGCAAGGAGATGAGAAACAGAACTGAAGGTGAGGGTCGGGAAAGGAGGAGGAGAAAGCCACCTGCTCCGCTGTGACCTAGCCTTGCTCCGCTATAGTGCAAGCTGCCCACAATTTTTTTATTCAATTCCAAGGAGTATTACGTATACTCTGTCGGATATTGGAATTAAGCTTGTCAAAAATCAGTCCTTTCAGGCGCATGTTCTCAATCTCTTGTCGTGCTATAAGCGTTTGCATCCTTTCCATTCGAAACTCGTCCACTTGTCGATCGAGTTGGAAGTTTACGTTCACCAGTCGCAATAGAATGATAGCATGGCTGTTGTCAAGTGCTCTCGCTCGTACAGGGCAAAGCTCCAAATAAAGAGACATTACTTACGCGTTGTGGCAAGGTGGCACATCGCGGCGTACATACGTCTGCAAAAGGTGGACATAGAGAAGTCGCTACGGGAAGCACTTCGTATAGACCTTTCCAATAGAGCCCTCCTGGGTGCCGCCATGAAATGCCGCTAGCGACGTCTAGCGGCGGCGCCATCTTGGGCTGTTTGCTCACCGGGCTCTCTGTGCGGACGCGTGCATTCG
>CM023482.1:31400145-31445527 GCA_013339685.2 Hyalomma asiaticum
AATGTGAAATGAGTGACAAAGTGTGTATATATATATATATATACAAATGTATTTGTTTGGTTCCTCTTCAATGCTGTTCCATTTTAATCCTCTTGCTATAATCCGTATATCGTCATGAGTTCTGGATCCACATACACAGATATGTTTCGACTATAGCAAAGGTTTCGTATATACCGTGACAGCGAGAGTCGGCGACAAAGCTGGCTCCTAAGGTGCTGCGGTGCTTCCCACAGAAAACATCAGTAGCTGCTGACGGGCTCGTGTTACCGTGGCCACGACGACGACGTTAGACGCCGACAGCCCAGGCGCATTAGCAGAAACTCGTGAGAATCGTTTCTGACCCGACAACGCTACATATATTACACCGTCTGGGTGCACGGCCTCCAGGATCGGCCCACACTGCTGTGCTGTGCCGTGACGGACGGACAACGTGGACGGACAAGGCTAGAGCCTAAGGTGCTTCGCCCCTAAAACACAAAACTTGACAATAATGTCTACACGGTATGTTGTACAGCGTCTGTACAGCAAGAGTTCAAAAGAGTTCAAACGCTCAAGACGCTCACACGTTCCGGCTCGTCGACACAGCGTCCGTCAGAGGGTTCTTGGGAACGGCGACGCAGGCACGAGAACTGTTGTGGACGAAAGGTCGACGAAGACTCCTAGTCGTCTGCGGGGCGTCCGGAGCAGGAGACGTAGCAGACGTGTCTATTTCGAGGTCTCTCGGGCGTTGACGCTCGACTGGCTCCTTCCGACAAATGGTGGACCCTGAAGCATAATCAACGACTCGGGCACTCTTTAATAGTAGCCCTAGCAGACGATTCAGAGACTGCGCCCCGATGATCATGGGGGAATCACCCAGTGATACCGGTGCACAATGCATTACGATTATTGAAAGCCTGAAGACGACCAGATGAGACAACGCCGGCAGATCCGTTTAATCTGTACGCACTCGCCAGCGTCAAGCACGAAAAAGAGCAGGCATGGTGATGGTCACCTATACATAAGAACGATGAAGCACGTTAAAAGTGCTTTCCCTCCCTCTTCCAAGCGGCCAACCTGGCCGAATTTTGCACATCGTCGGTCCGGCGAATAAAATGCTTCATGCAGAAGGCGTGAACAATTTCTGTGCTGCGACGACGGTGTTCGGTGACGCAGTGAAGTTGGGTTACGAGATAGTTCAATGGAGAAGTTTGTTAAAGGGATACGGACACAACATCTGAAAATTTTACGAAAGTGCTGAAAATGAATTCTGAGTGTGTGACTACACTGAAAGGAAGTAGTCACTTCTATCATTTTTTAGCGGATGGCTTTATTTTGGGCGTTTTTGTGAGCGCGCGCCACACCGCCCGACTCGAGTGGGTTGGAAGGCGTGACGTCACGACACCCTCGTCGAGTAGCGAGCCCGCCGGCCGCCGTCATTCGAAGAGCGCCGACGCCGCCATTGCGAGCATGGTGTCGAGTTCTGGTGCCTCTACCAGCGATGAGTACACGCCTGAAGACGAGGACCACTCCAAAGTGGCAAGAAGTATAACCGCTAACGGTTGCGAGCCTTCCGCGTCAAGCGGGCGGCCGTGTACGTGCCGGTCAGGCAGCCCGGGCTATCAACGTGGTAAGGTTTTTCTCAGACTTAATGTGCAGCGGCAGCAGCTAGTAAAGTGATGTTACGTAGGATGTAAAATGCCTAGTTTCGTGAGTTAGGTTGAGGCAGAGAGCTCTTACGGATGAATCGTAGGAAGCATCGTAGCTCGTTGCTTTGCGTTTACCTACGCGGTCGGCTTTCCACCGCTGCGCAGTTCGTTCTGGCGCGACGAGGCAGCGCATGTGTGAAATGCTGCGGCCGATTCATAGCCCTATGTTTACGGCTATTGTCACATCCACGACATTAGAAGCGATTCACTGCCTGAATTCGTGATTCGTAACTTTGTGTAATTAAGTATTATTATTATTATTATTATTATTATTATTATTATTATTATTATTATTATTATTATTATTAAAATATGGGCGGGCGCGCTAGCGACCCGTCGGCCACATCACTTAGCTACCTCGAATCTTTGGCCATGGGCAAACACTGGCTGGGGTATTTACTAAGGAAATGCATCGCCAACAATCAATTCATGAAACCTGAGGCATAATCATGCAGAGACCTATGAAAGCCTGTCGTTTTCTGCTTTAAGGTTGAAAACCAACGAGGGAAACAAGAACGCAGATAAATATGCTGTGCGTTTTAGACCACTACACATGCATGCTATAGTGTGGGGTGAATTCACTGGTTGTGTTTTTGTGTTTTATTATATATTATTAAATAAAACAGCGCTGATAAGCTTTCACTCGATGTCAGACGCAGCGAAAGTGTACAAAATATGACAATTGCGTTTTGTGACAAAATCAAGCATTCGCAGTGTGAGCAACTTCTGTCACAACCCGAGAATATGTGTTCTTATACACAGCCAATGAAAGGGAAATTTCTCTCCTTTCAACAGGTTCTCCTGCGGTCACCGGTGCGAGGACACGCCTACACGGAGAGAGAAAGGTGTTGCAGAGAGCAACAAAAGGTGGCGAACACAGCTGAGCGGCGTACCGAGGCTTTTCAGCACAGCCGCGCTGGTCACGTAGTCGTCGTCGACGAAGTGGTCTGCGCAAACGACTGGTACAATGTGTCAGACGGACCACGTGCAAACAAGCGCGCCACCACAATCGGAAAACAGCGACGACTGCGGCCGACCTTGGCCGCGCGCGCGGGTGTGATGACGTCAAAATTGAGTTTCTGCCGGCGGCAGCTTGGAGGCAACCGCAACTGAAAATCGCAAGAAAGGACGTTTCTCGTCCATTTTTTTCAAAGCAGCTTGTATTCATCATTCCGAACAGTTCAACTTTATTTTCTGACGCAGAAAAAAACATCCTCCAACTTTTGCGTGCGTATCCCTTTAAAGGATGACGTATGAGCCAATATGCCGGTGAAGAAATTGGTCGCATAATCCTTAAGATCGAACAGGGGTACACAATAGACGTTGATCTCCAGCACAGAAAGCGATGTCGCGGCGTATACGTTGCAGTGACGCTTACGTTGTTTCTGAGCCGCATCCGCGCCACGATGAGGAATTTCATGGCAATGGACGACTCAAGCTGGAGCTTTTCTGGTATTGATGCGTGAAGGGATGCAGGAGCGAAAATGAATTGCTTATCGAAAACGGATGAGGCAGTGCATCCCTACACAAGGAAATAATGGCTGTAGCAGGTAGTCGGTTTTATCGCAGTATTATGAGTGAAAAGGACGATGGGTACAATACTATCCCATTTGCTGTGATGGAAATCATGTCAGGGAGCGTTTGGTGGAATCATTCAATGAGAGCGTTTTCTTGCGGGTCGAATCCCGGCAGCGGCGGGCACACTACGATTGCAGCGAAATGCAAGTGCATTCTCAAAAAAAAAAAGTCTACGTGGTCCATATTTCTGGAGACCGCCACGAAGGCATGTCACGTAATCATACGTGGTTTGGCGACGGAAAACCCCGATATTGATATTAATGCTATCTCAGATATCAGTTACTCTCCCCTCACGGCATACCCCTATCCCTCTTTCTTCATTCCTGGCCGTTCCCACGAATTAAATCTCAGTCATTCTTCCATAGCGGGTACCAGCGTGACGCCGCGGCTCATTCATTGAAGCGTACAAGCCTTCTGTAGTGGGCAAATATCATTGCGTCTGAACAAGAACAGCGTCATCTGGTCGGTCAGCCATTATGTGCATTCTTGCGGCGCCTGCGGTGCGAGTGGCTGCAGTGCGTGTGGCTGCAGTGCTGGGGCTGCTTTGTGCAAGCTGGCAGGGCTTGAAGGTTATCAGCGTAAAGTACCCAGGCATTACTTTCCGCAATGATTCAAAGATTTTTTCCTCGCGAAGTGGCGATGATTGGAAGACTGACAGCACATACGCCGTAATTACCGCCATGATGAATTTAACGCCTGTCGGTAAGTCTAATTTTATTCGTGGCGAGGTCTCTCGGCTGGATGCGTTTTTTCTTAGGCGTGCGCAATATCTGAATATTCCAATATCAAATTTAACAGTGTCCTTTTCCATTACATCTTCGAATGTAATGGCAGTTCATCATAAGGTCATATTTATTGCAAATGTTCTACGAATATATGTAATGTATAATTACATCAAAATACACGCATAATTGGTGCAAAACAACGAGACATTTGATCCTAGCTGTCATATTAAAGCCATAAAGCGTGGAACATTATCTCTCAGCACTCGCGGATAGTAACTTAAGCGGCTATAGAAAGATAATTTAAGAACCCTTCCAATTTTCAGAACACCAATGGTCTGCTTCTTTTGTCTAGGTTCTCCTTTTGTACTTTGAATGCTATAGTTATGAATATGGCGACGCGAACTTCGATATAGACTAATTGCGACTATTCTGTATTCGAGAATCATCGTCTTAGATAACGATTAGCTATTCCACTCGATTAATCCAGCATTCGAGTCGTGTCCGATCGGACTAAGCCTCACAAAATAGTCATTCCCGCACCCGTAATTTCTACGCACATTTGTTTCAGTATATGAAGCGGTCTTTTATTGTTACCCATTTCATTCAACATCTGTTCCCACTTCCGAAACGAACGTGAAGAGCCTTGAATTCGGGCGCTTAGGCTATGCTGGAGGTATTCAGGGGCCTTAGTTGGGTCAACTTGGGTTAAGATTTAACGGAAAATAACTCGGTACACCGCGTATCGGTGATAAAGATGACTTGCCTAGTAATTCGGGGGGCGAGTTGAAGAGCGTGATTTATATAGTCAGCGTTGGGTTTGACATTTATCATGAAAAATAAAGTAGTGTAGTTGTAGAGTTCAAGAAAACAGCAATTTACGATAGGCAGCGAGGCGCTCAAAAAGTAACAGCCTTCCTTAGTCAAAATAAGAGGCGTGCAAGACACGGACACAAGGGGAGAAGTGAACAACACGAACGCCGTTGTTCACTTGTCCCCTTGTGTCCGTGTCTTGCACGCCTCTTCTTTTGACTATGGACCCTTACCAACTCGCTCAACTTTCTGTCCTTTTGAGCCTTCCTTAGCAGGCTGTTACCGCAGCTCTCAAGCATAAAACTCATGTAAAATGAAAATGATAGCGCACCGCTGTGCATTCGTCAGATGTATAGGATTATGAACAGATTGCTACTATTTCTCAAGATGAAGTTATGTAACAGCGGAACCTCACAGTAGTTGCTTAGAGAGAAGGAACGTGGAAGTTCATTGAAATTGTTCAATGTAAAGTAGAGAACATTTAGCGAGCCATTGTGCAAAGAAGCATAACGGAGGCAGTATGAAGAGGCAAGAAAAGTAAGAGTGGGTCAGGGGCGATTATAAATGCGCTTTGAAAACATCATCGCAGAAGTGAAAACGAAAGTGGCATGGTCATAAGATGTAACGAAGAGGTAAGATGAACGTTGGCCATTAAGAGGGCTCTGCAGGGGGCTTAAACAAGCTGCTGCTGCCGATGATGAAATAAATTTTCGCATTAAGGGGAAGTAGACTTAAGATCTTGTACATATTCAGCGGTATAACGCTCCATGGTATCCTAGTGCCACTTCCATCAATTACTGAGCCAGCTGTATTGCTTATGTACTAATGTGACGACACTTACTACAATTGTTTTTTACCCACCCCGAGGTTTCGTAAATACTGTGCTTTCAGTCAACTGAGCTTCAACATTTAGGTGGAGACACATAGAAAAATGCATAGGCCCAGCTCTCATATATAAATATTAGAGTTATGCCTCTCGCAAGTGGATTCATTGATGACTTAGTGGATTGTCAGTTTCTTGTTGCACTCTGCCCCAGCCACTAAGATTTCCCTAGACGCACCCTTTACATTAATTGCTCACTTGGTTTCATCACACACTTGTCTACCTTGAATGCTTTCTTCAAATCACTGGAAATCTTCATCACTGCGCATCTTGTTTACCACCGAATCCAGGGCGTTATTTAAAAGAAACATGGCTCCTGCTTGGCCGAACAGCTGACACGCTCCCAGAAATGGAACTTGGAGCCTGGCTTCAGAGGTGTGCGCATGCGTTGACATTGCATGAGTGGGTCTCGGACAAGCATTTTCTCCACACTGCTTTGTTTGTTTCTTCACTATTCGTCGTGGCAACTGTTTACAGGTAATCCACTCCCATATTACGATGTTGTCTTGTGTGCCCAGCCTTTAAATTCGAAAAAGGAACACTGTTTTGTTTTAGGTATACATAAAATCTCCTGTGTATTTACTTGTGCATTTGCTTACATTATTTTCCTTCGTAATCATTAGCTTCATCTAAAATGTGTATTATGGAATTCTTAGTGCGAGCGCGGTGCTTTTATCGCGCCTGTATTCCAAATGAGTCGCCATCCCGACATAGTCCGGCCACGGTGGTCTAGTGGCCGTGCCCGTATGATCGCGAGATCGAGTCCAGGCCGCGGCGGCTACATTTCGATGAGGCGAACTGTTGAAGCCTGTGCGCTGTGCCATGTCTATGCACGATAAGGAACCTTACGGGGCCGACACTTCCGGAGCGCTCCACTAAGGCGTCTCTCGAAATCAGGGCTGGTTTTAGGATAGAAGACCCCAGATATCAGTCATCAATTCGTCGTAGCATAACGCAGCCTTGTATATTGTCGAAAAGTGGGCACGCTTTTTTTTCACTATGTTTCATTCACTATGTTCACTATTTCATGTCCCCACTAGCCTTCTTCTGTAGAGCTTTGTGCGTTGCAGCGCAAAGCATATTAACTATCTAGTTAATGTGGGAAAATGAGAAACTTCTCGTGTGTTTTAGTAAATCTCTTTTGCACAAGGTAACATATCGGTTACAGTGCAATGTCATATGTCAGTAGAAAGATAAGCGAATGCACTTTCGAAATGCGTCAGTTTAAAAAACTGAAGTCCAAACTAAAGTCCAAAGTAACACGAAAAAAAAAACCTTTCTATGCAACATTTCTTGGAAATCTTGCAGAGCATTTGTAATGGTGAAGCGACTACATAAAAGTACAAAAACTGAAAAATATTCCGAATCATACAAATTGTTCGCGTAGAAGTTGCCAACGGTAGAGAAGATTCAATGTACTATCGCAAAAAAGTCTTATGATTTGTACTTTTTTTTCATGCCTAGTACAAACAGCCCTGCTCGACCACGTAGCACATATTTATCTCTTTGTTGTACAAGTTTCCAATTCAGAGAAGCAAACCAAATAGAAGCAAAGCAAATATGAGTAAATAGAGAACTAAACATTTATGGAGAGATTTCCTTGCAAACAGTGTTAAATGCGAAAATATAGCAATTCATTACAGTCCACGTTGGTTCTAGTCTTTGTCTTCGTCGTCCGAACTAAACTGCGCTGCCTCGCAATCATTGTTTGAGTCTCGGCTGCTAGAAACAGCCAAATCGTAGCTTCCAGATGCAAAAGACGCGCCCGAAAGGCATTAATGTAGGCGCTTTTGCAACGCGACAGCTCCCCACGACCGAATCGTCTGCCATTCTCGTAAACAAAGGGAACGGATTGCACGCCTTAAGCCGCCGTTAAAAATCGCCCCCGCAAGAAAAAAAATGCAAACTACACAGGATATTAGAGATGGGTAACTGGTGACCCATAATGAACACCCTCTCTAACGAAAGAGTTAAGTGTATTGAGATGTAGCGTACGAAAGCCATACATCCATAGTGCACACTTGCAATTTATCGGACCGATGTGCGTGTGGTAAGAGTGAAAAGGGGCATGCGGGCGATAACGACATTCCGGCGGCGTGCCCCGCACAGTTAGCGTACAAGCACCAATGAGACCAGGGGTTTCTGGGCACGCGGTTCCGATGATGCGCTACAGTTCTCGCTCTGATTCGTCGGATATCCTCCTTCTGGTTTGACGCGTACAGCACATTCGATTGTTATGGAACATGGAGAGCAGAAGCCAAATGCATGAACCTATTGACTGGATGAATGACTGAGCAAATTTGGATTATTGAAGTAATCGAAACTGACTCGGCAGGAGTTGTACATAGGATGTTGCGTATGTGCGCGCGTTTTGCGTACGTGTGTTGGTGTGTATGCGATGTGTAACATCTCAACCATGGCAAATATTTTGATTCCTTTCGATGAACCAACGGACAGGTGGTACAAAAACAGGAACAAAAAGTACAAGGTCGTGTATAGTGCACCTATGGCACCAGCTCGCATCCTGTCTCCCTTTACGGCATCCGGGAGGACATCGCCTTCCAGCAATACCCGGCGCAATCAAAGTACAATGTGGAATGAAGGAGATGACGACGATAACTTCCCCATGCGTGAGAATTCCACGTTTTTTACCCGGGAAACTCTAGAGGGTCTTAACGACGCTTATAATAGCACGGAAGCGCGTCTATCTTAAATGAATGTATTTTTGTGTCACAGGGACAAAATTTATAATTTGACAGTATTCCGCAATGTGCACTGTTTGTGAACAAGCGTTGGCACCTATAATATTAGGACTTTCTATATATATATATATATATATATATATATATATATATATATATATATATATATATATATATATATATATATATATGATTTATGAATTTTATGAGAAACCGTAAATATATTTATGATTTCTGAATTTAAGCTGTAACACACAGCATTAATGAAAAAATCGGGCCCCTCGCGTTTCTTCGAGCGTAGGGACCAATTAGAAACAAAAATAACCAAAGATTTAAAACCGTAACCCACTTAATTAATGACTTATTTTTGGGGAAGCGGACCATACGGATCTCTATGCATGTTTTACACTCAAACACGCGTTTCTATGTGTATATATAGATGTGTGTGTTTGTATGTGTTTCTGTGCATGTGTGTGTGTGTATGTGTATATCTAACACTGTTTTCCGTCTGACGGCCTTATTGAACCGGGAACCTCCTCCGTTTTGTGCGAAAGGAAGGAATGTATTTTTTCTTTCCTTCTTTTTTGGCTACGTTATTTTTCTATCGTTCTTTTCCGAGTATATGACAGCCATAACATCAGTGCACATGAGGGCCTTCTCCGTTGCATACGCGTCGTGGGAACAAGGAATTTCACTGGGTCCCAGACTTGAACTAAAGAGGCAGAGGGGAGGAAATGTTCCCCTTATTGCCTAGAGGGGTCGCGGCGCAGACGACATCCAACAAAGCATAGCGACCTTTTGTGGGTGCCTTAACCTGCGAGCACTGCAGTATCTCCGAAACCCAGATTTGCACCCATTCTGCACTGTCTGCTTCCATTCTGAGTTGCTAGCAGCCTACTTCTCTTCTCCCTCCTGCAAAACCCCCTCTCCAGCACCCATAACTTCCTCCTGCAGAACGCCTTGTGAACCTCTAATACCACTCTCTCTCTTTTCTTCTTCGGATCAGCTTCTGAGCTAGCACTTCACTTCTCTCTATGCCTTGAGAAAGACCGGACCCGCGGTCGGAACTGTTGGCAATAAACGATGACCGCGAAGTCGTGTCTACCGTTCTACTATATGTATTGTATGAGAACGAGATTCCGAAAGCGATAAAGAACTAGAGCCATTTCTAAGCCTTGCACCTTAAACGCGTTGCTTCGAAGGACACATGGCGCACGACGCCGGTGCTTAATACCTATTGTGATCCTTTATGAGAACTGCAGGACTGAGTAGGCTTATAGCAATGGTGATGCATAAACAACACACCAACAGTTCTTGCTCTTAGTACAAGCATGGGAAGCTGAAGTGCTACGCCAAAAGGGCGACACTGCTGTGTTTCATGTTTCATGTTCAGCACACGTGGCATAATCATACAGCTCAATCGACTCACAATACTGCTCATATTGGAAGGTGGACGCGACATGCTACGTACGACTTGGTATCGAAATAAGCAACCACTGAGATAGGCACTTCCCAATGCTAATTCACATCAACTTGACAAGTTTAGATTGTCTGAATTAGAGCAAAAAAGATGCCTACGATCTCCTGTTGATAAATTATACACGATAGGACAAGCCGTCGCCTTCCGTGGACATAAGATAGGACTGTGTTCATGTACATGATAAATTTACATAAGTTCGACTAGGTGTTGCTCGCTTTGTAACTCTTGGAAGGTTGGGCCTAGCGCATACTTGCCAACGCAGTAATTTAGACGCAATATTCTACATTAGGTCTTACATGAAAGAGCACTTTTGCATTAACTTATACGATAGGTCATACATCACGTTATACATTGTTTCTGATGACTTCGCAGATGTGCAGCGGACTCTTACACCATGGGAAACCGCGTGTGGTGCGCAAGCGCAAAGTCATAAGATACAATTATTCAAACATGAGCCGCAAGCGTTCCGGTCTATGCCATTACTGCGTGTAGCCAGCTGCCTCGTTATATTGCAACAGAACTTAATATTTCGCATTTTATTGACATTCTGAAAATTATCCTATGTGTTGCCTTCGTTGTTTTTCTTGTATCCGTTAACGCGTATTTATAATTTCTCGCGGTGTCATATTAGCTTGCATTCTGCATTATGCTTAGGTCAGTCCTGTTATTTGATATTTTTCGATGATTGCCTTGTCTCTTTTTCCCTACGACCTTTTGTTTTCCTACCACCCGTGTGTGTAAACTCCCCGTGTGGGCTTTCACAAATTTCTTGAAATGAATGTGCGGTTCCAGGAGCTTTTTGCATCTCTCGTGCATCAACGTGCATTCAGTCCCCCCTGAGCGAGGTTTTCGAGGATGTCACATCTGGAGAGCAGTATTGGTATTGTCCACAAGGGCGAGCGATAGAAAATGGTGCAGCTATAAAGGAGCAATGTGGGGATATATATATATATATATATATATATGTGTGTGTGTGTGTGTGTGTGTGTGTGTGTATGTCTTTTCATGCGCTATAGGCCTCGCGCTGTCATAAAGACAAGTCCAACGGAGCTTGCCTTTCTGCAAGCATAGCTGCAAATTTACTAACTATCGATGCTCACGTAAAAGCGAATAAGTATAATGCTGTTCAATTAGAACTCCGCAAATGAAGGCCGCTCATGTGTCTTATTGAGCGCGTTCACTAGTGTCCCTTATGGCTTTCCTACCTGCTTTTAGTGCTCGAATAGGCTTTTGTCATACCCACTCACAAACACTTCTTTTGTATCGTTTGTGTTGGCTAGGGCCTCGGACCTTACATGACATCATGATCCCCGTAAGGTGGCCAGACGGTGAACCCTACATTGGTGGGGTGCGTGATGGCGAAGCGGCTTCATCTTCATCAAGTAAGCATTAATGGGCGTCAAGCGGAGTTAGAAAGATAAGGGCTGTTAAACCTTAATTAAGGTTTCCCTCCAAACTCAATCAATCTGGTGCGCTTATCGCCTGTAGGAATGATCATACAACGTTTTTTCATGATACTGCAGCTATCATGAAATGATATAGGTATATGGGTTGACACCGATTGCAGATTTCTCAACATGGTCAGGCCTTGTAGATCATTTGCGTGATTGTCGTGGCTGTTTTTGCCCCGCATATTAAGAACACATTGATTCCAGAGACATGAGAAAAACGTTGAGTATCCAAGCATAGTTTCATAGAGTTGGCACCTGCCCAGATTTCTTTACAATTACTGTTTAGCAAATTGCCATTTGCATTTATGTGGGCTAGCGTTGGTGTTCCAGTGGCAGTTTCTCTATGCTCCATCTCAGAAGTACCTTGCAGCATTGTTGAAGCTGCAGGGCTTCTTAGCCAATGGAAAACGCGAAAGCCCATCAAGATGTATTCATCCGCGTCGTCTGCTCGTCGTCTGCTGGGCGTCTCTTTGGCGTGGGCTCGCCTGCAACTTTCGCCGTCGCCGTAGTTTAGGCAGAGCTTGCACATGGCCACAGGTTCGCCCGAATAAAATTTAATTATTTTCGTAGTACCTTCGTGTGTGTGTGCAAGGAAGACCGTGCCGTCAACGTGAAAATATTAGATTTAAAATGGGCATTGTTCTTTCGAATTACGCCATTACATCAACATTCTCTGCTTTCTGTCTGAAATGTTGAAGAGATAAGGATTATAATCAAAGTGTTCCATGGGTCGGTTATATTGCTCGCAGGCACCGACTCGTTGAGAAGCGACCAGTTGCCATCTGAGCTTTCGTTTCAAACGACTCAAGAAGATGCGGAAGCGCCAAGCGCCGAACATACTACAGGTTAGTAATGTGTGTTGTGCAGATGCTCTGTTGTACGAGAACCACGCGTATGTGCTTTTAATGCCAGCACCATGCCTTTGAGTTAGCAATACAAATGCTCTTGCCCTGTATGAGGTCTTATACAACTCTAGGATAAACTTTCAAAACATTCTACACCAGTGCTGCACACGACGCACACGTCTTCAGCACGGAAGTTCCGATACGCTACTTCACATCCAGTGCATAAATTTAATGTAGCAGAAGCAAAACACCCCAGCTTAGCGGACAATAAGAGATGAAGGATAAGCGCCATATCTATCTATCTATCTATCTATCTATCTATCTATCTATCTATCTATCTATCTATCTATCTATCTATCTATCTATCTATCTATCTATCTATCTATCTATCTATCTATCGTTAAAATGATGCTTATTAATATTCGGTGTATACTAAAATTGGCACGAGTTTACCAGAAATATGACTGTTGGGCCACGACATCAACAGCACACATATTTCTCACGTCAAGATTCACAACACTGCGACCACGTGGTCCGCTTACCCGCCTTCCTTCGATGGGGCTATGAGTGTATACGTAACATGTGACCCAAAGTTATCGTTTAAAATAGAAGCTCAGGGGAAGAGGGAGGCTTGAATGGATGAACAGATCGCTAAAATGATTTAGAACAGGGAATGTCGCAGTAGCGACCGTTTCGACAAGTGTACTTGTCTTCTTCAGGACGGTGACTGCCTTCTCCAGCGTTCGTTTATGTACTTGTCGATATTTTCGCTCCTGCGAAATCCCCTTTGCTTAATCGTTTTTAGCGATCTGTGCAATGTTATTATTTACAACGTATGTGAAACAAAAGTAATGATTACATGGGAAATTTTATAAGAGCACACTTTGTCTGGGTTTATAATTTCTAGGGTTTTGCGGTTCAATCGAAAATATCGTGTCGTTGGATGCCATAATTGCTGGTATATCAATAATTCGCATATTCGGTTAGAGACCTGAATATCTGTCTCCACTAATTGCCTTAGCTGTGTTTTGACGATGCTCTATCGGAATGTCTACACTTCTTCGCTAACGTTGCGCAAGAGCTCTTGTTCATCATCATCATCATCATCGGCCTGTCTACACCCAATGGAGGACAAAGCCTTCTCCCATAGATCTCCAATTATGCTGTGCTAACTACGACAGTTTATCAGCGCAAGCTTCATGATCTCATCTGCCCACCTGACTTTCTGCCGCCCACTGGCACGCCTGCCTTCTCTAGATATACAATCTGTTACCCTTAATGACCACTGGTTGTCTTGCTTTCGCACTACATGCCCCGCCCACGTCCATTTCTTCTTAATATTTACAATTATTGCTACACGCATGCTGCATTTTAGGAGCTTGACGATGTGCGTGGGAAACATTGACCAAGAGAAGAAGAAACTCGGATTTGGCTCGGACTCTTGGCAGGAGCACTAATTGCACAAGATTCGGCACTTGTTATAGTGACTAATTCGCTTTCGGCATGTACATCACTCGCATCAGCTTCTTCTCCCTAGTCTTCTGTTCTAAACGCATTCACATTATTGATTCCTCCCCACGGGCGTGAAGTGCGATTGGTGTGTGTGTGCCAGACCACCGTGGCATGTTTCTGAACGAGATGGCTAATACTCTCGCCAGGTGGTCCCTAGATGGGCCGGTAATGTCCGTGGCGCCTACTACTGCATTTATTACTATGTCTAGATAACGCAAATATTGAATACTTCAAGACTCCTGGACAGTGAGGTTACCTTTTGAAGAATATGGGCATGTCTCTTTTGTGTGGGAGAATAAGTGCTGTCCCACTCGTAAACTAGAAGTTACCATTACAAAATTTCGCTGTCATGTCCATTCACTGAATATTTATTTACACAGGTCTGCTCTGGCGCCATCTCCACTGTGCTGTTATTGTCAGGGGACTGAAAATATCGATCATATTTATATGCTTGTCAGCATTATATTAGTTAGAGAAAACGGAATTTTCGCAATCCTATTCAGCAATTTAAAAATTCCCCTGAAATCTCAGAATATTCTTTCCTTTGGGGCGTCCTCACTAGGCAACAGCAACAGGAGCGTCTTCTTAGCCATGTGCAATTGCATTCGTGAAACAAGAAGAATTCATTGGTAATCATCGCCCTTCAACAACATCGGCTTACGGGCGTCTATGTCCACACATGGCGTCAGCTGATGCTCAAACACGAGCTTCTTGACAAACTTACGAGAGACACGAGAACCATCTTAGCACTCGATCTCGAGAAATCATTCGACCACGTAAAGCACTCACACATTGTTGCCTCTATTAGGGAGGCCCGATATGAACACGTTTCTATAAATGTTAGCTCCTTTCTTCGAGACCGGAAAGCTACCTTGCAACTAGGCTTATTGGGCTAACGGCAATTCATTTTAGGACAGAGAGGCACACCCCAAGGGGCTTTAATATCTCCGTTCCTATTCAACCTTTCCATGTGCGAACTTTCGCGGCAGCTCTCACAAATCGACGGCATCGGGCATGCCTCCTACGCCGACGACATTACAGTCTGGTGTACGGGGAGCAACGATGGCCGCATCGAAGAAAGACTGCAAGGCGCCGTAAACACGGTACAAGCGTTCATTCGGCAGGACGGTCTCTTCCCAGCTAGCACACAAAGGATTTATGACGTCTTCGAAACGGATACCCTAGACGTTAACGACGTCGCAGAGACGGCACGCGTAAGAAGCTGTAGCCTAGGATGCGTCGTATATCTTGTCTAATGTCCGGCTTGTTGCACATCAAAAAGAGACGTTTCCTCAACTTCTTCGAAACGTCTTCAAAAAGCTGGTCTTTTCGACGGCTTATAGGAGACTCCAATAATCCCATTTCCCGGGATTTCTGAATCCGTTTAAAGAGTTGCCAAAGACCTCATCAAAAAGCTGTTCCTGAAACGTTAGACGCAAGAGAAATAGAAGCAGGAATCGTGCTTGGGAACTGGGCGCGCTCACCAAAATTTTTATCTGGTTGCCACCCTCAGAATATATAAATGAAAATCTGACTTTAGAGCCTTAGGCGTTCAAATGACGCCTAGGTATATTTTGCACCCCTAGGGCATTAACTCTGTGGTTCTAAAGGTGTCAACGGGATCATAATCTTTGGTGGCACCCCCGATCCGCGGACGCCGTCCCAGCCTTATGGCAGTAGCTGCGACCTGCTATGTTACCAGCTGCACCTTAATCTTTTCGGTGCTGCAGAGTGGGGAGTAATGCCAGCAGAATACTTCCGTAGTTACGTCCTAGGAAGAAGTCCTGGCATCGAACATGCCTGGAACTCTTTTTTTTTTGTGTGGTGGTGAAAAGCGTCAGCGCTGAGTCCAACAGAGCAAAAATAGTGCAGTAAGGTAGGCACACAGTTGTCTGCAAAGGCTTCATCAGTCATAACATTTAATCACAATCAGTTTTAATGAATACAAAAATGAATCTAGCATGTACTTTGTAGAGTATGAATTAAATGTACCAAAAATAGTAATGATATATCTTTCTACTGGGAAGGAGTGACAGTTTCTTGGCAAGCGGCCTAACAAGGAGGCTCCTGTGCCAATGATCATGAAGTCGAAACACTGCTACATCAACATTTATTGAGAAATTAACTTGCGCAAGTTTAAAACAAAGAGAAATGCGAGGAAAATGAAACCGCTAATATTCAAAGGAAATGCAGAACAAACAATTTTAATATATTTGGAACTCATTAACGACTAGAGGCTTACAGAAAGAGCACGAGTAGTGAGACAATAATCAACAGCCAAACGACTATGCGCTTTTCAGCATGAGAGCAGCGCATCCTGTTATATGAGCACAGATAGAACAATGGATGACTGTGCGATAGCCGCTTTCAACCATGTTATGCAGTATCTTCACCACATCAAAATCAATGACTATAAACAGAACAACTCAAATATGACGCAGATATGAAGCTGAAAATTTGCCTAGGGCATCAGCTGATGTAACGAGGCAAGCTTTAAAAGACAACCAAAAGCCTCAATCGAGTAACAATTAATATTGACCAAAGTGACGTTCAAAGAAAGTAGCGCATAAAATATTAACAAAATCGGTATTATGAGCAAGATCACAGCGCAGTGCACAATCTGTCACAGCGACGAACGTTTCATCGAAGCAACCTCAGTTTCATAATGAAGCCAGATACTCACGTACTTGAAGTCGAATACACTGGAGACAGTGTTGGGGCGACCAAAAAAGAGAGTATTCTCACTTACATATAGAAAATACAAATATGGCTCTCTACGAAGCACTGTATTCTGCACATCTATGCAAATGTGACATGAACGCTTATCAGACTAGCAAGGGTCATTTGGAAACCAAAAAAAAAAGAAAAAAGAGAGATCTTGGCTCATGAAGCTACTCCTAAAAAGGACTTCAAATAACCAGCAGGTATAGACGTGCATGACCAAGCTGAGAGTCTCCGAATGTTACCCCGTTTCACATAAAAAAACTCATACTCTACCTAGCCATTAACCAAAACACCTCGAATGGCCAACTCCTTTGAGCATGCAACCTCTACCACACACGCAACTAGTTCACGTTCACAGTAACCAAAAACTGTTGTAGTGTCCAGGCTTAGTGCAGCTGATGAATACAATCCTACTGGCATCATATGACACGCTGAAACCGTGTCAATGCAGAAGCGCAGTCGGGCCGTGGTAGAATGCAGTTGGGGAACTTGATCATGTTATCCATGCGACCGATTCAACCGCATGTATTCCTGCAAAGCAAAAATATGGGGCCATTTTTTCTTATAAAACTGCTCTGCAAGCGCCTGAGTAGCGCTAGATTCTGGCAACGGACAAGCTGGCGGCGTCCGTAATATACAATAAAAAGTAAACAAAATACGTCCAAACGTGCATGTATACGTCCTCGTAACACAGCGCTCACCCATAGCCCGACGTATTACTTTAGTTCGTTGTTCGTCACCTTATCATCTCTGTCGTGAACTATCAGCCCAGCAACCTGGTTAAAGCCTTCACTGCCCAATCGGTACCACGTGAAACACTGTACAGCTTATGGCGTACCACAAATCCACTGTGAAAACAGGGTCCCTGTAACAATGCTAGGGAACCAAGCAGCAGGTCGTGTAGTTGTTTTGGTATTCGCGGTCTGCAAGAATGACGAACCGCGAAATGCAGAATACCGCAACAGCGTGGTCAATGAGAAATAATAATAACGAACATTCGCAAAAGACTCACATGCCTCCGACAAAGTTTAAATGTGACGGAGAACGCGCTCATCTGAATGCTCAGCTGCGTTAAGTTATTCCACCACCACAAGACGTCATCATTGCCTGCCGCAGTTGTGCTGAGATGCGACAACAAATAGTGTGCAATCGCTGAAGCGTGCACGTAAATTTAACGGCCCTGAACTGAAATATCATCATAGCGATGCCACATTGAACGAACGCGACGCAACGGTTGCCCTACAACACGCGATATCACATGCATGTATTCATCTGTGTAACACACTAGTAAATTGCTACTATCCAACACAGTTGTACAGGCGCTGTGCTCACTACCCATAACGGCCAATTGACAGGATGGTGGGAATGAAGCCAATGCACGCCTTACTCACTAATCGGGCTAAACACGCACATAGGCCTAACAAACTTTCAGAATGCATTCATACACGGTGATCTCTATAATAAAACCACAGTTGCGTTGCTTGGTGTTTAAGTTGATGCGTCCGCTATGTTAGAGACTACCTAGCATTAATGCTCATTGTGCCTGTTACAGACGGGTTTGCCATATCCGCGGAACACATGAGTGATCTGACAGGCATCCTGCTACGCTATTGAAATGTGGTACTTACATTAATTTTCGGCGAGACGTAGACATTGATGCTACAGCATCCAATCACAAAAGCGCCGGGATGGAACCAGGGTTAACGCAAGGAGGAAAGTAGAAAGAACCAAATGCCGCCACACAAACACACGCAGCAGAATTATCTCCAGAAACAAAGGAGCAGCCAGCCGCCAACAATTACACTGACTCCACCGCCAACCACCCAAACAAGCTTCGCTGGCTTTGCTTCGCGTCTCCGCCTGTCTGCGCCAGCCTGCGCCCTCTCGCCTCTTCTCCCCGGTGACCGGCGAGAGAAGGAGCCAGACGTTCTGGCGCCTCTCTCCCGGGGCCATGCCAGCCGTTGTCCTCTCGGCTCCAGGCACTGTGCGGACGTCCGCCGACGCTTTGACCCATGCCCTGCGTTTTTATCTCCGGTGGAGACGGAGGGGGCGGCAGTATTCTTCCGCGTTTTCTTTCGGTCTAGCGAAGACGTTTCCTAGACGGCTTCATCGTCCCTTTGATGTCGCTGGCGTCTTTGAGATGTTAACCACGTGAACTAAGACGACAACCTCCCAAAAAGACGTCTTTTTGGTCTTGTGTGCTAGCTGGTTCCTTATTGGCAGAGGAATAGGAGCTACTACTTTACCGCCCCAAATACAAGGCAAGTAAGGACGTTTACTCAGGAATCAACCTCCTTACAGCAGACGGCTCACTCATCCCCACTGTAGGAAAAGTAGGGATTTTGGGCATGTGGATAGAAGCCAATGGAAGGAACGCCGCCAGCATAATACGCATCTTGGAAAAGGCCGAAGCAATGGCAAAACTAATCAGCAGATTGACCAACAAACGCGGAGGACTGTTTGAGGATAATCTCCGCAGGCTCTTGCACGCTTTCCTCATGAGTCACATCAACTACGCGGCCCACTCCAACCTGTGGCAGAGAGGGGACGAGAACTGTCTTCACGTAATCAGTCGCCTGTGTGTCAAACAGGTCCTCGGGTTACCAGGCAACACCCGCACGCCAAAGCTCAATGAGCTAGGTATACACGGCACCTTCTGCGAAATTGCTGTAGCACAGAAATTACCCAACTTGTAAGGCCGTTTCCTACTGTGGCTGGGCGACGATTATTGGCACACATCGGGCTCAAATCTCCCGTTAAACCGTCAGTGCCAGCTCCCCGTGGAGTTGCGAGCTAAATACAAAGTATCCCCGATGCCGCGAAACATGCACCCTACGCATAATGCGGGGAGAATGCAGGCAAGGGCGCCAGCCCTGCTCAGTACCGCAGTCGCAATGGAGGATAACGTGGCCTTCGTAGACGCAGCGCAGTACTGTTACTGGGATCACTCTGTATGAGTAGTCACCACACTTAAAGGCGACCATTTGTCGTCACTGACTTTATTACAAGCGAACGCAGCTCGCGCTGAACAGGTCGCGGTAGCACTCGCTCATGCTACCACCAACCATACAGCTATTTACACAGACTAGCGAGCAGCCGCCCGAGCCTTCGTGATGGCTTCGGCATATCGGGAAGCTGCTCGAATTCTCGCTGCTGCCAATTTGACAAACAAAAGCACGTCATCTGGTTCCCGGCACACTTTGGCTAGCACATACACGGAACCATCCTTAATGCCAATGAGTTGGCACACTCCCGGGCGCGAGGTCTAACATTCCACGTCCGGGAGAACCACTCGGAGGCTGAGGACGCAACCTGGTACTACCGAGATCCCCTCCTAACCTGTCGTGAAATTTGAAAGCACTATCAGTTGGAATGGCGGAACTTCCCCTTCCAGCATGCACATCTAGACAGAGCTCAATCTGTCACTTTACGTCTGTTACAGGCAGCGCTCACAGGCTCTGCTCATAAATGTCCGAAATACATGGATGGAACACAGCCGCGCTGCCCTCGCTGTTGAAACCTGCGTTGCACTTTAGAACACATGCTGTTGCGATGCCCTGTATTGCGCGAGAGCTCCGAGCCTCCTTCTACGGAGGAGGACTGGCGATATCTTCTCACTAGTAACGAGAAAGGCTATCCAGAGAGCCCACGACATGGCCGAGGAGATGCATCTCCCCGTTCCGTCGTGGGTGCGGCCCGCCGATGTCGCCCCCTAAGGGGGGATGAGCGTCATCTCCGGATCAAAATATAGTTATTTGACTGCCTGCCTGCCTGCCCTCTCGACCTCGTCTTCGGGATGAACTTCCTTTCAGCGCATTCTGCCCTGATCGACTGTTTAGCTGGTACACTTTGCCTCGAACATCCTTCTTTTCCCGATACTCGCCCAGAATTCCCCGACGCACTCGGTTCTAGAGTATTTTCGCGCCTACCCCCTAAAGCCCTTACGTTTGTCGAACTGCCTTCAACATCACCTTTGCCTTATGGAGGCTACATCATCACACCTATTCTAGATGTCCTCCTGGCGCGCGACATCACTGTGCCGCACTCAGTTATAACCCTGGCCGGTGGACGCGTGTGCCTCAGTCATTAATTTTGGATTGCCAAAGCAAGTTCTACGACAAGGCATATCTATGGCTGCAATCCATTTGTTAACAGACGAGCTACCTTTGCTGCCGATGTCTGCTCAGATCCCCCAGCGCGCCTAAAGGACACCATCTGCGCCGATAAAACGTTTCGTCCTATGATAGCGCTGGACGTCACACCTGAACAAGCAGCCACCCTATCCCACCTTTTGATTTCCTGCCACGACATATTCGACACTGATAATCAACCACTGGGTCAGACCTCACTTGTTAAGCACCGCATAAGCAATGGCGATGCTGTTTTCATTCACCGCCCACCGTATCGAATATCCACAGGGGAGTGTCAAGTGACATAGCAGGAGGTAAAGAAGATGCTTGCCAAAGGCACTGTTCAGCCCTGATCGAGCCTTTGGGCGTCGCCCATCGTGCTTGTTAAAAAGAAAGATGGCACTTGGTGTTTCTGCGTCGATTACCGCCATTTAAACCGAATCACTAAAAAGGACGTTCGCCCTTTACGTCGGAATGGATGACGCTCTTAAGTGTGTCGACGGTGCCCACTACTTCTCATCAATAGGCCTTCGATACGGTTATTGGCAGATTTCCTTCGATGAGTAAGACCTAAAAAAGACCGGGTTAGTCGCTCCAGATGGGCTCTACCAATTCAAGGTTATCCCGTTTGGGTTGTACAATGCTCCCGCCACAATTTAAGGAATGATGGACTCCCGATTCGAAGTTTTCAAATGGTCCACATGCCTCTGTTACCTAGATGGCGTACTGGTATTTTCGCCTACATTCGGAACGCATCGTGAGCGCTTAGCTGCTATTCTTAACATTTTCCACAAAGCTGGGCTCCAATTAGACTGATCGAAGTGTCACTTCAGACGCCGACATATTACCGTACTGGGCCATCTCGTTGATGCTACCGGTGTGCAACCAGACCTGGCAAAATTCCGGCAGTAACGGCTTTTCTTGTACCTCAGTGTGTAAAAGACGTGCGTAGTTTTGTGGGGCTCTCTTTTTATTTCAGACGCTTCGTGAAAACGTTTGTAGCAATCTGCAACCACTCACTGAACTCCTCAAGAAAGACGTCCCTTTTACGTGGGGACCCATGGAAGCTGCTGCGTTCTCCCACCTTATATCGGTCCAAACCACTCCACTTGTACTGGTCAACTTTGACACATCCACCCCTACTGAAGCCCGAACCGATACCAGTGGTCACGGAATCGGCACCGTCTTAACACAGCGTCAACATGGGCACGACCGTATTATAGCCTATGCAAGCCGGCTTGTAACAAGTGCAGAGCGAAACTATTAGATTACAGAGCGCAACTGCCTTGCTCTTATCTGGGCACCTTATAAGTTGCGCTCATATTTGTATGGCAAGCCATTCTCTGCAATAACACACCACCATGCACTCTGTTGGCTTTCATCGCTGAAGGATCCTACTGACGGGCTCTGTCGCTGGGCAATTCGATTACAGTAATATACCAGGATTACAGTAATATATACGATTACAGTAATACACCAGGATGCCGACTGCCTCTCTCGGTGCCTTGTAAAAGAACCGACCTATGTCTGACACTGATAATGACACCGGCGTCTTTTCTGTTTCCGAACTGCTCTGTGCCACTGACGAGCACCGTCGTGATCGTGCCTTGTGTACAATCATTGATTCTGGAGTCGTCAGCTTCCGACATTTCTCTTCGCTTATTCGTCCTTCAGAATCGTGCTTTCTACCGCCACAACGTTCGCCCAGACGGTCCACACTTACTACTCGAGATCCCCAAACACCTTCGCTCGGCTGTCCTCGACAAACATCATCAAATTCTCCCCGCTGGAACACTCGGTGTGTCACGTAGCTACGCCTGGATCCGCCGACGCTCCTTTTTGCCTGGGTTTGCTCGCTCCGTTCGTCGATACGTAGCAGCGTGCAAGAAATGCCAGCTCCGCATGACGCCATCGACGCTCCCAGCCGGGTACGTCCAGCCGCTAGACTTTCCTGCGGAGCCATTCTTTCGCGTTAGCTTTGGCTTACTTGGCCCTTTTCCACTAACTGCTCCTGGTAAAGCATCGATCGCAGTGGGCACAGGTTACGCCAAGCGCTACGCTATTACCCGCGTGCTCCGAACAAGCCCTGCCACGAATGTCGCCGATTTTCTTCTGCACGATGTAATTTTATTACATGAGGCTCCACGACAGCTGCTCATGGACCATGGCCGAACCTTCCTTCCAAAGGTCGTCTCAGAGACATCCTGCAGTCATGTGAAACGAGGCACAAGTTATCCACGTCGTACCATCCACAAACAAATGGCCTCACGGAGCGTCTGAATCGCACTCTGACAGATATGCTTGCCAAAAATATGTTTCCTCAAACCGCACTGACCGAGACCTCACCCAGCCGTATGTTACATCTGCTTATAATTCCTGGCCCCACGACACCACCGAATATTCTCCGTTTTTGCTTCTGTACGGCCGAGAACCAGCACTTCCCCTCGATGCGTCGATCCCTGCTGTCACGGCGCCCGCCAGCCAATGCTATCGACCGAGCTAGCTGCCCATGTAAGAGAAATTGCCCGTGACCGCCGTTCGACTTCCCAAGAGAGCCAGCGGCATTTGTACACCGGAGACACCTTTTTCCTGGTTCGTTGGTCCTTCTGTGGTCTCCAAATCGGTACGTGGGCCTGTCAGAATTGTTGTCGCGTCACACAGACGGATACGGATTGTTTCGTGCGGTCACCCCCATGACCTAGGAAACCGCCCCTATCGCCCAAGCTGCTTCGCCTACCTCGCAGAGACATAATATGGTGCACGTCACACGGTTGAACACGTATCAGTCTCCTGTTTTTCCGGCGTTGGCACGACTCGCAGGAAGCGACGTAACGGCGCACACAGCGGTAGAGACCGGGCCAGAAAAACGTCGTCGCACAAGTTCATTGGCCCTGGCAACATTATGGTGGACTCCTATGGGAGTTGCTGGAGCACGGTAGTGCGAAGACTAGAGGGAACTACAAGTAATAGTTCCGGTCCCACGGGGAGCATGTTCCGGCGATATAAGATGCCGTCTACGATAACGAGCATGCGAAGCCAACTGCCCAGCGAGGCAGAATGCAGGCGGCTGATGACGTCTCGCAGAGCCTCGTCACGTCGCTGCTCGTCACCCATGTTAGTGAAAGCAGACAGCGAGAAAATGCAAGTTGATGCATCGTCCGCTGCAGTATTCGATGCGTCGACGGGGTACCGGGACAGGCAGTCGGCTTCTTGATGTAGTCGGCTCGACGTGTATACTACAGTGGGCGTGAATTCCTGAAGACGTTGAGCCGAGCAACCCAGGCGGCTTGTCGGATCCTTGAGCGTAGACAGCCAGCATCGGGCGTGATGGTCGGTGGTAACGGTGAAAGGACGTCCATTTACTCTCAGCACGGTAACCTTTAGTTTAGGTACACTAAAATCTGAAAATATGCTCCTTTATGAAGGTTAAGTGCTTTAACCTTTAGTAAAGGAGCATACTTTCACATTTTAGGGGTGAAGCTCCTTAAGGTTTGGGTCTGTCCGTCCGTTGTTCCTAGTAGCGCGTTACCTTCAAAGAAATGAATGATGCTACGTGTGGGAGGCGCGCGAGCTCTCTCACACTTCCATCTGCTGTCTTGTGGGAGAGAGAGAGAGACAGAGAGAGCGAAAGGCGCGTGTTGACTATGGAAACGCTCTTTCTTCGATGATGATGATAATAATTGTGGTTCGGTAAGGAAAGGACGCTAATTTCTGCAGCCCATGTAGGGAGCACGGCTAAGTGTCCGTGGGGGTGGGGGAAAGGGAGTGAAGGGGTAGAGAGGAGAGAAAGGCCGTAGTGGAGGGCTCCGGAAATTTAGACCACATGGGGTTCTTTAACGTGCACTGACAACGCACAGTACACGGGCCTCTGGCATTTTCGCCTCCATCGAAAATGCGACCGCCGCGGCCGCGATCGAACCCGCGTATTTTGGGTGGGAGCCGAATACCATAACCACTACACCACCGCGGCGGACTTCGATGAACGCGCTACCAGCTCGCAAAGAAGGAGAAGGCGCCCTCACCCGCGAGAGACAAGACGCAGGCAGTGTCTTCTAGCGAGTTTCTTGATTGAAAAATACTGACTGCTCGCGCTGGAGAACCGTTCACCGGACACCCATATATATATATATATATATATATATATATATATATATATATATATATATATATATATATATATATATAGCAGTCATGGTGGTGAATAGGCCGGAGGCGGGAAGGCAGAGATGAGTAGTAGACCCTCGGAATTGGCAGCAAAAATGCGGAAAGCGTTTATTCAACGTTTCAGCCGGAGACCGGCCTTCATCAGGAACCCTGATGAAGGCCGGTCTCCGGCTGAAATGTTGAATAAGCTTTCCGCATTTTTGCTGCCAATTCCGAGGGTCTACTACTCATCTCTCTCTCTCTCTCTCTCTCTCTCTATATATATATATATATATATATATATATATATATATATATATATATATATATATATATATATATATATAGGCACTGGATCTTGACTTGCAATTAAGTGCCGGTGGGAGATTTCACTTGTGAGTAGTTGAACCATAAGGATTCGTAGCGTGCGCGTTAACTAAATTAATCCGGAACTCGGCACGGTCTACGATGAACAACCGGAGCTTCGCCCACTCCTCATCGTTCACTCCGTGGATATGCTGCGAATTTTTTTGTGTACCTGTAAAATAAAGGTTACCGTGCTAATGGTGTATAAATAAGGGCGGGATCTAGTGACTGCCCATACAAGTGCAAGACACTCGCGCTCCGTAACAGAATAATTAGGCTTAGCTGGGGAATGGAGCCTGCTGGCGTAAGCAAGAACTCCATCATGACCGGCTTTATGTTGGGATACACTCGCCAATTCCGGTGCGGACCTCAGTAGGGGCGGACCCGTCGGAGTGGGCGAGACGTGAGAATGCGAAGGCTTGCTCAGATAGCCACCAAAACGAATGATTTTAGATGCGAAGCATTTCTTAGCGAACTGTAGCGAGTTTGGGCGTATCTATCTATCTATCTATCTATCTATCTATCTATCTATCTATCTATCTATCTATCTATCTATCTATCTATCTATCTATCTATCTATCTAGCCGCCTACGACTTTGTGCTCTCCTGGCCATTTCGCTAATGGGATGTTTACGAAAATTGGTATGCCACATCATGACTACATGACGAACATAAATGACAGGTCATAACATGAAAATCATGACATGCATGTCATGAACGGCATGATTTACATGCCACGGTCTTAGTGCTCTCCTGGCCATTTCGCTAATGATATGTATGCGAAAATCGGTATGGCACATCATGACTGCCTGACGAACATTAATGGCTGGTCATAACATGAAAATCATGATATGCATATCATGAGCGGCATGATTTACATGCCACGGCCTTGGTCCTCTCCTGGCCGTTTCGCTGACGATATGTTTGCGAAAATTGGTATGGCACATGACTGCCTGACGAACATAAATGGCAGGTCATAACATGAAAATCATGACATGCATGTCATGAGCGGCATGATTTACATGCCACGGTTTTAGTGCTCTCCTGGCCGTTTCGCCAATGATATGTATGCGAAAATTGGTATGGCACAACATGACTGCCTGAAAAACATAAATGGCAGGTCATAACATGAAAATCATGACGTACATGTCATGAGCGGCATGATTTACATGCCACGGTCTTAGAGCTCTCCTGGCCGTTCCGCTAATGATATCTATGCGAAAATTGGTATGGCACAACATGACTGCCTGACGAACATAAACGGCAGGTCATAACATAAAATCATGATATGCATGTCATGAGCGACATGATTTACATGCCACGGTCTTAGTGCCCTCCTCGCCGTTTCGCTAATACGATGTATACGAAAATTGGTATGCCACAACATGACTGCATGGTGAACATGACTGATAGGTGATAGCACGAAAGTCATGATATGCATGACATGAGTAACATGATTTACATGCGACGGTCTTGGTGCTCTCCTGGCCGTTTCGTTAATAGGATGTATACGAAAATTGGTATGCCACAACATGACTGCATGGCGAACACGACTGACATGTCCCAACATGAAGATCATGATAAGCATGTCATTAGCGACATGATTTACATGCCACGCGTTTCGTTAACGGGATGTATAGGAAAATTGGTATGCAACAACATGACTGCATAACGAACATAAATGACAGGTTGTAACATGAACAGCATGAAAGGCATGTCATGGGCGGCATGATTTACACGCCAGGCGTTTCGTTAATGGGATGTATACGAAAATTGCTATGGCAAAACACGACAGCACGACGAACGTAAATGACAGGTCATAACATTAAAATCATGACACGCGTGTCATGACCGGCATGATTTACATGCCATGGTCCTGGCGCTATACTGTCGTTTCTTTAATGGGATGTATACGAAAATTGATTTGGCACAATATGGCTGTATGACGATCATAAATAATAATAATAATAATAATAATAATAATAATAATAATAATAATAATAATGCCTTTTATTTCTTCAAATGATGCAGTAAATATGGCTAGGCCTGCCAAAGCCAATTGGAGGCTTGAGCGGCAGAGCCTGGCAGACAGAAAATAAAACCGCACGCGTTACAATATTGTAGTTAATGACACAAGAGAGATGATATAACATAATAACGTGCACATTACATTAGCAGCAGATAAATGACAGGTCATAACATGAAAATCGTAACATGCATGTCATGAGCGGCATGATCTATGTGCCACTCGTTTCCTTTAAGGGATTATACCAAAACTGCTATGGCAAAACACGACTGCATGACGAACGTAAATGACAGATCATAATGTTAGAATCATGACATGCGTGTATGAGCGGCATGGTTTACAAGCCACAGTCATGGTCCTCTTGGGGGCTGTTTCGTTAACTTCATATGTACCAAACTCGATATATCGAGACAACAATGCAAATCGATTTTACGTGCCTTATGCGTGCTTCGCATTTCTTTGATTCCCACTGCACGTGGGATCTGCCAAATTTATTCTTCAGGAGATCAGAGGGCGGGCAATGTCAGCAAAGTTCTTCAACAAATGTCGAAAATAGAAACATAATCCTACAGAGCTTCGCACGTCCTTGACGCACATCGGTAAAGAGAAGTCAAGGACAGCACGAAGTCTGTCCGGATGAGGGCGGACACCAGAAGAACCAACAAGGTGGCCAAGGATGGCAACTTGGCGGCGTCCAAAGCGGCACTACGATCAGTTGAGTTGTAGACCAGCCGCCCGAGACACTGAAAGAATGGACGAAAGTAGCTCGAGATGAGTGTGAAAGATTGGCAAGAATACAATCATGCCGTGCAGGTAAAATGGGCAGATGGACCAGTTAAAACTGTGAAGAAGGGTGTCTAATTTGCTCAAACGTGGCTGTAGCATTGTCCAATCCAAACGATATCACTTTTAACTGGTGGAGGCGGCCTGGTGTAAGAAGCGCGGTGTCCTCGCGGTCCAAGTCGTCTACGGCGATTTGCCAATAACCGGAGCGCAGGTTTATTGAAGAGAAATCGGTCACGCCGTGGAGGCAGTCGAGAGCATCATCTATGCGCGGGAGCGGAGAGACATCTTTTTTGGTGATTTTTTTAGGTGCCGACAGTCTACACAGATATGCCAAGTATTATCTTTCTTCCTAACTAGGACCACAGGTGAAGTCCACGGACTCGACGAAGGCTCAGTAATGCCTTTTGTGAGCGTCTTGTCGACCTCTTGTCGAATAACTTGGCGCTCTGATGGTAACACACACGTTTGACATAAGGGCGGACTGCCAAAATCAAATGTCAGAGTATGCGACAAGCAGAGCACAGAGGTCGTTGACTTGGGAAGGCAGAAGATCTGGGGCAATCATATTCGTTACGCGATGTTCCAGTGAAGATGACTGAACACTGTTGGCACTATGTGGAGCACAGGAATCGACAACGGCCATTTCTGGTAAAAACGGTGATATCTCGCAGTCGTGCGATGGCGACGAAGTGCCGAGAGCAATGCCTTGAGGCATAACTTGAGGGCTGGAGAATGGCATGTCTTGTTCGCCCTTACGGTGACAGCAGTGTATGGAAAAGACACGTAGTGCGACTGCAAAACACTAAGGTAGGAAGAGACCACAAAGTCACCACAGTGGGGCAGGGCTCAGCGGCGATACAGAATAGCGCTTCTGCTGGCAGGCGAATACACTTGGCACACGAAAGGTTGCTCTGGACTGTCTGGGGCGTCCGCAAAATCGGGAAGGTCAAGCTGTACAACATCAGCTGAGCAATCGATGATGGCTGAATGGTCAGATAAAATGTCCAGACCGAGAATGACTTATCAGGGCATTGATGAAGAACAGGGAACAGGACTGCAGTGTGGTGGTCGGCCACGCGCACACGCGCGTTGCACATTCCTAGCACGGCGGGAGTTCCTCCGTTAGCTACGCGTGCAAATTGGCCCTCGGTTGGCATTAGGACCTTGTTTAGCCTTGCATGGAGGTTAGAGCTCATAATAGAAATGTGTGCGCCGGTATCAACAAGGGCAGTAACAGGCAGGCCGTCCACTTCCACAGCAAGTCAGAGTGAGGAGAGGGTTTACAGGCCTGGGGTCGAATGCAGCGTCACCTCTGGGAGCTGGATCGGTCAGTTTTCCGATAGGGAGCACACATATGGGCGAGGGGATGTGTAGCGACGGGGCAGAGGTGAGCAGGAGCGATGGTCGTCATCGTTCCGGGACGGCAAACGGCTGGAGCGTCCGACTGATGTGGTGGCTTGACCAGATGGTCCATTGTCACGAGTTGCGAACTGCATAGGCCGGTTGTCGTAATGCCAATATGCGCCGAAAGAGCGAGACGGAAAGCCTTGATTACGACAGTACCGGCAGATATGTCCAACACCATGACAACGGAAGCAGATAGGTTTCTTGCCAGGCATGCTCCACTGGGCGGGGTCACCACAGCGACGAAAAAAGTTGCCGCTGTTTGCGAAGGGTATAATATAGGACTAACACGCGGCTGCAATGGTGAGCATACAGGCTGTAGTGCTGTGTTAGCAAGCTCTTCCCGTACAACAGTTTGAATTAACGAAATAGTTGGTCGAGGGTCTTCGGAAGGGCGCGTCAGGAAGGATGGCGGGGACGCCGCCTCGATTTCGCGTCGCGCAATGCGGACTATGCTGTCAGTAGTAAGCGGCTGACTGGGCGGCGGCTGTACGCCTTCGCAAGATAACGTCGCGGCAGTGTTCGAAAGCTGGACGCATTGCTGGGCGACGCGGCGAGTCTTCAGTTCTTCAAAACGCCGGCATTCCTTGATGATGTCGTCTACGCTTGAGCAGCCATGAGCTTGAGTGAGCCATGTGCCTTTGAGCACATGGCTTACTTTGCCTGCCTCAGGCATGGTGGCATCGTACCTATGGCAAAGTGAGATAGCGTCAAGTAGGTACGACACATACGATTCAGTTGAAGTTTGCGCCCGGCAGGAGAGATGTTTTTGAAGCGGCGCGCTGGCGGTCGGCAGATCTGCCAAGCAGGTCAAGAAACTTTTCCTTGCACGCGTCCCAGATTGTAAGATCTTCCTCATGAGACTGAAACTAGACGCCCGCTGTGCCGCAGAGGTAGAAGGCGGCATTGGCGAGCATCAGTGTGGTGTCCCACCGATATTGCGCTGCAACACGATCATACATCGAAATCCAGTCATCAACGTCAACGCCATCGGTACCACAGAAGTTACCAGGGTCGCGCGGCTGCACAAGCTGTGCCTGACTTCTCGGACTCGCGGTTGGAGCACAGGAGGCAGCGTGTCCTTCACTTGACATGAAGGAGGTGTTCAGGGCACGTCCACTGCGAAGTTCCGTCGTGCGTCGTACCCGGCACTTCCACCGATATGGCACAAATATTTACGAAGTATTTACAGAAGGGGAATAGCCAAGCAGGCAGTATAGTGGTTGTTGCCCGAAGCACACTTCGTCGACTTCCACACAGATACCATCTTCTTCCCTGGAGCTCTAACACCGTAACATTATTTAGATGCTCTGAGACGTCGCTTCTGCCGCCGGTGGAGCATGCTACCCGCATGCTGCATCTTAGGAGCTTCAACGATACGCGTGGGCACCACCGACCTAGAGAAGAAGAGGAAGCTCGGATTTGGCAGGATCGCAGGATCGGTCCGGATGGAAGCAGGATCGGTCCGCTCTGCGACCGCTGCTGTAAATATATCTTGTACATAGCTTCGAATCCCCAGTTCCTCGTCACTCGTCGTTCGTGTAACAATATTCTTAGCACACGTTTATTTCTTAACCCACCCCGCTCTCTTTTTGTCCCATAAGGTTACACTTACCATTTTCCGTTCCATGGAAACATCCTGTTGATAATAGAGGAGAGACTGTGTCCCCTTGTGTAACGCCCTTCCTTATAGGTATTTTACTGGTCTCCTCATCGAGGACTATGTTGGCTGTGGAAGCGTTGTAGATATGTTCTAGTATTCTCACGGGATGCTAGTCCATGCACTGCTTCCGTTTTGGCTGCACGACTGCTGAGGTACCGACCGAGTCAAATGCTCTTTGCGAACTGCCTAGTTGCAACTATATTTGGCTTATTGATCTTAGAAATTTGGTTTCCAGCAGGTGTACATGTATGCTGGTTGCGCAATTGAAAGGCGAAAAAGTATGGTATGCTTTTTATTATTATTGCATGCTTAACATCGATAAAAGGAGGCATAGCTAACACACGCCGACATGATGCCTTTTAAGGTCATATGTTCATCAGATTGAGATGAATGTGCTGGCCATGCACACATTGCAGTGCTTGCTCATGGCATTGTCGGTAGCTGTAAATAAGACAGTGCTGCAAAAATAAAACAGGGAAACAACTGTCCCACCAAAGACTCTGACAAAATTCATGGGCATGTAATCCGATATCTACTTAATGTTTCGTATCATTTGTAAATGTTCGCAAACCGACATAGTATCACATTATTTTCTCCAGCGTCTTGAAAACTGATTGCAGTGATTCCTGCTCAAAAGTACCGTAGACGGGTGCAATATGAAACACAATAGCGGGACCTTCTGCAGGAACACACACCTTCAAAGCCTGCGTATAAGTTGCGCATGCATATTTAGCAAGCATGCCAGTGCTTCCCTGCATGAACAGAGAGCATGATAGCGGCAAGAAGAAAGGATACGGAAGCCACTTTTCTGAAAACTGTGACAAGAAAACATGCATCCCCTTCTTTACTTGCCCTACATTCCTGAGTAAAGAACAACACAAGCAGCGCTCGAAATATTTGAAGCGTATCGAAAAGAGCAGGTGAGAAGTGTGGCTGCTATCCGTGTTGTGAGACCTTTTAAGTCACGATGCTCGGCGGTCCTCTAGTGCATGGAGCATAAGCTCTCCGAACTTTTCAAACAGACGTTAGTTTGAAGTCAGGGCGCGTCCTTTTGCGTGTGTACGTTTGTCTTCGTCCTTTGAGGGTTCCATGAAGACAATGGAGATTAGGCAACTCCTCCACATCAGGGTATTGTTATCTATTCGAAGGAAAATAGCGCAAAATAAAAAGGACTAGAGAGAAGTAACCCACCTTAGGCAAGACAGGCACCACTTCTAACTCTTTTGTTTTGCTCTGTGTATTTGTTTGTAGCTACTACGTTTTCTTTGCACTTAACAATTAGATTACGAAGTACGAACAAACTTGGCCCGCGACAAGTATTGATAAAGTATCTTGTTATCCAAGCTTGATGTACACTGTATAGCATGACATAATTCACACTTTCTTAGATCGAGAGGCCGCGGTGGATCATTTGCGGACTCAGTTGGCCGCTGCCCGAGTCATCCAAGACTGGGCGAGAACCAGGCTGCTGCCGTGGCTACGACATCGTAGACCTCGCTCGACAGGTGGTTCGTTGCGGGTCGCACCAGAAAACTCGCTGGACGAGGACTTCGGGGTCGTCTTCCCAACAATCGTCGAGAGCTCCGAAATTGCTGCTGGAAGCATGTGGCCCTCTGGCCATGGGTCCTCTGAGGTCGACCTTTCAAGAGGGCTGTCGGCGACGGATGCATTACTTGACACAGTGGAAGCTAAACAGCAGGTGGAGCAGAGGAACCTGGATGCCAGAAAAGATCGGTTGGGTAATGCTGATACTGAGTCGGCGAACCGACCAGATTCGGGTGAGTTATGCATGAAAAATAGGATAACGGCACTCGTACTCGCTATCATTGATCAATGGCGATCAATAATTCTGTACTGTGTGTCATCTATTGATTTGGAACAATTAAGGTGGAAGAAGCGCGGTTGGACTACAGTTGGTAAAGTGTTCGTCTGCAATAGATATATACACCTATATTTCCAAAATAGGAGTGTCACGTAGCTTTTCAAAAAATTTCCGACGTAGTTAATATTTGGTACAAACGAATCAATGTGGCCAGAACAAGTGTGGGAATAACGCGGATACAGCAAGGTGTACTCGAATGAGACATCTTGTCTAAGCACGTAAGTTCAGGCTATATCGCATGCTCTGTACTTGGCTAAGGTATGCCACAATATTGAAGACTCGGCTGCCGTTTGTGTGAAAGAACATGTAGCTATCGTTGCATGAAACGCTATTTCTGTATGGCCGCTCGGTCATGGCGGTTAAGTTCACATCTTATATGATATTTTGTTTTCATAAGGACGCTCTTAGAATTGAGCACATTTGGCGTACTCCCTGTCACTGTCACGTCTTCTACCCTCACTTGCGGCCCTCCGTTTAATCCGCAACAACAGCAGTAATTCTCAGGAGTATAATGAGGATTTTCCATTTCAGTCTTACCGCTTCCTTATACAAGAGCTCAGCTCCCTGCAACGAAAAATGGGCACTAGCTGTGTTAGCCCAGCCCATCGCCCGCGTAGTCTTTTGCCAACACCTGCCGCGCCCTTGGGATGCGCATGTACCACTTGCTTGCTTTAAAAGCAGCAGCCGAAGTACGGCCAAGACTGTCGGCGGTGGACGAGCGTCAAGAGCGTGCGCGGGCTGCGTGCGGCAGGCTTGCCGTGCTGGGCAAGTGTGCAAGTGCACGGCTTGTGTGTGCCCGGCGCGGTCAAATCAAGGTTAGGGGCAAGTGAGCCCGCGCGCGAATATTTGTTTAATGGTTTAATGTTCAATGTGCTAAGTTATCATAGTGTTCTGAGTTATTTCAATCATAGTGTTCCGAGTTTTGTGGCGGCTCCACGCTTTATCCTTGGCACCAAGACGGACCGAACCCCTACACAGGTCAATAACAATGCTTTAGTCTCGAGCATTGCAAGACATATACAAATTGTAGCGTGAAGAGTTTCGCCGAGAATTGCACATGAAATTGCTTATGATGAAATGAATGCAATGAAATGTCACTCTTATTGATGTACAGTCTTGCAACTGGACATTAGCCTTAGTACAGCGATTACGCTATGTATGACACACTTGGACATTTGCGAAGTATTGCGGTTTACACCTGCAATGTACTAATCCAAACATTTTTTGTGGTTGTACGACTTACTAGAGAATCTTCAGAAACTGTGCAAAAACGCAGCTTCGCTGTTTCTTTCAGTAGCTTCTAGCGCCATATTTGCAGTTCGGCTGCTCGACAAATTTAAGCCTAAACCACGTTCCATAACGGCTACAGCGCCACTTTAACTGCACCCCAAGCGGTCGCGGCGCTTTTTGGCGGCGTCGTTCGCATGGGTTACTACAACAACGAGCGCCGCACAAGCTAGCAGACGACTGCGCGTTGATCACATGTAGAACGTCGTGATGCTGACAGACGACAAGGCATTGAAGATGGGCTTATGGCTAGCCGTCAGCGTCTTGACGACGTCGACGTTGTTGCGCCTCAGCTCCTCCGCACGTTCGAGCTGAGCGCGACAGCGGCAGTAATGACAGCGTCTGTTGTCCCACATAAATAAATATGTGGGCAAGTGAACGCCTCACGTCTCCCCAGAATCTCGTCTGACTGGACAGACCTTGAAGAACGCGAGCTTCTGCGCAGAGGCGAGGCCCTGCATGTCGCTGCTACACGGCCTAAACTAATCCAAATAGTTTGGCGCTGACGGCCACCAACCGCGATCTGGGTCCGATCGGGTGCGATCGCCATTAAATGTGACTGTGCAGCATCACGCAACCTGGATCGAACTTATTACCGATCTGCGTTGATCGCAGTTAAATGCACCCGTGTGACAGCAATGTTGAACGCGCATATAGTTTTTGCTTACGTCGTCATCTGGTCCTGTGAGCTGTTCGCGACCAGCATGTCCAACGGGCGTCACTGGTGTCACTGGATTAGTAACGCTGCGTTCAGCCTCAGTAGGAGATGCTCAGGCTTGCGGAACTGAGTCCGGCCACAGGCGAATTCGCTTCATGGAGCATTGAGTATCGGCGTCGTCGTGCCTGAATGCGCTCTTGCTAAAATGCAGCGAGCATACTCGACCCGTTCCATCGGCCACAAGGCCAAGAGCCTCCAGCAACATCTGTTGTCGATCACTCGCAGTAGGAGATGTATGAAACGACATTCCCCTACTTTCCTTGCTACTTGCGCAGCCGGATACAGCACACTTATATTTAACCGTGATGGGCACTTTTACGCGCGAAAGAATACAGTTGAAAGTAAATTGAAAATACCGACACTTGAACGTGAAATGACGAGTCCTCAGAGAAGGCGGATGCCGTGGGAGTTTCATAATAGAAAGATGTGATTACGCTGCTGAACAGACTGTATTGATGAAGGGTTCGCTTTCTTAGGGTGGTGTGCAGCGTTCCTTATGCCAGTTGCGCACATGATAAAATTGTAGACCATAAAATTGAGTTTTTATTAGTTCAAGTAAGCATAAAACATGTTCTCAATTTAAGATTTCTTATATTCGATGCATTTTAAGCATGTGTGATGCATATTTTTATTCCCTATCGCTTTCGGCGAATCAAAACCTGCAGCTGAGCCAGCATGGTGATGTCATATCCGCTTGGAGAAACTGTTAATGTATGGCGCTGCACTCAGCGCGGCAACCGATTTCAGGTACAGATTAAAGTATAATAAATTCGATTTTGCCGCTTACACTGATGTTTCGGTCATCATCAAGTCCCACACAAAGCAAAGGTAAAATAAAATAAATGTGCGTAAAATGCGTTTCAGAGAACCTCTAACAAGCACAGGCCTTGCTACCCACATGAAAAGATATGGAAATTTCTGATCTTCCATAGCTTCAGGGAGTTTTGGCTTTGATGACGTACCTTATTGTGAGTGGAGGTGGAGATGGAGGGCTTCAAGGAAACGAAACATAAGTCCTAGGATTACCGCCCACAGCCCCCTGTGAAGCCCAGAGCGCAAGGACGCCAAAATTTACTAAAATTTATTGAGACAACAGGGCAACTCAACCCACTTGACGGCTCGCATGGGCGTGCCGTCATGGCGTGCCGTCATGGCTCGCATGGGCGTGCCGTCTTGCACGCAAAGGGTGCAAGATGGTAGGTGGCGCTATTTGCACGTGGAAATTCATTTACACCGGGTTTATAACGAACGTGCCAAGTCACTTACTTTTGAATTACTATTACAAGTGACTAAACCATACATTTCTACTTATACATTTCTACTTCAAGACATATTTTTCCTCATACAACGACTGCAGAAGGCGTCACCTTTTCTTCATCGAATTACAATGCCGCGGATATAGGGGGCGCTGCATGATCAAGCTCCACCGCTGATCTTTGGACGGCGCAGAGGGGAATCAAGCCCTGCTCTTGTCCGTCCCGCACAGAACGCGAAAATCGGTGTCGCCTGCCCCTGTCGGTGCACATACATGACTTCAAACCAACTGACACGTATTCAAAGCTGGCCGCGGCGGTCGCATTTTCGATGGAGGCGATTATGCTAGAGGACCGTGTACTGTGTGTTAGTGCACGTTCAAGAAGCTCGGATCGTCAAATTTCGAGAGCCCGCAATTATGGCGTTTGGCTCCCTTCTGCTGTTTCACTCCGTTTCCCGGCCCCGTGGACGCTCAGCCGTGCTCCCTCAAGTGCGGAGCAAGATAGCATCCTTTCATCACCCAAATCACCATCATTCAGGCGAAGAAAGTATATTAAAGCAGATAGCTTTATCCGCAACTTTGCGCCATCATTATTTCAAATGAATCGTGCCCTGTGCGGCAGGCGTAAGAATCGGCTAGTGAGCGCACGGGGGACCGTCGTAGGTGGGGCGCCGTCACAGAAGTTTGTCATTTCTCCTCGCAAGCTGGTTTATTGCGATAGAAATGATATGGTCATATAATATGCTAATTCCCCGTTGCAGCTGCCGTGATATGTTTATTTACAGAGTGAATGAATGTTGTTCCTATGACGCCCGAATGTGCCAGTGACCTGTGCGTTCTTCAGCGTCAGGTCAAAAAGGCGAATTAGGCAGCATCCGCCATCTGTGTGACGGTAACGGTCACACAGATGGCGATATTACGAGATTCGTCTTGGTAGCGATAATACGAGATTCGTCTTGGTAAAACGCATGTAGTGGAGGAACTTTGTTGCTTCTTTCATACATCGTGGGGACGTCTCAATTACGGCGACACTCGATTGAAGCCGGGAGCACTCTTACTTGGTGTTACTACAGCAAAGAAACACCAATGAATATGGCCGTGCTATACTGTCAACTTAGCCTGTGAGCCAAACAATGACGGACAGGGGTCCGTCCTCTTTGAACACTTCTTTCAAAATAATAAATCGTTTGTGAGAAAGAACAGTAGTAATATTGAACAACCTGTTTCAGGAGCTCCACGATAAGGGGTCATCTATCTCAGTGTCTTGTGTCTAATTTAAGCGCGCTAAATAACGCTTCTCTTCCTTGCAGGATACTCCCACACTGAAGCTGCCTCGTTATCTGATGATACAACGTACGCTCGGCTTCCTTCTGGGCGGAATTCCAAGGTTGATACTCCCCGGTCTTTATCACCGAGAAGAAGGAGCAACATCGACGTGAACGACGCTGTTTCCACGCAGCAGCTTTTTGTGCAACTTCCGGAACCGCTGCCACGTAAGCCAGTCCACCAGCTTCTTCCTGGATCATCGTCCGAAAAAATATTCGGCGAGCTTCTGCGGGACTGCAAGTATCGTGTGCCTCTCACCTTCGATGCCACGCTCGAGGACATGTGAGTGCTGCTCAACGTACTCCGCCTGTCTAAGAGCACTCTTTTGCATAGCGTTGCGTCCACGACTTTTAATTGGGTCATCATACAAGCTACGCCACATAAAGTGACAGGTGAAACAAATTCGTCTCATCTTACATTTTAGAGCGCTATCATTGATTCGTGGCACAATGACACATCAGCATCTGACAAGGTGTGGAGTGGTAGAAATGTTGGCAGGTGTACTAAAGAGGAGCAATCATGTCATTTACATAGATGTTCTATTCGATGGGCACATCCATGCTGTACGTACAATCGCTTCCCTATACACTCAAACTGCGCATTTGCGAGCGCACTGTAAGCACAGTAGTGCTTACAGTGCGCTCTCTAACATAAGAAGTCAGCCAACGAAACTCTGTGATCAATGGCTTCTTTCGCACACACTTCGCTGTTTGTTCAAATCAGTGCTTATGCCAGGAGAACATACTGCACTAGAGATCACCATACGTTTGGTGTAGAATCTGTTTGAACACGAAAGTGTTTTATGCCGGGGTCGACCAAGAAGTCACGGATGTACCTATGTCACGAAAGCGGATGTCTGGAAAAACGAACACACATTTATGATGAAAAAGTACCACCCGATCGAATTCAAACCCACATTCACTCGTCATAGGATGATAGGAGCTGAGTTCTGTCTTTATTGTGACACATTGAATCTATAGAGAACAGACGAGATTTATATCTTCACTACACTTCCTTACAATTTGCGTCTAGCTATTTTCCGGTTAAAGCAAAGGTGTTTAGCAAGAAAAATTAGTCTTAACGTTGCACGCCTTTATTCAACTCCTCGTTCTCAGCGGTGGTACCGCCATCCAGGAACGGTGGAGTGTAGCATGTTGCCGTGATAGTGCACGCCGGCAGTTAGCACTTTTGTAGAATTCCTGTTTCGATCGTAGCTTCGCGGTGTCGTAGTGTCTTGCCAGTGTGTTGCTTGGGCAACGTACGGTACTACCATGACCGCTACATAATTTATGTTGTATGACTAGTTGTGTTAAGACGCTCTCGGCTTCCAGGACGCAAAGGCGGCTGTCAACAAGAAAATGATGCTGCTTTCACTATATAGCGGACTTCGTGTTCGCAAAACGATCCGCTGAGAACCCGTTCGGTTTCGCTTGCAAGGTTTCACCGTTTGCGGACGCTTGTGGTTTACGGCACATATTGCCCAGGAACCCGGCCCGTGCAATTCAGTGTCTCCGGAGAAATGTGAGTCGTTTGAGAACTGTGCCTTGGGGCAACTGTTGAGGACCCCTGCGTAGTGCCGTCGTGCCGCTGATGTCTACTCCCAACGGACTTACATGTCCGGAGTACCCAACCTACCTCCCACGCCTAGATTCACCATTAGCGGGAAAATCCGGGATGGTTTGTGTAAAGGTCGCCATAATTAGACGAAAGTTGAGGTACTCCCGGTATGGTGGAGTCTGCGCCGGCGAAGGCGCACAGCCACGTGGCGGAAATGCAGGGAAGACGGCGGCCATTGTTAAAATTCGTTGTGCAGCGATGGAAGCCCGACAGCCGACAATTGGGAACCGGTTTGACGGGTGTTTGGCAGCCCCGGCGAAACGTATAGCTCGGTAATCGGGCAGCTTGTCGAGGAATGTTTGTTGCCACCAGCCGGACCAGCCGCTGGGCCAGTAACCATAGACGTGACATGGATTTGCTTGTTAAAATGCGTTTGGTGTGAGCATCCCATCGCCATGGAGCGTTCTTTGTTAGGAGCACGTGCGAGCGAGGGGCAGTGGAGGCCAATGTTATTGTTCATGGGTTGAAGTCAGCGGGCATGTTCGTTTCTGTATGTTCTTTTAGTTGCCAGTGTGGGTGGTTTCTTCTGTATGTTTCCACGTCCGTTTCCGTGCGTTTCTTTTAGTTTAGGATGGGGGGTTCTGCATGTTTTTATGTCTGTATGTTTCTTTTGATGTCTGCATCTTGCAGCGCTTTCGGCACTGACCTCTCTCTCCTCCCGCCAAGTGTGCAATAAAAGGAGAGGGGGAGTTAAGAGGGCCCAGGGTGAAAACAGTTGTGATTTGCTGTCAGCGATTTAGGGGCGGAGCCACCAGTGGTTTAAAAGCTACCCCTCGTCCCTGTCAGGAGGGTTGGAAGGTTGGTGAGGTCGGAGCGTATAGTGCTTGAGAGGACATCTAGTACGAGTCCGGGTGGAGATTCTTGTCGCAGGAGCGGTGTTGTGCACTGGTCGGCTCTGCCGAATTGAAGCGACGGTCCAATCTAAGTCCTGCCAACCGAGCCGCTGTCTGTAAATATGTATATATCATCTTTTATATGAAGTCAAGTTGCGTTTGTGGGAGAAAAAGGCTGGTATCCATCCTTCAAGTTGAGACAACACAACCAACGACGGACAGGCAGCAGGGAAAAGACTTCCACCCATCACACCTTCACAGTGGCTTCCACCTTCACAGTGGCTATGATTTCCGCCTTGACAGTGGCAACGCCAGGTGGGGGAGCTCGGCTCTACTATAAAGAAGTAGGAGGAAAGAGAAGGTGGGAACGGAGTGCAAGTCCACCACCCCAAACCACCTTCCCTTTCCAAAAATACTGTTTGTTCCTGATAATTTGTAAGGAAAAGGCAGCAATCCAAGACACGCACTAGAAAAGCCACACACGCAGACACACCGTCGCCAGATTGACAACCAAGTGATTGTGGCATCCACGTGCTTAACCCACGCTAGCCTCTAAGCCTGCGCGGATAAGTGTTTATATGCCTAAGATTCGCCAGATTGCTGTTTGTGCATTCCACTAGTTCAATAACGCAGGCTTCACTGTCGTGTTATATCAATTGCTGTGACAGAGGGATCATCCACATGTCGTTTTCTTAGCTGATGAAGACGCCTTATCAGTTGCTCAACTATAGCGTGCTAGAATTACCGTGCAAGGCATTGCCTTGAGTGTACCCAGCTGTGAGTAACCAGCAGCAGGCACTGTAGTCATTGCATAAATGATGTTTCAATAATTTCTCCTCGGATGTTGACGCTGGTGACTCTCACGCAGTGGTGCAGAAGGTTGCGTGAAGCTTTGCGAGGGCGGCGTGTACACGGAGGTGTTCCGAACATGCGGGAAAAGGGGCGGTGCCATTCTCAAGGTGTACCACCCATCCTACCTTGTCAGGCACCTTCCCCTGCTGCTCACCGAAGTGCGCATAGCAAGGCACGTGCATTATTGCCTTGTGGAATTTTTTATTCGCTGATATAAGCAGAAACGCAACACGGTAACTGGTACCTAAGTCATCGCCTTGAGGGGCTCGGCAAATGGGGGCGCGAAAGTGAGCAGGCCAAATATTAGAAACCCGCAATTGCTGCTGAGCATTTCAATAGCTGGCTCGCGAAGGTCACGGTCGCAGGATTGAGTCCCCGCTACGGCGGCTGCATTTCCACTGTAGGAAAATGCAAGAACACCCGTATTCTTAGATTTAGAGCCATGGTAATGAGCCCTGGGTTGCCGAAATTACTCGGAGCTCACAATGCGGGGCATGCCTCATAATCATAGCGTGGTTTTGGCCCATAAAAGCGCATGAACGATAATTATAAAAGATTAGAATTTCACTTCTCTCGACTAGTATTTTGTTCCCTTAAGCCTGAGCACAAGCAGCAGTTTATGGGGCTAGAAATACGGTGGCATAATGGCGGTAACCGCACAGCTGACATAAACATTCTAGCCCGGGTCATAGGGCCGTGTATTTACCGTGCTAACTACAAAAGGTGCGATGCTGTCAACGCCATGACGTCGACGACTGCACGGCCACAGAATAGATAGAATACGTCGCGGTCTGCTCACCTAGGCGCGCGAAAAATAAGGTTCGACGGCCGATATGACCACATTCAAACTGCAGTTTCTTACTTTGCGCAGTGAAGTAACGAGGACGTTGCAGTAGTTTCCTCACGGGGAGTTCACACGTGCGCACAGTTCGCCTTCCTTAACCTCATCCTTGTGCTATAACTAAGTTTGATCTCACGTGTGCACTGCCAAAGAACGTCGCCTTTATTAAAAATGCAGTTGCGTGATCTTCACCAAGTCTAAAGATGTATATTACTTGTTAGCCTGTTGCTCTGCATATTTCGTTTCTTTTGGAGTGGAGTGGCTGCTACGAGCAATAAGCGTAGCAAATCATTGTGGTTTACTTAGTGGCGTAACGCTTCAGCACTTGTGAGACAGGCAGATACCTTAATTTGATCATTAAGACCGTAACAAAAGCGAGTTGAGGACAATATCAGTTTTGGATCCCCTTTGGATGACAAAACCGCGACGAAATGTACAACGCGTCGTGTTTTTCGTTTGTCGTGTACATTGTCGGAGGAAATGACTGCATATAAAAAAGGACGATTTAGAAAATAAGTAAAGGTTACAGATCACATTACATATTGGCAGAACCTATCTACTACTAATGGGCCACGCATGTGGAACACAGATAATAAGAATACGCTACGGAAATGCACTCGTCACCGACCTAGTCATGGGAAGAGGGAGGCTTGAATCGATCAACAGGTCGCTAAAAACGATAGAGAACAAAGAATATCGCTGGAGCCGACGTTTCCACAACAGGACGTTTTTTTATTAGGAAGGCAACTGCTAAGTGTCACTGACAACTGAGGCAGAGAATTTCTTGAGCTAGCACAAAGCGTAGACGTGTTACTTGCTTTTCTGTGTACTTGTTTCCAGTGTAATTTTATCATTAGCCATCGAGTTCCGATACTTACAAACATTTCTTAGAGCATCTACTCATGAACAACACTCCGCAAGCACGTGTACGTCTCACTAACGGACATTTCATAAAGGTTAATAAACCGGAGACCGCGTGCTGAGATTACGCTGCCACTTAAGCTTTGAATAGAGACGCGGAGTATGCACTATTTTGACATCTGATTAGTCGTAGTTTTCTGAAGAACTCTGCATTTAGTTCTTCGAGTTAAATTCCACCTGTGCAATTACACATCCGACGAGCCATAAATGTTCTCCTAGTGCGCCGCATTTGTAGCAGATATAACAAAACGTGACTAGCATCAAAAGGTTAGAGAGACTTACTCATGATATCATTTCGCCTGCAGGGCGACTAAAGCTTGAAACCGCGGTTTTTCCTGGTCCGTAGGGAACCCTCGATCTCCTGCTTCGGGATGCGGCAGCATTGCTGGGCGACAAAGCAATGCGCAAGCATAGCACAGCAGTGCATAAAAGTACGCCACAGTTGGTCTCGCCATAGCAACTTTATAAGTTTCTATGTATGTTTTGCAGGCTTTCATCTGCGAGCGCAAGTACCGTTTTCGTACTTATGTCCATTGGTGAGCAAAAGTGGAGGGATTTTCATCGCGGGCAAATATTCTTTCTTGTTTCTGGAAGCAAGATACACGGAAAATCTGTAACATTTCCTTTTAATGCGATGACTACGTCTGCCATAGTATAAACCAGCGACTGGCCTAGCAATGCAGGCTAGGCAGTAATAGCTTTCTAAGACATCTTTAGGCGCAATCTGTTGAAAATGCTCAGTGAAGTCATTGTTCCAAGACTCGCAGATTGTAGTTCAGAGTGCATTACAATGCTTCGATGAAGTCCTCATTTGTGGCTCTTCTGGTTTGTTTCAGATCCCTGCGTAGTCTGAGTACGAATTCCGAGAACAACACCAGTGGCTTTGCGGAGCTTCGAGCGTAAGCTTTTTCTTATGATAATGTGTGACTTGCTTTTTAATCTCTCCTCGTTGCCTCAACGCCCTATCACAGAAAGGGAAGCGAAATTAACAAGGGACCGTTATAAGTCCAACTCATATTTGCTGACTATGCGTAAAACCGCCTTCTTGTTGGGATGGGACAGACCGGTTTTCAAGAATGCGCCAATTTCAAAAAAAATCAACTGTTTATATTGTTACGAGGAGGCGTGCAGGAGAAAAGTGTTACCGCGGAAGCGGGCTGTGCGCGGCCGAAGGGAAGAAGAGAAGAACGACGTTCGGCAGGCTGCCTAGGGACGGCTCCTCGCACCACACCAGCATGAAGACTTATCTGTTCACCGTCACTCTTCGAGTGGTAACATTTGGTGGAGATGCCGGGTGCCTCCCACGCGGTTCCACGGCCTAAAACGGAGCCGTCAGCATTAGAACTTCGCAGAAGTCGTCGCCTTGCTGGGCTTTCACCATCGCGCCCCATCATGGTTTCGGAGCGGGACGCCTCATCCAAAGTGCCACGGCCAATCCAGCCCGATTCAGCACTACCGAGAGCCACGCACATTCTCAGCAAAAGCGGGGGAAGACTTCGATGAGTTGCTGACCCATTATGAAAGGGTAAGCCAGTACAATAACTGGAACGCTGCCAGCCAGCTTAGAAACGTTGTTTTCTTTTTGGCTGGCACGGCATTGCTGTGGTACGATAACCACGCCGACACGATAATTACATAGGCCGGTCTGGTGAGGAGATGAAAAAGTGTTTTGGCGACTCAGATGCTAAGAGGAAACGGGCGGAGTCGACATTAGCTCAGAGAGCTCAAGTCGTCGGTGAAACTTGCACCACTTATATCCAGGAAATACTGAAATTGTGCAAGACTATCAACCCTCGAATGTCAGAGGACGAGAAGGTCGGACACCTCTTGAAAGGCATTGCGGAAGACGTGTATAGCTTCCTCATTGCTAAAGAAAACTTGAACACCGTGTCTGATGTAATACGCCACTGCCGTACGTTCGAGGCGCTGAAGACTCGCGGCATTACACCGAAGTTTGGGCGGCTACCCAATGTAACGACTATGGCAAGCGTAGACACGATTTACCAGACGGATCTATCGTCAACGATTCGTCAGATTGTCCGTGAGGAACTACTACGGCACGAAGAACAGGCACGTCATGCGGCCCCACGCTGCTATTCCACCACTCTCCAAGACACTGTTTGCGCGCTCTCGTAACAATATTCTTTCATGATGAGGCTTCGTTGCAGATGAAGATGAGCTCACATGATAGAGTGGACTACGCAATGCAGTTCACGTGCTATTCCACAGCCGTTCCCGTGGGACTCCACAAGGCAATTAGCGACAGTATCTAGAGTCAGATCACCATTTCCACCATCTCATCGCAATACTAAATACGGATGACCGTAACTTGAGGCTCTCACTTTAATAAACTATCCCTGGGTTAAAAGACTGGAAGATCTGCGCAGAGAATACGGCACAGTGGCAGCGTAAGCTCTATCTGACTGCGTGATCTATCCTTCTGGTCTTTTTCATGCCTGCTTCACCTTCCCTCTTCCATTGTCTTCTTCCCTTTCTTCTTCTTCGCTGTGTTCCTCGTCGTCTTAGCAGTAGTCCAGCCCTTCCTCGTCGTCCCCTCTTGTTCCTCTGCACTTCCTCGTCATCTTCTTTTCCTCCTGTGTAATTATCATGTTCTTCATCTTTCTTGCTCCTCGTCTTCTACGCGGTCTTCCACTACTTCGTCGTGATCTAGTTTTCACCATTTTCTCTCCTCTTCGTCGAAGAAACCACAACCAGCGACTGAACAACATACAATATCGCGAAGGCTAACGCCTGGCATGTCAGAGACCCGAGACCCGTCGGAGTAGCTTACCCTGCAGGTGTTGACTTGCGAAGCTCGTGTTGGAGTTATCGCATCCCGGTGACTGAGGTCGCATTTCGGTGAGGGCGAAATGGAAAATAAATAAATAAATAACAAATCACCCGTGCGCTTAGATTCAAATCCGCGTTAAAGAG